>CM054063.1:217507099-217857857 GCA_028641055.1 Alopecurus myosuroides | reverse complement strand
GAAAACAGAGAAAAACAGATGCAACAAATAAGAAACAAATGCTTACAAAATGAAAACAAATGGAAACAATATGATGACATGATGCAATACTTTAATAAACATGAAACAAACATTCTAAAGGGAGTTTTCATACTTGGGATGTTACAAAACGCCCCCCTTGAAGGAATCGCGCCCCGAGATTCCTACTGAGAAAGGAAAAGGTCCGGATACTTCTTGCGAAGATCCTCTTCGGTCTCCCACGTTGCCTCTTTATCGGAATGATGAGACCACTGCACTTTTAAGAACTTGGTGCTCTTGTTGGGAGTCTTACGCTCGGTCTCATCGAGAATACGAACAGGGTGCTCCTCATAAGATAGATCATCTTGCAGTTCAATGGAATCATGATCAACTGCACGATCTGGATCTTTGAAACACCTCTTGAGCTGTGACACGTGGAACACATCGTGCACCTTGGATAGTTTTTCTGGAAGTTCAAGACGATAAGCATTTTCCGCACGCCTTGAGAGAATGTTGAAAGGACCAATGTATCTTGGTGCAAGCTTTCCTTTCACACCGAAACGATGAGTGCCTCTGAGGGGAGTTACACGGAGATATGCCTTGTCACCAGGTGCATAGATCATATCCCTGTGCTTGCTGTCATAGTAGCTTTTCTGACGAGACTGAGCAATCTTGAGATTGTCACGAATGATACGAACTTTCTCCTCGGCTTCCTTAACAATGTCAGGGCCTAAGAGTGAACGTTCACCAGCTCCAGACCAATTGATTGGACTCCTGCATCTGCGGCCATAGAGTGCTTCAAATGGTGCCATACCTAGGCTTGCCTGGTAGCTGTTGTTGTAGGAGAATTCAGCATATGGAAGGAAATCCTCCCATTTCATGCCAAAGGAGATAATACATGCTCTGAGCATATCCTCGAGAATCTGATTGACTCTTTCGACTTGCCCCTGAGACTGAGGGTGATAAGCTGTGCTGAACAGAAGTTTGGTGCCCAATGCTTCTTGAAAGCTTTTCCAGAAATGAGAAGTGAATATGCTTCCACGATCTGAGCTTATTTCCAATGGAACACCATGAAGAGGAACAATCTTTGCTGTGTAGAGTTCTGCTAACTGACTAGCTGAGATTGTTTCTTTGACAGCAAAGTAGTGAGCTACTTTAGTGAGACGATCAATAACAACAAAGATTGCATCGTTGCCTTTCTTGGACTTTGGAAAACCAGTGACGAAGTCCATTTCAATCATGTCCCACTTCCACTCAGGAATTTTCAGAGGTTGGAGTAGACCGGCTGTTTTCTGATGGACTGCCTTAACACGTTGACAAACGTCGCATTAAGAAACGTATTGAGCAATTTCACATTTCATGCCAGGACACCAATACAGTGTCTTAAGATCCTGGTACATCTTTGTACTTCCAGGGTGGATGGAGAGAGGAGTTTCATGAGCCTCCTTGAGAATAATATCTTTGAGACTTTGAACTTGAGGAACTGCAATGCGTCCTTCGAAGAACGCAGTTCCTTTATCATCAACTGAGAAGGACTTAAATTTCTCCTTGCCTTCTTTGATGTGTTCTACCATCTTCTTGACTTCAGTATCACGAAGTTGTTCAGAACGAATCTTGTCCTCGAGAGTTGGACTGGCTGTCAAGCTAGCAAGATAGCCTTGAGGAACAAGACCAAGGTTCAGCTTCTGGAATTCTTCATGAAGTGGAGGTTGGCTTTCCATGATCATGAGATTATTGCAATAGGATTTGCGACTGAGAGCATCGGCCATAACATTAGCCTTGCCTGGAGTGTAAGAAATGGTGAGATCAAAGTCCTTAATCTTTTCAATCCATCTCCTTTGCCTGAGGTTTAGATCTGGTTGAGTGAAGATGTATTTCAGACTCTTGTGATCGGAAAAGATTTCAGTGCGGTTACCCAACAAGTATTGCCTCCATTTCTTGAGGGCAAACACAACTGCTGCAAGTTCAAGGTCATGTGTGGGATAGTTTTGCTCATGTGGATTCAACTGACGTGAAGCATAAGCCACAACTTGACGTTCTTGCATAAGAACTGCACCTAGACCTTGGAGAGATGCATCACAGAATATCTGAAAAGGTTTGGTAGTATCTGGGCCAACCAGAACTGGTGTGGAAGTGAGTTTAGTCTTCAAGAGATTGAAACTTTCATCACACTGTGGAGACCAAACGAACTTCTTGTCCTTCTTTGTGAGATCAGTGAGAGGTTTGACAATTTTGGAAAAGTTTTGGACGAAACGACGGCAATAGCTAGCCAAGCCTAGAAAGCTTCTAACTTGTTTTACCGTCTTAGGAGGTTTCCAATCAACAATTGCTTTAACCTTTTCTGGATCAATGGCTATGCCCTTGGCAGAGATGACATGACCAAGGTAAGCAACTTCTGGAATCCAGAACTCACATTTGGAGAACTTGGCATACAGACGATGCTCGTGAAGTTTCATGAGAGTGAGACGAAGGTGTTCTCCATGCTCTTCCTCGGATTTTGAGTAGACCAGGATGTCATCAAGATATACCACAACGAACTTGTCGAGGTATTCATGGAAGACAGAATTCATGAGTCTTGAGAATGTCGCCGGTGCATTGGTGAGACCAAAGGACATGACGGTGTATTCATATAGACCGTAACGAGTGGTGAAAGCTGTTTTTGGAATATCTTCCTTTCTGATCTTTATTTGATGGTAACCCATCCTCAAGTCCAACTTTGAGAATATTGAGGCTCCAGCAAGTTGATCAAAAAGATCATCGATACGAGGAATTGGATACTTGTTTTTGATGGTTTTCTCGTTGAGAGGACGATAGTCAACCACGAGTCTCTTTGTTTGATCCTTCTTGGCAACGAACAGAGTTGGGCAACCCCAAGCGGAGGAACTAGGTTGAATGTAACCTTTCTCCATGTACATATCGATTTGCTCCTTCAACAATTTCAGTTCAGGAGGAGCTATCTTGTATGGATGCTTAGAGATTGGAGCAGTACCTGGTTCAAGCTCGATCACGAACTCAACTGCTCTGTCCGGAGGCATCCCTGGCAACTCTTCTGGAAAGACGTCAGGGAATTCACAAACCACCGGAACATTTTCAAGTAGAGGTAGAGGTTTAGCATCGAGGGTGTACAGCTGAACAGAACTTGATTCACTTGGAGAATAGACTATCTGGCCGGAAGGGTGGAACAGAGTTATTGACTTCTGAGCACAATCAATCGTAGCTTTATTGGCCTTCAACCAATCCATGCCCAGAATGACATCAATGTCAGAATTGCCAAGCAGAATGAGGGAAGCAAGGAATATGTGACCTCCAATTAGAATCTGATTCTCGTGACTGATCTTGGAAGTTTGCATAGTTGCTCCAGGGGAGTTTACTACTAGCGGGGAACCCAAACCAACAAAAGGTAGTTTAACTGCTGTCGCAAAGATCTTTGAGACGAAAGAATGCGATGCTCCGGTATCAAACAACACTTTAGCTGGGTTAGAGTTTACGGGGAATGTACCGAGAACGACGTCAGCAGCTTCCTCAGCTTTGTCGGCCTTGATATGATCACCCTCGCGGTCCTCCCGACAGGCCTGTTGTTGGAGTTGAAGGCTTTAGCCGAGAGCACGCACCATTGCCTGGTTGGTGTTGGGGCGAGGAGGTGGTGGAGGTAGCTGCCTCTGAGTGCACTTATCAGCATAGTGCCCTGTCTGCTTGCATTTGTAGCAAGTGACGACACGAGGTGCATCTGGCCTTGGCTGCCCCATTGAGAACCTCTGAGCCTGCATCTGAGCTGGGTTGGATGGGCGGGAAGCGAAGCCTTGAGAAGCTTGGGCATATGGAGCCCTAGTGACAGCCCCATTTGGCACCCAGATGCGGCGCTTCTGCGGAGGGGTGGTCATGTTGGAGGAGGAACCACCCTCACGCGAGTGCTTGCGCGACTCTTCGAACGCCTTGCGCCCATTTTCCTCATTGAGCGCAGTGTTCACGAGCTCCTCGAAGTCTTTGCACTTGATGTTGGTGAGGGCGTACTTGAGTTCCGGGTTAAAACCTCGGCGGAACCTTGCCATCTTCTTAGCCTCAGTGGACACCTCATCACCAGCATAACGAGCGAGGCGATTGAACTCATTCTGGTAGCCAATGACGTCCAGCTTGCCCTGCTTAAGAGAGCAAAACTCTTCACGCATCCTTTCCATGAGACCATCTGGGATGTGGTGCTTCAGGAAGGCATCCTTGAAACAACCCCAGGTGATTGGGTATCTAGCTCTCATGGTCTGGTAATTCTCCCACCAGGTAGCTGCCTGACCCTTCAGTAGGTAGGTGGCATACTTGACTTTGTCCTCCTCAGCAACGTGAGCAATGTCCAGAGCCCTGGCCATCTCCCTGATCCAGTCATCAGCATCCAGAGGCTCACGTGTTGCCACGAAAGCTCTCGGCCCCAGACTCAGAAACTCCTTGATGCTGACTCGCGGAGCATTCTGGTTGTTGTGCTGGTTAGCCTGGATCTGGGCCATCTGCGTCACGACCTGAGTCATCTGAGTCAACAGCTCCGTGATCGGAGGTGGCTCAGGCGGGTTGCTCCTTGTTGGCGGCATCCTGAATAGACATGCATTTTAGCACAACAATAGAAAAGGATAGACTTGGTAACCGAAAGAGAGATTATTCCGACGCATGAATAGATAACCAACAGGTACATCATCACATGTTCAAATACATCAGAATATCCAACACACCATTACATGGTTCGAAAGCCAAAGGATAACTAAACATAGCTATGAATGGATACATCGGTACTCCCATGCTCATCACGCAGGACGGCGGTGAGTAGTACGACGAGAGATACGGTGAGGAGGAATCCCACGAAAGTAAGTAGATCGACGATCCACATAGATCTGACGTGGTCTGAGAGCGACTCTAGGTGTGGTGAAGTACATAGCGTCGACTCCCTGTGCTCCAAAACGTGCAATCCCAGTGTAACCAGCTCCGAGGTTGAGGAGTGGACCTCTGATCGGCTCGTAACCTCCAGCATCTGGAAGACGACGACCCACTGGCTGATCGAAACGTGCAAAGCGCTCATCTCCAACAAAGTCTGTGGTGTACGTCGCCAGACGAGTCAAAGCAAGGTAGAGCTGCTCTCTGACTGAGGCCAACTCCTGAGAAAGTGTGGTGGCAACGGCGTCACTGTGCCTCACAAACTGAGCGGTGGTGTGCAGCCTGGTGTTATCATGCTCGTAGACATCCAGGTTGTCGTAGAGGGTGAAGTGAGCTCCCTCCGAAGTGATGTAACCACGGGGGATGTGGCGATAGATAGAATCGTCAAATCCCCAGTAGTCAGCACGAAGGACGGTGAGACTCACATAAGCTGCCTGCTGCACGGCCATATCCACTGTGGAACCTACTGCCTCGTAGCGGTGGACAACGCTCATGCCATCATCTGACAGAATGTAGACGATAGCCTGGTAGTAGGTCTGGTCAAACTCTCGCTGCTGCTCGTAAACCTGGTACTCTGGTGCCCAACGGAACCCCAGATAAGTGACCATGTCTCTCAGCATCTCCGGATAACCGGCAGTGCTCTCGCAACGAGTCATCCGAACCACCTGCGGGTAGAACCTGAGATCCATCTGCAGATGATCGGGGAAGTTTTGATTAGACGCCGGTAGAGAACTGAAGTGGAAAGCAACAACAAGGTTTCAACGGACGAAAAGGATGTTGAGAAGAACAAGATATCGAAGCAACAACGGGAAACACGAGACCAAAACTCCTGAGGTACTACGGAAAAACCCATCCGGGCTTCTGAAGGATCAATATCTACTGCTTAAGGAATAGAGGATTTGCTTCCGGGGCTTACACGCCTCCGTTCTCAATCATGAGTAGGCAACATGATAAATCATGTCACAACTACCTCCATTCCTATGGTCTAGTAGATATAACTATCCCAGAGAAACCAGGATTCGTGAAATCCTAACTTGAAAGTTTAGGTGAGAACAGAAAACAACGTTGCACTTCCTTACCAGAAAAGGGTGGGTGGGTGGGGAAAGAAGAAAAATGGCAGAATTCCTACTCTCACGTTTCATTTTTCCTATATAGCTACAAAAATAGTTTCTAGACTCAACTGCGACCAGTAAAAGGGATCCTACAGGCAGACAGGCTCTGATACCATTTGTCGCACCCGGACTTCTAGAGGATACTCACCGTACGAACTGAACAGTATTTTGATTGGATTACGGGGCTTACCGGCACCCGCATCTCTTACGAGTAGGCCAACACTTATGTGTGACAACCAATCTTTACTATTCACCGTCGATGTAAACTATCCCGTAGAAATCAGGGCACTACCATTGACGTACTTCATACCATACACACATGGTACGTCAACGGCTTTGAACAAGATGATAACACAACAAATCTCTAGGACACAAAAGATTGAAATAAGTTGCAAATAGCTCTCACTAGAGCAGAGATAGCAAATACAATCATCCAGAGGACACATGTCCCAACATAACATCATTACATCTCAGCGGAAGCATTCAAAGGGTCTGAGTACAGACAAAATCCAAATAGGCTTAAGAAGCCGGGAATGAAAAGAAAACGGAGCCCATCCACGATGTCTCGGATCCTGCCCGGGTCCGCTACCTACTCGTCAGCAGCCTCGTCAAACTCCACGTAGTAGCCGTCACGGAGATCCTCGTAAGCGTAGTCTGCGGAAACCACAGCCCCAAAGGGGTCAGTACATAAACGTACTGGCAAGCAAGACTCATAGTTCACCAAAATGTAGCCCGTCAACACCAAGCACAGATGCCTTGGGTTCAACGGAAGAAAGGGATATAAAAGATGCTGCAACTGGCTGCACTAACCAACTACAGAACAAACTACAACTTCCGGCTATCAGAAAGGGGATAAGATAGCGTATCGTAACCAACTATAGCTAACCACCAAACAAACCCATCCTGGATCTCGCCCCTTATCCAAAGAAGCAATCCGAGGATAACTCACCCAGTTGGATTAATGATGGATCCAATTGTTGTGTCAATAAGCCTATTACTAGTCAAGTTATCATCAATTAGGTGTAAGTTGTTCTGAGTACTTGTTAGCAGTTACTTTCACCAAGTTAACCATAACCGCGGAAAACACGGCTTCTCGAGAAGATTTATCCCTGCAGGGGTGCACCAATTTGGCCGTACACGTAAGAATAACCCGCCAGATGGGAAGGCCTTTCCCACCAAGCGGGGCACTCAACACAACTCAACTCTTCTTCGCATCAAGCCCAAAGCACCACGTGTTGTGCGTGCGCGGCTAATCGAGCCCCACGAAGAAAAGGGGACCCTCATAGCACTGGAAGACCACGCCGCCCTAAATGCCGACTACAAAAGTTCCACCCTGGCCTCGGGTTCGTACCTGCATATGCGTGCATCAAATGGAAAGCCCGAACTAAGTGTGGTGATTTGGACGAGATGCGAATCGAATCAAATTGAGGGGGGCGCCCATACACGCTTCCCACATGCGGATAGTGCGCTCATCATGGATCAGTAGACAAGACCCTTTTCCCATTAGGGTCGACACTAGCAGGCCTCAAAACCACGTCGTTCCTCCTGCCGGTGCCTTATCAGCAAATTATTATTACCTCAAATTAACAGGTTGTTGTTTAACATCGAGCCCCAGAACAATAATAGAATATGATAACAGAAAGTAACTGATAACAGACTCGAGCAAAAACAACCCTAAGCATGCTAGTAAGACACGGGCCCAAGCAACGGGGTTATAGGACTGGAGGTGAGGCAATATCAGGGTTCAGGGTATCATGTGATAGGTTCGTAATAGAAGCAACGATACATATGGCTAGCAGAAATAGACAACGGAAAGTATCGGTAACCAATGTTTAAAGGAACACAATGGTTCATGTGAGTGATAACTTGCCTGCAAACTCAGTAGTCGGGTACTGGGCTAGATCCTCAGAAGGGGTGTCGTAAAGATCGTCGGTCTCAACGTCATCGTCTATCCGAGAAGAAGCAAACAAACAATCCAGAAGGATAAACAATCAATATCATGGCATAGTGCACAATCATGGGATGATGCATGTCAATTTACTGGATGCATCAAAATAAACTAATTGACATGGTAACACAATTTAAATGGACACATATGCAATTTTGAGTTGCATATGAAAAGCCCATGGATTTTGGTTAGATTATTTGTTTTCCAACTAATCAACAGGTGCCAGTGGTTTAGTATGATGCATGCATGAGGAAAACAACAAAATAACAACAATAGAACCAAATGGGAAAGAGGTTTAACAATTTAGAAATTTATTTATTAATTTAGGGATTTTTTTTGGTTCCTTAAAGGTATTACACAAATAGTTGTTGTTTTCACCAATTTAATTTGTGCAAAATAAATAACAAAATTCATATTTGAAAAGATCATAAAAGTTTGTGTGGATTACATGTTTCACATATTGAAAAAGATATTAGGATGAATTTATTATGACTTAAACAAAATTAAACAAGTTTTAAATGAGTTTAACACAAGTTTGAATTTTATTTGAATTTTATTTATTCCAACCATAAATTCAAACTCATATTTGAAAAGTTTATGCTTTTCTAGTTTGAAAACATATTTTGCATGTTCAAAAATAATTCAAATTGAGCAAGTTATGATTTTAGCAATTTAAAATGATTTAAATAAGGTTTCAATTATTTAAGCAATTTAAATTATTCAAACCATGAAACAAAATTTATATTTGAATAGGTGGTTCAAAATGGTATGGAAAACATATTTTATTTGCATTATTTGGATTAATTATGATTTAGTTATGCAATTTAGCAAATTACAATTGAATTATTTGAATTCAAATTTGAATTGCATTTGGAAATTTCAAAACAGGAAACAAAAGCTACCATTAGATAGAGAATTGAATTTAGAGCAGTGCACATATTTTATTTTTGTTATTTGGAATTATAAAACTAAAGTTATTTGAGTTTTATGTCCAGGGACCAATCTGTAAAATAAATGAACCTAGATTTAAAACAGAAAGCTTTAAAAACCTTTTTATACGCACAGAAACCTACCCTAGGCACTGCCAGGGGGGGCCAGGGTCACGGTGTGCTGGCGTGGCAAGTGTGTGGCTGACAGGGGGCCCTCCCTGTCAGCGCCTGTGAGAAAAGGTGTGGTTTTATTCGCGGAGCCGAGGGATCGAACCCAGGCCCTCGCGCGCGCTCGCTAAGTCTCTGAACCAGTGCGCTGTGCGTGTGTTTCTGTCAGTAACAGGGATGTAGAGAGGTTGAGCTTCAGCAGGCGCGTTAACTGAATTTAACTGACGCGCGCGCCTGAACTCTGACAGAGAACGAGTCGTTGCTCGCCGGCGGCGATCAACGTGGCCGTGCTCATGGCTACTGCGATCTGGTGGTGTGCTGGATGCGTGCACGGATGCGTGCGCAAGCAGAGGGAGAGAGGGGAGGAGGAGATCACGGTGGCTCACCGGGAGATGGCAGAGGTAGTCGACGGGGAGGTGATCGCCGCGGCAGGTTTGTGGACGGCGGCGCGTATCCAGAGGGTCACCGTGCTCGCTCTGGTGTCCAAACGGTAGCGGGGGAAGAGGTGGTTTGGTTCCTGGGACTAGGTGGGTGGACGGTGAACGGAGGCGGCGGCCGACATCGGAAGTTCAGAGGGGTTCTTCTCCGGCGAGGGGGACAGAGAGTGGGAGGTGGCAGTGAGAGGGGTAGACGGCGGCGGGAGCTCGAGGGGAGAGGGCTAGGGTTAGCTAGGGCACAGCGCAGAGCCCTAGGGGGTCTTATAGGCCTCGGGATCGCCTCCTGGCCGTCGGAACGTGCGGATGTCGCCGTGGCTTCACGGATTCGTCGCCGTACAGGTTGAAGACGAAGGAAAAAAAACGAACCGTTACGCGCGGGGGAGAAAGAAGAAACGGGCCGCGCGGGAGGGAAAGGGGAAATGGGCTGGGCGCAGCCCATTGCCCTGGCGCCAAAAATTTCGTTTTTAAAATTTTATTCTCCTGTTTTTTTTTTGCTGAAAAGGAATTGGAAGAAAAAGATGGTTTTTAGGTTAGTAAAATTTTTGGAAAAATTAGGGTAAACTAATTAGGTCAAAAGCAAACAGATGTTAACTTTTATTTTCAAAAAGTTTGAAATTTACTTGCTGTTTGTATTTCATTCAAATTTGAATTAAATGGCTTATTAAGTGGTTATAATTGAAACCAAACTTTTAATAGGGTGAACCCTAGGTTAATTATAAACCATTGATTAAATTTGTTTTATAATTTGCATGAATTCAAATTGGTTGCTGTTTGATGCTTTGATTTGACTTTTAAATGTGATTTGGAATTTAAATGATGGATTAAAACCATCAATTTAATAAGTGATCTTTATGGAGTAAAAATGAAACAAAATAAGGGTTTAATTTGACATTATAATTTGAAAAAGATTGTAAGAGAGCAAGTATGAAATGAAGGTTTGAATAAAGTTTGAATTTGAATTGTGAAAACAGAGAAAAACAGATGCAACAAATAAGAAACAAATGCTTACAAAATGAAAACAAATGGAAACAATATGATGACATGATGCAATACTTTAATAAACATGAAACAAACATTCTAAAGGGAGGTTTCATACTTGGGATGTTACACTTTACCTTGAAGTCCTTGTCAAATGTAGGGATGGGATCATCTTCTCCAGATGTCCGAGAAGGTCCGCCCATCTCCGGTTCCGCCCTTTCCCTCGCAACCAAGTTGGATGCAATAGGCTGGCTGGACGACTGGAATTGTTCGTCTGGGTTTGCGGTTTTATCTTCCCCATCAAGAGTTGTCGGAGTGGGTGGATCTGCAGCTGAAGACGGCATTCCCTTGCCAGCAATAGCCTTATGTTTCTTCAGTTTCTTTGACTTCAAAGGAGCTGGTGCAAGGTTGAAAAGGAAATATCCGAGAAGTAAATACCTCGAAGAACCAGAATGGAATGAGAGATCAAAAACCTCAGAAAAATACCTGGATGTGGCGATGGGAACCCCATCAAGATTTATCACCTCCTCTGTGATCACTTGCCTCTTATGTTTGCGACCGCCATAAAAGCTGGCGTGCAATTCGTCAAGTTCGGCATCGGAGGCAAGATCTGCTTCCGTGAGATCGTCGAACTACAGATAGAGCAAAAAATCCGACTAAGTCAGAGATATCAGGGAAAGATAAAAATCCGAGAGAATGCCAAGTCAAGGAAAAGTAAAACTACCTTAGGGATAGGGTTCTCCTCATGATACATCTCCAAGCTCTCTTGATATTGGTCGCGAGTAGCGACCAATTGGTTGACTCGTTTCTTGAAATCCTTTTTTGTGAAGGCTTTGTCGGTCCCTCTCATTCCGTCTTCTAGGCCTTTGTATTCACAAAGAAGCCGGGGGCGGAGGGGAAGAGGTTGAATACGGCGACCGAGCCAACACAAAATTGTGTCTGTTCCAGTCAGAGGAGAATGAGAGGAGGTAATTTTGGCAATACGCCGTTTGATCTTCAGTAAATCATCCGACAGGGTCTGCACTGCTTCGACTGCCCAGCTCTCTTGTGGAGTGGCGGCGGAATGGATGAATGGAGGAACCCCGTTTTCTTTTCCGGGAAACGGGATGTCGTGATGATAAAAGAAAGAACCCGTCCATAACTTGACGGATTTTGATGTTTTTATCTTTGGGTACAAGTCTTCCCTAAATCTCCGAAGAGTTAAATAAATGGTCCCGCAGATGGGAAGAACACCCTCTGTAGAGTTACTCTTCACTCCGAAGCAGTATTGCCAAAAGTCTAATCTAGGTGCTATTCCTAAATACCCTTCAAAAAGGGCTTGGAAGCCGGCTAGATAGAGAATGGAATTTGGGGGAAGATTATGAGGCTGAACACCATAATGGTTGAGGATTTCTAAGAAAAAGGCAGAAGGCGGCAATCCCATACCTCTCGCGATGTGGGAGGAAAGGAGAACGCGTTCTCCGTCTTTTGGCGCTGGCTCGGACTCGTCCTCCGGGCTCCGCCATTTTCCTTTCAGCAACAGCCCCTCCTTTTCCATTGTCGGAAGGAGGGAAGGCGGAATGCTGCTCTGGCTCCAATTGCTGGCAGTTTCCCCTTCTTCTTCCACCCCGGTGGCGGCGGACGCGGCCTCGAGCTCCTCTCCGACGAGGATGCTTTTTCCTCCGCCGTCTCGGGCGCGAGTGGCGGGGATGGCGCGGAGGAGGATCCCGCGAGGTTGGTGGAGGCGAGAGGAGTTTCCTCGCCCGTTGTGCCGCTGGCAGCTTTTTGCGGCTCGTCGCCAGTTGCACGTAGCGGAGAATCCACCATGGGATCCATGGTGTTGATGATCTCATCGAACTCCGCCGCGACGGAGCGGGACGGAGAGGAGTTCGGTGAAGCCATTTTTCGGCGGCGCGATGGAATCCGTGCGCTCCGGTGAGTTCCCGGACGGCGTTCGTGCGTTCGCTGGAAGATTCGCTCTGCTCGCAGTGTGCTTGGGCGCTGTGGAGGCGAGAAGAGAATGGGAGCAGAAGGTTTGCCGGAGAGGACGATGACGGCTATTTATAGCTGGAAACCCGTCGCGATGCGTGCTAACGGCTCTTTTGACCGTTGGATGATCAACGCGTGTCACTCGCTGGAAATTCCGGGAAAACGACGGGTGATTATTGCTATCTCCTCGTTTCCTGCGAGAATCTGTCAGAGATACGTTTCAGGGTTTCCCGCTCGACACCCAAACGTCCCTGACGTCAGCAAGATTAAAGCGCTGACGTAGGAAGTTTCTTCTCCGCGAAGATTCGTGGAAGAAAAGACGGATTTTCCAAAATCTGAGTTTTGTGTTATGACATTGCTCTGATAAAAAGAAGAATCAAGACAGAGAGCCTATATTTCTCGGAAAGAATGCAACACTTGACGAAATACGGCAAATCGGAGTCTTAACTCTTATTGGGGGCTACTGTCGGATATATACCAATTAGGGGTATATCAGATGGTAGTCTAAAGTGCCGGATTACCAGGGTGGCCTAAATGGTAATGGGCTACGGTCCATTGGGCGGCCCAGTAAGCTGACGCGCAGAAGCCGGATTCTATAAGAACCCGGATCACCGCCCATGTGATCTGGCTTGGAGTAGAAGGCGGATTCCTTACTTTCTAAGTTAATAGTTACCGTAGTCTTCTAGGTTTCCTTCTCTGTATGCCCTAATCCGGCTATTATAAAAAGCCGGACGGGAGATACGATAGATGGAAAAGAAGCTAAAGGCTAACTCGCCGAGAGGTTGATCCTTGACGAGCAGCTAATAGAACCTCACGTTATACTCTGTATTCCCAGGCTTTAGTCCTAAATAGTGAGATTGCAGGAGTAGGAACGCCGCGTTACCGCGTCGTACGAACCTGGGTAAAAACCATGTGTCCTTGATCATCGTACAATCACGCCCCCCACGTCTCTATCAGTAGTCTCATGGCACCCTCGTCTATGAAATCTACTACGATGTCTCGACAAGGTTTTTCCAAAGTCAAACTTGCTAAAGTTTAACAAAATTTATCGGGAAAAAAAATCAATATTCATAATATGAAATCAATATCATATGATTCGCCATCTAATATACTTTCATATTATATGAAATTGGTATTGTAAATGTTGATATTTTGTTATATAAAGTTGGTCAAACTTTATAAAGTTTGACTTAAGAGAATTCTAATACGCGGACTAAAAACAAATGGATGGAGTAGTAAAGAAGTGATTGAATGTGTGCAACAACAAATGCATTAAGAACAATACCTAATATAAGCAATAATTCTCATCCATAGACAAGAATACCACGGTTTTCTCCCTAATGGCGACAACATATTCTCCACCCATCACGTTTCTGTCACTCGAGCACAGGTGTGAAGGAGGCATGAACCAACTATCTAGCATATAAACCCTTTTTTGGAGGTTCATACAATAACTTGCTCAAGAAAATCATACACACTAGAGAGCATTGCAAGACAAGATTAAAACTCTCTAAAAATATAAGTGAAGCAACTCAATATGACATAAAAAAGATAAACATAATCTGATGGTTCATCGGATCCCAACAAACACAACATGTAGCAATTACATAACGGTGATCTTGATTATGTAGGGAAGCTCACAAGATCTAAACATGGTGGCACAAGGAGAAGAGAACATCATCGTAGTCTCGGGATGAACTACTCACACATCTGTCTCGCGGCAATCATGACGATGTACACGCCTCTGGCGAAGATCCCCTCTCCGGCAATGTGCCAGAGCAGGACTCCAGAAGCCCTGGATTGCATTTTCGAGGTGATGACGCCTTAGTATTTGTTTCGTGGAAAATTTCTCCATCCCTGATGTTTTTAGGGTTATAGTGAATTTATAGGCCAAGTGGCGCCGGGAGGCGGTGGCCAGGGCCACGAGGTGACCCCCCAGGCGCGACCTAGGGGGAGCCTGGCACCCCTCTGGTGGCCCCCTGTCTCCCCTCCGTCTCTCCTTTGGGCTCCGTTGATACGTCCATTTTGCATCACCGTTTTTGTTGTTATTTTCTGTTATTCATCAATATATTTCATGTTATTATGCATCCCTTATGTTATTTTGTCATATTTTGCATGTTTCATAATTTTTGGAGAATAAACATCGGGACCAGAAATCTGATGGAAAAAAGCATCATCAAGATACCATATTTCAGAAGATCAAAAGAAGAGGGGGGACACCGGAGGCATATTAGAAGTTCAGAAGAGGGAGCCAACCACGAGGAGAGCCAGAGGGGGGCACCAGGGGACCACACCATGGGGTGGCGCCCCCCCCCTTGGTCGCGCCGCCACATGGTGTGACCACCCTGACCCACCTCTTGTCGACATCTTTCGTGTACTTGACCCCCAGGGAACCCTAAGCCCCATACCATCATCGAAGAATTATTCCGCCGCCGCCTCGGGGCGGAAAACACCCGAGAGAGAAAAGCTCTCTGGCAGGGAGAAATCTGGAGGGAAAATTGTTCTCCGGAGAGGGGAAATCACCGCCATCGTCACCGTCATCACTCCGGGCATCATCAAGATCGTCATCGTCATCATCATCACCACCAGCACCATCACCCTCATCATCCACCGTCACCCCGCTGTAACAATTAGGGGCCCCTATCGTTGCTTTACATTAGATCTCTCTCCCGGTGTGGATTACTTGTTAGTAGTTGATGCTTGTGAGATTTATCTGTGTTAGCACTTTATGACCAGATTGTTATCATCCATTATATCACCTCTGATTATGATCCATATGATGTCTTGTGAGTAGTTCGTTTAGTTTTGAGGACATGGGAGAAGTCATGATGTTAGTAGTGAAGTTATATTGAAGTAATATCTCGTGGTTCGGTATTTAAGTTGTGGTGCTATTCTTCTAGTGGTGTCATGTGAACATCGACTACATGATACTTCACCTTTATGTGCCTAGGAGGATGCATTGTGTATTTGGATACTAATTGTGGGGTTGCCGGAGTGACAGAATCCTAAACCCCCGTTAGGAAACCAATGCACAAGGGAGCGTAGAATCCCGGAGTTTTAAGGTTGTGGTTAGTTTATTCTTAATTACTTTCTTGTATTTGCGGATGCTTACGAGGGGTATAATCACAAGTATGTATTAGTCCTAGTTGGGCGGTGCATTAGCATAGGTTCACGCACACAACACTTCACGAACCAATGGATATTAATCAACTGTAACGAAGCGAAAGCACTTGACGAAATTCCCATGCGTCCTCGAGAACGTTTGGTAGTCATAAGTAGAACAACCGGCCTGTCCTTTGGTCTTAAAAGGATTGGGACACTCGCTGCAATATTATTTACTGCGCTTTATTTACTCGCGCTTTATTTATCTGCTATCTCACAAACCTCCAAAAACCCGTTTACTAGTGTTACAGTGAATCCTCTATCCAACCTGCTTGTCAACACCTTCTGCTCCTCGTTGGGTTCGACATTCTTATTTATCGAAAGTACTACGATACACCCCCTATACTTGTGGTTCATCAAGACTATTTTCTGGCGCCGTTGCCGGGGAGTGAAGCGCTATTGGTAAGTGGAATTGATAAGAGAAACTTTTACTGTGAGTGTTGTTTTTATTTCTGTCTGCTGTTTTGTCTGTTTAGGGGTAGTTCTGCCGTTGCTACTAGGGTAGTTGGTAACCCGTCTTCTGCTGAATTAGATCCTTATAAAATACCAATGAAAATTGTTGGACGTGTTATGGATAACTACTATTACGGTGATGGAACTGTCCATCCCGGTGATCATTTGCTCATTATACATGAATTATGCGAGTTATTCAGGTGTGCAGGTATTACAATGGATCAAGTTAAAAGGAAATTACTTTCCTTATCTCTGAAAGGAAGAGCCGATGAATGGTTCAAATTACTGAAGAATGGTGAATCTATTGGATGGGAGGAAATTGTTCCTCTCTTTTATTCTAAATTCTATGCTCCTAGTGACATTCATAAAGACCGGAATCAAATCTATAATTTTTGGCCTCATGAGGGAGAGAATATTTCCCAAGCTTGGGGAGAATGAAGTTATTAATGCTTAAATGTCCCGTTCATGAACTCTCGAGAAATATTGTTATCAATAATTTTTATGCAAGGCTTTCTCTTCATGATAAGGATTTATTGGATGCTTCTTGTTCGGATGATTCACACGTATGAAGGAAGAAGTTAAATGGGATCTTCTTGACCGTATTCAAGAAAACACTGAAGGATGGGAGAACGACAAAGGTAGAAAGTCAGGTATAGATTATGATTATGAATGCATTAAATATTTTATGGGAACCAATGATTTCTATGATGTTAGTGTTGTTTGTGGTATTGATTCTCAAATTTTTGCAAACTGTCTTAAAGCTTTTGCCTCCTATCTTGATATTCCTAAAAAGAATTATCACAAGTACCATGCAACTTATAAAGATATTGTTCATGCTAGTAATATAGAATTGCATGCTGTTAATCCTGTTGTTCCTGAGCCATATGTTGAAAGAATGCCTTTCCCTTCTAAGGTGAAAGAACACTCTATGGTGGGCTGTGGCTTGTGTGGTTAATAAGAGTAATAAGAAGTCTATTGAACCTGAGGAACAAATAATTGTTGAACCTACTATAGCAATAGTGAAAGATCTTGTTTGTGGAAATGTGGAGGATGAACACATTGTCTTTTGTGAGGATGCTTCTGATATTGTTTCCCATCCTCATAGACCTAAGAAAACTAGTGTTCCTGTGCTTTCTGTGAAAATTGGTGATCATTGCTATTATGGTTTGTGTGATATTGGTGCTAGTTCTAGTTCTATACCATATGAGATTTATAGAGAAATTATGCATGAAATTGGTTCTTGTGAGCTTGAAGATATTCATGTGGTTATTCAGCTTGCTAATAGAGAAACTGTTTTTCCGATTGGTATTGTTAGAGATGTGGAAGTTTTATGTGGTAAAACTAAATACCCCACTGATTTTCTAGTACTTGGTAGGGATGCTAGTAAGACTTGTCCTATTATTTTTGGTAGAACTTTCTTGGACACTTGTGGTGCTATTATAGATTGTAAAAGAGAGAAGATTTTGACGAAATTTGATGGAAAATCTTATGAGTTCAATTTCTCTAAATTTGTTAGAGCAACTTATGAATCTAAATTTCCTGATGAGAATTTTAAAGTTGAACAACTTGCTTCTATTGCTCTTGCTCCTAACAATGCTTTGCAGCAATATATGGAGGACCACGAGAGTGATGTATTTATGGAAGAGAGAAATGAGATTGACGATATTCTTCTTCGTGAAACCGTGATACTGAAACATAATTTACCTGTGGAAGACTTGGGTACAACATTACCACCCAAGGAGGATCATGTCTTTGATTTAAAACCTCTGCCTGATGATCTTAAATATGCTTATCTTGATGATAAGAAAATACATCTTGTTATTATTAGTGCTAAACTTTCAGGAGAAGAAGAGAAAAGATTATTGGGAATTATGAAGAAACATCGTGGAGCTATTGGATATACTCTTGATTATTTGAAGGGAATTTATCCTACTATATGTCAGCATGCTATTAATATTGAACCTGATGCAAAGCCAGTAGTTGAACATCAACACCGTTTAATCCCTAAGATGAAGGAAGTGGTAAGAAATGAGGTATTAAAATTTCTTGATGCTGGTATTATTTTTCCTATTGCTGATAGTAGATGGGTGAACCCTGTGCATTGTGTCCCTAAGAAGGGAGGAATGACTGTTGGGCCTAATGAAAACAATGAGCTCATTTCGCAAAGAGTAGTAGTTGGTTATAGAATGTTTATTGGTTTTAGAAAGGTTAATAAAGTTACTAAGAAAGATCATTATCCTTTGCCCTTTATTGATCAAATGTTAGAGAGGTTGTCTAAGAAAACTCATTTTTGCTATCTTGATGGTTATTCTGGGTTTTCTCAAATTGCTGTTAGGAAGCAAGATCAAGAGAAAACAACCTTTGCTTGTCCTTATGGTACTTATGCTTATAGACGTATGCCTTTTGGTTTGTGTAATGCTCCTGCTACTTTTCAGAGATGCATGTGTGCTATTTTTCATGGTTTTTGTGAAGAAATTGTGGAAGTATTCAAGGACGATTTTTCCGTCTATGGAACTTCTTTTGATAATTGTTTGCACAACATTGATGAAGTTTTGTAGAGATGTGAGGAAACTAATCTTGTTCTTAATTGGGAGAAATGTCACTTTATGGTGAATGAAGGAATTTTTCTTGGACATAAAATTTCTGAAACGGGTATTGAAGTTGACAGAGCTAAAGTGGAAGCAATAGAGAAAATGCCCTGTCCTAGAGATGTTAAAGGTATTCGTAGTGTTCTTGGCCATGCTGGTTTTTATAGGAGGTTTATTAAAGATTTCTCTAAAATATCAAAGCCTCTTACTAATCTTCTTCAAAACGATGTACCATTTTTTAATGATGATTGTAAGGAAGATTTTGAAACTTTAAAGAAGGCTTTAACCACTGCTCCTATTGTTCAGCCACCTGACTGGAATTTACCTTTTGAAATAATGTGTGATGCTAGTGATTTTGCTGTAGGTGCTGTTCTTGGACAACGCATAGAAAAGAAGTTGAATGTTATTCATTATTCTAGTAAGACTCGTGATGCTGCTCAAAAGAATTATGCTACTACTGAAAAAGAGTTCTTAGCTGTAGTTTTTGCATGTGATAAGTTTAGATCTTATATTGTTGATTCTAAGGTTACTATCCATACTGATCATGCTGCTATTAGATACCTTATGGAAAAGAAAGATGCCAAGCCTAGGCTTATTAGATGGGTGTTGCTTTTACAAGAGTTTGATTTGCATATTATGGATAGAAAGGGTGCTGAAAATCCTGTTGCTGATAACTTGTCTAGATTGGAAAACATTACTTTTGATCCTATTCCTGTTAATGATAGTTGTCCAAATGAACAGTTGGCTGCAATAAAGGTAAAACCCCAAGATAGTCCATGGTATGCTGATTATGCTAACATTATTTTTTCAAAGTATTTGCCTTCAACATTTACAACTCAACAAAAGAGAAAATTCTTCTATGACTTAAGGCATTATTTTTGGGATGACCCAGATTTATATAAAGAAGGAGTAGATGGTATTATGAGAAGATGTGTTCCAGATCATGAACAACGTGAAATATTGAAGAAGTGCCATGGTAGTGCTTATGGAGGACATCATGCTGGAGATAGAACTGCACAAAAGGTTCTACAATCAGGTTTCTATTGGCCTACTCTCTTTAAACATGCGCGTAAATTTATTTTATCTTGTGATGAATGTCAAAGAGTAGGTAATATTTCTAGACGTAATGAAATGCCTATGAGTTATTCTCTTGTTATTGAACCTTTTGATTGTTGGGGATTTGACTTTATGGGTCCTTTTTCCTCCTTCGAATGGTTATACGCATATTCTTGTTGCTGTTGATTATGTTACTAAGTGGGTAGAAGTTATACCTACTAAAAGTGCTGATGGTGAGACCTCTATAAAAATGCTTAAAGATGTTATTTTCCCTAGGTTTGGTGTGCCTAGATATCTTATGACTCATGGAGGTTCTCATTTCATTCATGGTGGTTTAGAAAGACCCTTGCTAAATATGATGTTAATCATAGAATTGCCTCAGCTTATCATCCTTAAACCAGTGGGCAATTAGAATTATCAAATAGAGAAATTAAATCTATCTTGCAAAAGACTGTTAATAAATCTAGGAAGAATTGGTCAGATAAGTTGAATGATGCTTTATGTGCTTATAGAACTGCTTATAAAAATCCTATGGTTATGTCTCCCTACAAAATGGTTTATGGAAAAGCTTGTCACTTTCCTTTAGAATTATAACACAAAGCTTATTGGGCAGTGAAATAATTAAATAAAGATTTTAAACTTGTTGGTAAGAAAAGAATGCTTGATTTGAATCATCCAGATGAATGGAGATGTGAAGCTTATGAAAATGCCAAGCTCTGGGCATCTTGTTAATAGGGTTAGTCCATAAAATCATCTGGAAAAAGAAGGAAAATAGAAAGAAAACATGTGAGAACATAAAGAAATCAAGCATGGAGCATAAAAAATTATAGATAAGTTTGGGACGTATCAGCATCCCCAACCTTAACTCCTGCTCGGCCTCTAGTAGATAAGTGATAACAAAGATAATTTTTGAGGCTACATGCAGAAACACAAACTTGATCAATCATTATGTAAAAGCATTGTAAGCTAAGATCAAAACAGTATAACACAGATATAATAAATGTTATTTGACCAATGAAAACTTCGCAACTATGTTGCACACAAAAAGTAACACAAATAATTGACATTGAGCAATAATGCATTGAAAGTGATACTTTTGTTTGATCACAATGAAAAGCATGATAAAGTGGTATTCCGCTTGTTCTTTGTGGAATAGAAAAACATAAATGTTAGGACACCTTCAAAGTTCAAGGGTTGACTATATACAAATAATTTTATACAAGCAATACCATAATCATATTCCAATCAATAATAAATTTTGGGACTATGTACATTATACTCAGAATAAAAACTATGCTCTCTTAATTGTGCATAAAGTAAGAAGGTGAAGACTCATCTTATGTCTAAAATAAAGGCCCTTCGCACAGGGAAGCATGGATCACTCATGTGCTAGAGCTTTTTATTTTATAAAATAGAGGATATTGAAAATATTATTTTGAGAGAGGTGTATGTCTATGTCAACGAATGCTAATAAATGTTTTATTATCTTTCATTTCAAATGGCTTCTAAGAGCGGATCCCATTTGAGTAATGATACCGTTCCTCTTCTCTATTGTTTACACAAGCTATGTTTGAACTGATTTCTCGGGAACATAGTGTAAGATGATTGATTGTTATTTTTGTAATTTATTTTTGTGGGCTGGGCACCCGTTTCCCACCTCTTTTTGAAGTATTAGGGACAAGCACATTATGCATGAAATTAAATAGGTGAAGCCATCCAATCATGAAGAAATAATAAAACATTTAATACTTCCTCATGAGCTAAAACAAGAACACAAAACAAGGTTTAATAATTTTGAAGGTTTTATAGGTAGCACACGAGAAATTCACTTGGAATGGCTATAAAATACCAAGCATAGTTAGATATGGTCTAAACATTGGAATAACTTTGGTATAAGTGAGTTGGATGCACGATAGGTCATACTCAGTACAGGTGAAGGCTAGTCAGAAACTAGGAGCAACCAACTAAGAGCAATAACGGTCATAATCATGCATAGTGACAATACATCATTGATCAAAGCATAAATTGATATTACGAGTCTAAAAATAAATGATCATCGAGGCTAAAGGTGACTATGTTTATAGTCATAACATGGTGTGAGCATGTGCCAAGTCAATCCAAATAAATATTCAAAGGAGAATACCACAATAATATGTTTCATTATGATCAAGAAGAACACATGATTTAATTTCAATAGCACATTAAGCACTCTCAGTTATTCAAGACTAGTCATGGTTCATCATAAATTACTAAGCACATGATTAAAATAACATCTAACATGACATGTCAAAGCCTAATCACAGCCTAAACAAGCTTCCTTTGCACCACTATAGGCATGACATATTTTTCTCCCAACCAAAAACGAATCAACTTATTTGAAACAATTATCTTAACAAGTATTAAATAAATACCAGAGAGCTAATCATATCTAAATATAGCAAACTAACAAGATCTAAACAAAATAAGCAAGGAAAACAAGGGCTCAAAACAGCAGTAGCAAAAACTGAACACTCACAAAGCAATAAGAGTGAAAACTGGAGTGTTCTAAATAATAAAATGGAGTGTGTTTATTCCCAACAATGAATTCTAGGATCCAACCAATTATGACCAACAATCAAACAAAACAAAACTGAAAGAAATATAAAGTGACGCTCTAAGAATAACACATAGTATGTGAAGCAATAAGAACATAGTGTCTTGAAAGGTGACGTGATAATTTTGTTCATGAAGAAGGGGATGCCTTGGGCATCCCCATGCTTTGACATTTGTACTTCTTGGATATTTCTTGGAGGTGACATGGGAATCCCCAAGCTTGAGATTTTCTCCATCCTTCATCTTTGCATATCATCCTCCTCTCCTTACACTTGAGAACTTCCTCCACACAAGATTTCTCACAATCTTAATTAGCGGGGTTAGTGCGTCAAATAAATAAATCCACTTGGTTCAGTTTTAACACAAGAAAAACACTCAATTTAAATATTAGATACTATCACAACTTCTTTTAAAGCTCTCCCCCTTAAAAGAATTCAAAAATAAAAATATTAAGAGGCAGATGGAAACAAAGGCAGTAATTTGTCAAAACAAAACTGACTGTAAATATGATTTTTTGGGGCACTTCCGTAGCTCAAATCAAAATAGAAGTTAGATAAAAAACTGAGGAAGTTGCCCATTTTTTAGAATTTTCTCCCACTCTGGCTGAGAGATACAATTTTTTTGGTGAAGCATAAAATCTGGACAGAAAAAAAACAAATTGCACTTCCTTTCAAATAGAGGTTACTCTTGGCACAAAAATGAAATAAGAAGGATAAAGATCGGTTATTGCGGAGGTAAAAACTTCAAAGACTCACATAAAAGAAAAAGAAAACAATAGAAAACAAGGTCGGTTGCGTCCCACATGCACTTTTCTTTAACGCCTTTTAGCTAGGCATAAAGCAATAATCAAGTATTTTCATCTTTAAATCCAACATCAATACATTGTGTTTCTCAATAAGCACATCCTTAATTTTTTTAGGGAAATAAAATTACCCCTAATAGGAGCATAAAAGTTTATGAAACCGAATCTAACATTTATTATGCATCCCACAGTTTTTAGAAAATATCTTCCTAGCACTATGTTCCCTTGATCTCCTTTTTCCATAATCATGAAATCCACAGGGGTAACTCTATTACGAATAGAAAATTGGACATTTTTAACTAATCCCACAATCTTAGAGATATTACCATTACCATGTGGGTGATAAATTGGGTAATCAATCATGTTTTCATATTTCAAATAGTCATATACCATTTTAGGCATAGTAGATATGGTGGAACCAATATCACATTAAGCAATAAGGCTTTGATTATCAATCCAAATTTTAATATAAGGTTCCCTATCATTCTCTAAGTCGGTGAGTACTTGCCCATCTTGTAGAAGTATTTCTATTTCCTTCAAGCATAAGTCATCCATTTTCTTCACAAATTTATGTAGTTTATCATTTATATTACTCATGCCAATATCTTCCATTAAGAACATGACTAACCCATTAAAAGCATTAAGAGCTCATGTCCTCACAATTTAAAATGTTTCCTCCTACAATCAGGTCAAAATCATGCTTGCACCAACAAAAGATACCAAGATAAAAACATCTAAGCAATATATTCAAGGCTAGCACATGTTGTATTTTTTATGAGCAATAGAAATTATTTCCTAAGAAACTTTCATATTATCCCCACCTGTTTGTTTGAAGGTGAGGTTCTTAGACTCAGGTGACATAACAAAAGGAGTAGAGCTAGACATATTGACAAGACAAAGATAAAAGCATACTAACAAAGCAAACAAAAGACTAGAAACTAGAACCATTTTATTTTGGATTTTTGGTATAAGAAAAACAAAGCTAAATAAAAGTAAACTAAGCAATAAAAAAACAAAAGAGAGAAAGTGAAAGTGTGTAACTCCCCTAGATGAAAGCTTGAAGTCCCGGCAACGCGCCAGAAATATAGTTTGATGTTGTGAAATCACACATCCGTTAAGAGACCCCAAGAGGAATACATGATGTAGTCAGCAACAAATTTTCCCCAGTTAAGGAACCAGGGTGATCAATCCAGTAGGACTTTGAAGTCTCTCAATAGGTTGCTTGTGCCTACAGCGTCAGAAATATAGTTGTTGACAAGAGCCAAGCATGGATCTGCATACAAACACAAACTCTCTCTTCCTCCCAACTTTTCAAGAAGGTTGCCAATCTTCCCGTCTTGCTGAAAACTAGAGAATTAACTGTATCAAATGGTTGGATAATATTAAATGAAAACGGAACAATAAGAAAGTGATGATGGAAAGAAGGTAAATGATACGTCATAAACGTATTCTTAATTTCTGATGTTACAGGTTGTTTTCTTATTGTTTCCCACATGTCTGCTATACACTTTATGTAATTTTTATCGATTTTCCAGACTAACCTATTAACAAGATGCCATAGAGCCACTTCCCTATTTTTTCCTATTTTTAGTTTCAGAAAAGTTGTTCTAGAAATATTCTCGGAATTGGAAAATTCAAAGCCCGGAAGTCTTAGAAATCCCGAGGGTCCACGAAGTCCTGAAGAGACCCGGAGGGGAGCCACAGGGTGGCCACACCATAGGGTGGCGCGGGTCCCCCTAGCCGCGCCACCAGGTCGTATGGGCCCCCTGGCCACCCCCCGGCATCGCCGTTTCGCCCATATATACTCCCCGATGCATAAACCCTAAATCAATCGGCCTTTTCTACCAAAAACATCTGTAGCTCCTCCGCCGCCGCCGACAAGTTTCGGGGGACAGAAATGTCTGTTCCGGCACCCTGCCGGGACGAGGAAGTGCCCCCGGAGCCATCTCCATCGACTCCACCGCCATCTTCATCCCCGTTGCTGTCTCCCATGATGATGAGGGAGTAGTTCTCCCTCGGGGCTGAGGGCTCTACCGGTAGCTATGTGTTTCATCTCTCTCTCTCTCCCATGGTATGATCTTTACGTGATCGTGAGCTTTGTAATCTAGTTGAATTAGTAGATGTTACTCTCCATCTGTTATGCTACTCAAGTGGTTTTGTTATGAGATCTCCGTAAACACTTTGATCATAGTGTAAAGGTGACTGTGTGTGCACCGTGTGGTTTAGCATGATATTTACATCTTGTGTTGGATGATGACCCTATCAAATTGTGGTGTTTGTCTAGTACCTTCTAGGGCACTCATAGTGATAGCGTGGGGTTAACTAGACATGGGAATGCGACTTTGAGGAGTGCTGTTACAGCCCTACGCAATGAATTGGTGTTTGTTATTCAACCCGAGAGTGGTTCGGAGTAGCATAGTGAAGAGAGATATTTATGCATTCAATTATGTTATCATTGTTGAGAGTCTCCACTAGTGAAAGTAGGATCCCTAGGCCTTGTTTCTAAGCATTGAAATACCGTTTACAATCAGTTCTGCTACATGTTTGCTTGCTGACATTTTTATTTCAGATTGTTACTATCACTTATAATCATCCATATTACTTGTATTTTACTCTCTCTTCGCCGAACTAGTGCACCTATACAATAGACAATTGTATTAGGTGTGTTGGGGACACAAGAGACTTCTTGTATCGTAATTGCAGGGTTGCTTGAGAGGGATACCTTTGACCTCTTCCTCCCTGAGTTCGATAAACCTTGGGTAATCCACTTAAGGGAAACTTTCTGTTGTTCTACAAACGTCTACACTTGGATGCCCAACACTGTCTACAAGAATAGAAGCGTGCGTAGACATCAAGGTCTTTTCTGACGCTGTTGCCGGGGAGGTAAGGTAAAAGGTTCTCACATCCTCTGGTGTGAGTGCTTGAAGTTATTTCCTTTAGATTCTGCAATTATATCTTTTTGTTTCTTGTTTTTTTACTAGTTAGTCTTAATGGAAAACAACAAAAATATGAGAGAGATGTATAATATTTATCTTGAGTTAGGACATGAAGTGTTTGAAGAGAAAATTAAAAAAACCTATGGAGCTTTATTTGCATGCTAGTAGCAATGTTATTAGCATAAATTCTTTGAACACCGTTATTGCCAATGCTATGGAAAAATCTAAGCTTGGGGAAGCTGGTTTTGATGAATATGATATTTTTAGTCCCCCAAGCATGGAGGAGGAAATTTTCTTTGATGATACTTTGCCTCCAATATATGATGATTACAACCATGAATATGTTATTTTCAGTCCACCTACTATTGAGGAAAAAAATTAATTATGATTACAATATGCCTCCTATATTTTATGTTTATGGTGATGAGAATAATATTGATAGCTATTTTGTTGAATTTGGTCCCACTGTTATTAATACGAATGACTATGCTTATGTGGAGAGTATTAATTGTCTTATGCATGTGGATCATGATAAGAATGTTTCTTGTGATAGTCATATTGTTAATTTTATTCATGATGCTACTAAAAGTTATTATGAGAGAGGGAAACATAATTTTATGCATCTCAACAATATCAAGTTTCCCCTCTTTATGTTGAAATTTCTGAAGTTGCACTTCTTTTATCTTCCTATGTTAACCACTTTGTGCTTCCATGACTTGTTTTTCTACAATATTATTTAGACTTAAATTTGTTTTACATTTTCTTCTTGATGCTCTCGTTTGCTTCAATTCATATTTCTCATGTGAGCATCTTCTGAAATTATCATGCCTAGCTAAAAGGCTTTAAAGAAAAGCACTTCTTGGGAAATAACCCATGGTTTTATTTTTGCTTTGTTTTTCTCTGTTTTATTTGAGTCAATGTGTTGTATACTTCTGTAGCAACTCCTTTGTATCTTTATTTTCATGTATTATTTGTGCCAAGTAAATTTTCTAACAAAAGTTGGAGTTGGTTTTGGATTTCTGCGCAGGAAACAGATTTTTGCTGACTACCGTAAAAAATCGTATAAAATCCTAGAAGATCAGAATGATATGACATTTTTTTTTTCATATTCCTCAGATAATTATGCAACTTTTTCGTTCTTTAAGTTTTTTGATCTTAGCAACGTAAGTTCCTCGAAGAAATTCGTCTTTACAGACAGTTCTGGTTTTGACAGATTCTGCCATTTTTCTTGCATTTGCTATTTTGCGATGTCAAGTAGATTTCTTTGCTTCACGAAACATCAGTAGCTGTAGCTAATGTTTAAAAGTATCAATATCACTTGTGACATACAGAAGCCACTGATTTTTTATTTGTTGCACTAACCCTCTAATGTGAATTACTGTTTGTGTGTGGTGTGAAGGAAGTTTTCAAGTGTCAAGAGAAGAGGTGATATATGTGATCAAGAAGAGTGCAAGGTCAAACCTTGGGGATTACCCCGTGGTTCATCCAAGAATATTTTTAGAAGACTCAAGCATATAAGCTTGGGGATGCCCAAGGCATCCCCTTCTTTATCAACTATCTATCACGTCACTTCTCGTGAAACTATATTTTTATTCGGTAACATCATATGAAGTTTACTTGGAGCGTCTGTTTGTTTTTCTATTGTTTTTGTTTGTTTCCCTTGTTGCATTGATATCACTAGAACCTATCATACTTGCGTTGGATAGAGACACGCTCCGTTTTCATTGCTTAGAACACTCTAGTTTTCATTCTTATTGTTCTGTGAGTGTTCACTTTTTGCTAGTACTACGTTTAGCCCTTGTTCTCATGCATCTCTTATTTAGAGATGTTAGTTTTAGTAGAGTTATGTGAGTACTCTCATGCTTGCTTGCTGTATCATTTAGAGAGTTTTTGCTAAAACATATTTTGTATGGTGTTTGAAGGAAATAGAAAATGTTACATGTGGTAGATGGTATAACGAAAAAGCTTGCATATTCTTGTAGATTACTAAATTGTTTCACTTGGTTATTTTCTGTTGTTTTGATATATTAATATGCTTAATGGTAAACTTGCTGGTTTAGTAGAGTAAAAACAATTAATGTTTGGTCTAGAAGCTTGAAACTGTGCCACACTCAAATAACAAGTTGATATGATAATGGTATATGACTTCCTTTGCTGATAGCAATTGTGATAGATTTTGTTACGCGCTACGGTCGGGGTAACCAATAGTGACTTGTCACTGCCACGGACCCTCTTGGAGTTATTTTCATTATGCCTTATGATATCATGATTTTATTTGGAATCTTTTAACTTGTAAGTTCTATGTTGCGGTTTTCTGGCACTTCCACCATCCATATTTGCTAGCCTCTTCGGTATTGTCCATTGCTCATTCTCACATTGAGAGTTGGTGCAAACGTTGCCAGTGCATCCAAACCCCGTGGGAGAACTTTGTTCTTCTACACATAAGCCAAAATTTATCTTCCTCAAAACAGCCACCATACCTACCTACCATGGAATTTCCATAGCCATTCCGAGATATATTGCCATACAACATCCATCATCATTATGTTACTTGTCTCTGCTTCATTGTTATTTTGCATACTGCTACACTGGCAAGAGCATTTAGTTTTATTTACATCAGAGATATTTCAGTTTGGGTTATGAGTACTAAAAGTGTGATGATTCATTGTAAAATAGAGTGTTGCCCCTACCAGTGAGGTTATAAATCAAAAAAGAAGAAGAGAAAAAGCCAAAAAGAAAAAAAAGGCAAAAGAGAGATAATAAAGAGAGAGGGGGTAGCACTACTATCATTTATTCCACACTTGTGCTTGGTTGGCATCATTACTTCAGTTTGGAGAGAGTTTTCATATTATGACTTACATAACTATGTGGTGAACTTACATTATAGAACTTGGCTTGTATATTCCAATGATGAGCCTCCTCAAAAGAGCTCTAGGTCTTCGTGAGCAAGCAAGTTGGATGCACCCCCACTAGTTCCATTGGAGAGATTTCATACACTTATAGCTCTATGTGCATCCGTTGTGTGGCAATCACTACTCCCTGCATAACTTCGATTATAAGACTTCCTCCTGTGCTAGGGACCATCCAAACTCCCCATAATGTTCTTTTAGCCATAACATCCTGGTGCTAGGGACCGATACAGAACGCTTGGTTGTTTCAAGTGCACAATTATTTGAATGATTTTCCTATGTGCATATTGTTGTCACTTGACTTGATCCTAACAGGGTTGTTGTGAGAGTTTGATGCCTTGGATGATTATATTGTTGTTTTTGAAGCTTAAATCATCTTTAATAAACTTTGCACAGTGGATTATCTTTTAGTATTGATTCATTGAAAGGTTTTACTTTGTTATTCCTAATGGTTTATACATTACTCTTTGATATCAACTATAAACCACAACCTTTATTCATTTGATCCTAGTTTACATGCTTTACATTAATATGATGATCAAGTTTATGTTGGTAGCATGTCACCTCAGAAATTATTTGTTTTGTCGTTTACCTACTCTAGGAATAGTAGGAACTAAGCTTGGGGATGTTGATACGTCATAAACGTATCCTTAATTTCTGATGTTCCATGTTGTTTTCTTATTGTTTCCCACATGTTCTCTATACACTTTATGTCATTTTTATCGATTTTCCGGACTAACCTATTGACAAGATGCCACAGAGCCAGTTCCCTGTTTTCTGCTATTTTTAGTTTCAGAAAAGTTGGTCTGGAAATATTCTCAGAATTGGAAAATTCGAAGCCCGGAAGTCTTAGAAACCCCGGAGGGTCCAGGAAGTCCCGAAGAGACCCGGAGGGGGGCCACAGGGTGGCCACACCATAGGGTGGCGCGGGTCCCCTGGACGCGCCACTAGGTGGTGTGGGCCCCCTGGCTACCCCCCGGCATCGCCCTTTTGCCCACCGATGCATAAACCCTAAATCAATCGGCCTTTTCCACCAAAAATATCCGTAGCTCCGCCGCCGCCGCCGACAAGTTTCGGGGGACAGAAATCTCTATTCCGGCACCCTGCCGGGACGGGGAAGTTCCCCCGGAGCCATCTTCATCGCCGTTGCTGTCTCCCATGATGAGGAGGGAGTAGTTCTCCCTCGGGGCAGAGGGCTCTACAGGTAGCTATGTGTTTCATCTATCTCTCCCATGGTGTGATCTTTACGTGATCATGAGCTTTGTAATCTAGTTGAATTAGTAGATGCTACTCTTCATCTATTATGCTACTCAAGTGGTTTTGTTACGAGATCTCCGTAAACACTTTGATCACGGTGTAAAGGTGACAGTGTGTGCACCGTGTGGTTTAGCATGATATTTATATCTTGTGTTGGATGATGACCCTATGAAATTGTGGTGTTTGTCTAGTACCTTCTAGGGCGCTCATAGTGACAGCGTGGGGTTCACTAGACATCGGAATGCGACTTTGAGGAGTGATGTTACAACCGTACGCAATGAATTGGTGTTTTTTATTCAACCGGAGAGTGATTCGGAGTAGCATAGTGAAGAGAGATATTTATGCATTCAATTATGTTATCATTGTTCAGAGTGTCCACTAGTGAAATTAGGATCCCTATGCCTTGTTTCTAAGCATTGAAACACCGTTTACAATCAGTTCTACTACATGTTTTCTTGCTGCCATTTTTATTTCAGATTATTACTATCACTTATAATCATCCATATTACTTGTATTTTACTCTCTTTTCGCCGAACTAGTGCACCTATATAACTGACAATTGTATTAGGTGTGTTGGGGACACAAGAGACTTCTTGTATCGTAATTGCAGGGTTGCTTGAGAGGGATACCTTTGACCTCTTCCTCCCTGAGTTCGATAAACCTTGGGTAATCCACTTAAGGGAAACTTGTTGATGTTCTACAAACCTCTACACTTGGAGTCCCAACACTGTCTATAAGAATAGAAGCGTGCATAGACATCAGTAAACGAGGTTGTAATCAATGAGAAAAATAGGACCGGGAGCCATAGTTTCACTAGTGGTGTCTCTCCTAAGAATAATAAACATGTTGGGTAAACAAATTACAACTGAACAATTACCAAATCATAAACGTATAATAATACTATTATGACGAGATATAGTTGACGGGTGATGGAGGCTGATGCTCGTTGGGAGACCCCAAGTGTAGGGTGTGAAGAGTGCAATGACAAGTTTTCCCTTAGAAAGAAACTAAGGTTGAATCGACCAGTAGGAGAAATAAAACACTTCTGAAGGTTGATATAGCTGATGTTGGCAGGACGCACTACCAGTTCAGCAGCAACGTGGAATCTACACAACACAATCAAATTACTTTGCTCCAACGAAGCAGTGAGGTTGTCAATCTCACTGGTTTTGCTGAAACAAAGGATTAGACGTATAGTGTGGAAAGAATTACTTGTTTGCAGTAGATGAAAGAGAATAATAATTTCAGTAGGAAAATAGTGGTTGCAGTGGTTGTATACCAGTGTAAAGAAATGGACCGGGGTCCACAGTTCACTAGAGGTGTCTCTCGAAAACAGATAGATAACATGCTGGCTAAACAAATTACAACTAGGAAATTGACAGATATAAAGGCTGCACCGTAGTGCAAATGCATGATATGATGATTACTGTGTGATTCATGCGGGCATTATAACAAGATACATAGACCGTTATCCAACTGCATCTATGACTAATAATCCACCCTCAGAGTGTCATTCGACCAAACCTTGGGTATTAAGTTGCAAGAAACAAATAATTCCATTAAGCAAAGTGTGTAATGTAAACAATAAAATTATACTTAGATAAAGCATTGTTGCTTTCTCCCTAATGGCAACAACACATCCTCCACCCGTTATGTTTCTGTCACTCGATCGTGAGTGAAAGGGAGGCATGAACCCACTATCAAGCATAAATACTCCCACTTGGAGTTACAAGCGTCAACTTGGTGATATGTCTCAAACGTATCTATAATTTTTGATGCACCATGCTTGTTTTCACATGTTTTCCTTCGTTTTCCGGATTTTTTCATGGACTAACCTATTGACAAGATGCCACACAGCCAGTTCCTGTTTTCTGTTGTTTTTTATTTCAGAAAAGTTGTTCTGGAAATATTATCGGAATTCGACGAAACAAAATCCAAAAGTCTTAGAATTCCCGACATGTCAACAGAGTCCAAAGCAGACCTGGAGGGGGTTAGAGGAGGAGCCACACCATGGGTGGGCGCGGGTCCCCCTGGCCGCGCCTGCAGTTGGTGTAGGCCCCTTGGGCGCCCACCGCCATCGCCCTTTCTCCTGTAAAGTTCCCCTGAGGCATAAACCCTAAAGATATCGTCCCCCTTCCACGAAAAGTTCCATATCCCCGTCGCCATCGCCACAAGTTCCGGGGGACATAAATCTCTGTTTCGGCACCCTGCCAGGACGGGAAAGTGCCCCCGGAGCCATCTCCATCGACTCCACCACCATCTTCATCGCCGTTGATGTCTCCAATGATGAGGATAGAGTAGTTCTCCCCCGGGGCCGAGGGCTCTACTGGTAGCTATGTATTTCATCTCTCTCTCCCGTGGTATCATCTTTATGTGATCATGAGCTTTGTAATATAGTTGAGTAAGTAGATGATACTCTTCATCTATTATGCTACTCAAGTGGTTTTGTTATGAGATCTCCATAGACACTTTGATCAAGGTGTAAAGGTGATAGTGTGTGCACCATGTGGTTTAGCATGATATTTATATTTTGTGTTGGATGACCCTAAGAAATTGTGGTGTTTGTCTGGAACCATCTAGGTCTCATGGTGATAGCGTGGGGGTTACCTATATGGGGAAATGCAAACTCTAAGGAGTGCTTTTTGCAGCCCTATGCAATGATTGGTGTTTATTATCCGGTCAGAGATTAGTTCGGAGTAGCGTAGTGAAGAGAGATATTTATGCATACAATTATGTTATTATTGTTGAGAGTATCCACTAGTGAAAGTATGTTCCCTAGGCCTTGTTTCTAAACATTGAAACACCGCTTACAATCATTTTTGCTAAATGTTTGCATGCTGCCATTTTTATTTCAGATTGCTATTATCACTTATACACATCCATATTACTTGTATTTCACTATCTCATCACCGAACTAGTGCACCTATACAACTGACAATTGTATTAGTTGTGTTGGGGACACAATAGACTTCTTGTATCGTAATTGCAGGGTTGCTTGAGAGGGATATCTTTGACCTCTACCTCCCTGAGTTCGATAAACCTTGGGTGATACACTTAAGGGAAACTTGTTGCTGTTCTACAAAGCTCTGCACTTGGAGGCCTAACACTGTCTACAAGAATAGAAGCGTGCATAGACATCAAGCTATTTTCTGGCACCGTTGCCGGGGAGGTAAGGTAAAAGGTACTAACATCCTCGGGTGTGAGTGCTCGAAGTTATTTCCTTTAGATTTTGAAATTATATCTTTTTGTTTCTTGTTTTTATTTTTACTAGTTAGGCTTAATGTAAAACAACAAAAATATGAGAGAACTTTATAATATTTATATTGAATTAGGACATGAAGTGTTTGAAGAGAAAACTAAAAAACCTATGGACCTTTATTTGCATGCTAGTAGCAATGTTATTAGTATGAATTCTTTGAACACCATTATTTCTAATCCTATGGAAAAGTCTAAGCTTGGGGAAGTTAGTTTTTATGAAAATGATCTTTTTATTCCGCCAAGCACGGAGGATCAAATTTACTTTGATGATACTTTGCCTCCAATATATGATGATTATAATGATTGTGGTATTCTAGTTCCACCTATTATTGATGATAAATTTTATTGTGATCATGATATGCTTTCTATATATGATGTTTACAAATGAACATGCTATTTTCAGTCCACCTACTATTGAGGAGAAAATTAGGTATGATTACAATATGCCTCCTATATTTGATGATTATGGTGATGAGAATAATAATGATAGCTATTTTGTTGAATTTACTCCCACTACTATTAATAATAATGACTATGCTTATGTGGAGAGTATTAATTATTTTATGCATCTGGCTCATGATAAGAATGTTTTATGTGATAGTTATATTGTTAATTTCATTCATGATGCTACTGAGAATTATTTTGAGAGAGGAAAATGTGGTTATGGAAATCTTCATGTTATGAAATTTCCTCTCTTCATGATGAAGGTTTTGAGCTTTCTCTTGTGTTGCTTCTATATGCTGGTTTCTTTAATACCCACTAGTAATTATGAAAGAGGAAGACACGGTTTCATATATCTCAATAATATTAAGTTTCCCCTCTTTGTGTTGAAAATTTTGAAGTTGCACTTGTTTTGGTTTCCTATGCTTGTTGCTATGTGCTTTCATGACTTGTTTTTCTACAAGATTCTTTTTCATAGGAAGTGGTTATACTTAAACTTGTTTTACATTTACTTCTTGATGCTCTCTTTTGCTTCAATTTATATTTCTCATGTGAGCCTCTTCTCAAATTATCATGCCTAGCTGAAAGGCGTTAAACAAAAGCACTTCTTGGGAGATAACCCATGTTTTTATTTTTGCAATGTTTTCTTCTATTTTCTTTGAGTAAAGGTGTTGTTTAATTCTGTAGCAACTCCTTTGTATCTTTATTTTCTCGCATTTTTTGTGCCAAGTAAAGTCTCTAGTGAAAGTTGAGGTTAGATTTGGATTTCTGCGCAGGAAACGGATTTGTTCTGTCCACCGTATAAAATCGCATAAATCACAAAAAATATCAAAATGACCTGCAAATTTTTGTGCTTATTCCTCACCTAATTCCGAAACTTTTTATTGCTTTGAATTTTTCTATTTGAGCAACATAAGTGCCCCAAAAAAAACGTCTTTACAGACTGTTTCTGGTTTTGACAGATTTTGCCTTTTTACTTGCATTCTCTCTTTTACTATGTTGAGTGGATTTCTTTGCTCCACAAAACATCAGTGGTTGTAGATAATATTTAAAAAGTATTAATAATGCTTGTCTCCAAGGGGAACATGTGATTTTTGATTGTGCACTAACCCTCTAATGAGAATTACTTTTAGTTTGGTGTGAAGGAAGTTTTCACGGGTCAAGAGAATAGGATGATATAATGTGATCAAGAAGAGTGAAAAGACTAAGCTTGGGGATGCCCCCGTGGTTCATACTAGAAAATTCCAAGAAGACTAAAGCGTCTAAGCTTGGGGATGCCCAAGGCATCCCCTTCTTCATCAGCAACTTATCAGGTCACTTCTAGTGAAACTATATTTTTATTCGGTCACATCATATGCACTTTACTTGGAGCGTCCATTTGTTCTTATTTTGTTTTATTTTATTTTCCTTGTTGTAATAAACTTAGTTGGAACCTATCATTCTTGTGTGGGACAGAGACACACTCCGTTTTCATTGCTTAGAACACTCTAGTTTTCATTCTTATTATTCTGTGAGTGTTCACCTTTTGCTAGTACTGCATTTAGCCCTTGTTTTCCACTCGTATTTTGTTCAGAGCTTGTTAGTTTGCTTCAGTTATATATGATTAGCTCTATGATATTTGATGAATATTATCTATGAGAGTTGTTTCAAACAAGTTAATTGGTGTTGGAGAAGAGTAAAATATATGCTTATAACGGTGCAAAAAGAAGCTCGTATAGACTATGGCTAGAATTTTTCATGTCACGTTAGATGTTATTTTAATTCTATGCTTAGTAGTAGTTCTTGTAGAATGACTTGTCTCAAATAGCTGAGAGTGCTTAATGTTCCATTGAAAGAATCATGAGTTGTTTTATCACATTGAAGCATAACCTTGTGGTATTCTCCTTCGAATGCTTTATTTGGTTGACTTGGCGCATGCTTACACCATGTTTATGACTACAAACCAATCACCTATAGCCTCTATTATCATTTAGTTTTTGGCTTGTAATACCATTTATGCTTTGATTAATAATGTTTTTGTCACTATGCATGATTATGGCCATTATTGCTCTCTTAAATTGTCGCTCCCAGTCTTTTGCTAGCCTCCACCTGTACTGAATATGAGCTCTACTCGTGCATACAACTCCCAAAAACCAAAGTTTGCCAAATGTGTCCACCATACCTTCCTACATGTGGTATTTAACCGCCACTCCAAAGTAGATTTCTCATGTGCTACCTTTAAACTTTCAAAACTATTCCTGATTTGTGTCCCTGTTTTAACTCATGAGGAAGTAGTAGTTGGGTTTGTTGTGTTCCGTACTAATTAAGTACACTGGCTTGAATGCTTCATATGCTCGTCATTAATTTTTCATAGAGCTGGTTAGAACATTATAACATAAAAAATCTAAACAAATAAATATGCACTCCTCCATGGTATGAGATTGTTGGCAGGCACCCGAGGATTCGGTTAGCCATGGTTTGCAAAAGCAAGGTGGGGAGGAGTGTCATACTATATAAAGAGCATGCTATAAATGCTTAATATAAATAATTCGGAACCTATCTCAACTTGTTTAGTATGGAAGATGACAAGAACTCTATTACCATTCGTTGACATAAGCATACACCTCTCTAAAAAATGTTCTCAATACCTCTGTTTAACAAAATAAAAAGCTCTATCACATGAGTTAATCCCTGCTTCCCTCTTCGAAGGGCCTTTCTTTTACTTTTATGTCGAGTCTTCATCTTCTAACTTTATGCACAGTTGAGAGAGTGTAGTTGCCATTCTGAGTTTAATGTGCATCAGTACCAAAGATTATTATTAATTGATTCATGATGTGTTATCACTTTCTCTCAAATTATTTGATTCTGCTATGTTTTCTTTATGCTCGAAACAAACGTATAACTTTCAAGTGCATTATTATTCATGATCTTTTATTTGTGTTACTTTTCAGGATGCAAAGTGACTTCTAGGTTTCATTGTTAGAATTATATCTATCATGTGTGTGTTTAGAGTACTATGATCTCAGATTTACAAATGCTTTAATAATTATGATGATCAAGTTTGTGTTGGTTGTATGTCACCTCAAAAATTATTTTGTTATCACTTACCTACTCGAGGACGAGCGAGAGTTAAGCTTGAGGATGATTGATACGTCTCAAACGTATCTATAATTTGATGCTCCATGCTTGTTTTCTATCCAATACCTTTATGTTTTCACATGTTTTCCTTCGTTTTCCGGACGTTTTCATGGACTAACCTATTGACAAGATGCCATAGAGCCAGTTCCTGTTTTCTGCTATTTTTTATTTCAGAAAAGTTGTTCTCGAAATATTCTCGGAATTGGACGAAATAAAAGCCAAAAGTCTTGCAATTCCCGACACGTCAACGGAGTCCAAAGGATACCCGGAGGGGGTCAGAGGATGAGCCACACCATAGGTGGGCGCGAGTCACCCTAGCCGCGCCTACAGGTGGTGTGGGCCCCTCGGGCGCCCACCGCCATTGCACTTTCGCCTATAAAGTTCCCCCGAGGCATAAACTCTAAAGATATCGGCCTCCTTCCATGGAAAGTTTCGTAGCCCTGCCGCCGCCGCCGATAAGTTTCGGGGGACAGGATCTCTGTTCCGGCACCCTGCCGGGATGGGGAAGTGCCCCCGGAGACATCTCCATCGACTCCACCGCCATCTTCATCGCCGTTGCTGTCTCCTACGATGAAGAGGGAGTAGTTCTCCCCTGGGGCTGAGGGCTCTACCGGTAGCTATGTGTTTCATCTGTCTCTCCCATGGTGTGATCTTGATATGATCATGAGCTTTGTAATCTAGTTGAATAACTAGATGTTACTCTTCATCCATTATGCTACTCAAGTGGTTTTTTTATGAGATCTCCGTAGACACTTTGATCATGGTGTAAAGGTGATAGTGTGTGCACCGTGTGGTTTAGCATGATATTTATATTTTGTGTTGGACGAATCTATGAAATTGTGGTGTTTTTCTGGAACCATCTAGGTCTCATGGTGATAGCGTAGGGGTTACCTAGATGGGGAAATGCAAACTCTGAGGAGTGCTTTTTGCAGCCCTACGCAATGATTGGTGTTTATCATCCGATCGGAGATTGGTTTGGAGTAGCGTAGTGAAGAGAGATATTTATGCATTCAACTACGTTATTATTGTTGAGAGTGTCCACTAGTGAAAGTATGATACCTAGGCCTTGTTTCTAAACATTGAAACATCATTTACAATAAGTTCTGCTACATGTTTGCTTGCTGCCATTATTATTTCAGATTGCTATTATCACTTATACACATTCATATTACTTGTATTTCACTATCTCTTTGCCGAACTAGTGCACCTATACAACTGACAATTATATTAGGTGTGTTGGGGACGCAAGAGACTTCTTGTATCTTAATTGCAGGGTTGCTTGAGAGGGATATCTTTGACCTCTACCACCCTTAGTTCGATAAACCATGGGTGATACATTTAATGGAAACTTGCTGCTGTTCTACAAACCTCTGTACTTGGAGGCCCAACACTGCTACAAGAATAGAAGCGTGTATAGATATCACTTGGCCAGAGAATCTACTAGTAACGGAGAGCATGCAAGATCATATGTAACATACACATGAAAGAACATGATAGATTGATAATCATTGGACATAGCATTCAATATGCATCGGGATCACAGCAAACACAACATGTAGCATTACAATAAGATGATGTTGATGATGTTAGGCATCTCACAAGATCTAAACATGAGGCATAAAGAGGAGAGAACAACCATCTAGCTACTGCTATGGACCCGTAGTCCAGGTATGAACTACTCACGCATCACTCCGGAGGCAGGCATGGTGACGAAGAGCCCTCTAGTGATGATTCCCCCTCCCGGCAGGGTGCCGGGGAGACCTCCAGAACCGTCCCAAACTAGGGTCGACGATGACGGCGGCTATGGATCTTTTTGGTGGAAAAGGCTTGGGTATTTGGGGTTAACCCGTGGAGGATCTTAGATAGGCGAGAGGGGCAACATCGGTGGGCGGTCAGGAGGCACACCACCTCCAGGCGCAGCCGGGGGGCACCGCCCTATGGTGTGGGGCCCCTGAGGCCCCCCTCCGGATCTCCTCCGGACTCCTTGTACATGATGACTTTCTAAGACTCTGGGATTTTGTTTCATCCAATTTCGAGAATATTTCCATAACAACTTTTCTGAAATAAAAAACAATAGAAAACAGGAACTGGCTCGGTGGCATCTTGTCAATAGGTTAGTCCCAGAAAATCCATAAAAATGACATAAAGTGTATAAGAAACATGTAGCATATGGCATGAAAATAACATGGAACATCAGAAATTATGGATACGTTTGAGACATATCAACGGGTTCTAACATTGTAGGAATTACGTCAAGATAAATAGAACGTCATCCGACAACATCTATTACTAAGAGTCCACCTAGAGACAACCATCCAGCAAATCTCGCTGGTATTTAGTTGCAGTGACGAAGTGATTGCTTGTGTGCAACAGACAAATACATTAAGAACAATACATAATGTAAGAAATAGTTCTCATCCGTGGACAAGAACACCGTTGTTTTCTCCCTAGTGGCAACAACACATCCTCCACCTGTCATGTTTCTGTTTACTCCAGAACCCTAAATACTCGAGCCTTTTCCACTAAAAATATCTATAGCCGCCGTCATCGTCAACCCTAGTTTGGGAGGGTTCTTGAGCTTTCCTCGGCACCCTGCCGGGAGGGGGAATCATCACCGGAGGGCTCTTCATCACCATGCCTGCCTCCGGAGTGATGCGTGGGTAGTTCATCCCTGAACTATGGGTCCATAGCAGTATCTAGATGGTTGTTCTCTCCTCTTTATGCCTCATGTTTAGATCTTGTAAGCTGCCTAACATGATCAAGATCATCTTATTGTAATGTTACATGTTGTGTTTGCTGAGATCCGATGAATATTGAATGTGATGTCCAATGATTATCAATCTATCATGTTCTTTCATGTGTATGTTATTTATGATCTTTCACGCTCTCCGTTACTAGTAGATGCTCTAGCCAAGTTGATGCTTGTAACTCCAAGAGGGAGTATTCATGCTCGATAGTGGGTTCATGCCTCCCTTTTACTCACGCTCGAGTGACAGAAACGTAACGGGTGGGGGGGGTGTGTGTTGTTGCCATTAGGGAGAAAGCAACAATGCTTTGTCTAAGGATAATTTTATTGTTTACATTACACACTTTGCTTAATGCAATTATCTGTTGCTTGCAACTTAATACCCAAGGTTTGCTCGGATGACACTCTGAGGGTGGATTATTAGTCATAGATTTAGTTGGATAACGGTCTATGTATCTTGTTGTAATGCCCGCATGAATCACATAGTATTTTTTTGAAACATTTTCTACTGCAGGGGAGTCCCCCCCCAGACCTTTATTGCACCAAAAGAGTTTACATATATTTACAAATATACAGAGAAGGATAGACTAATATAGTCTATCACAAACTAAAGTAAAGTGTTAAGCCATGATGATAATTTCTCAGCCGAGGAAGCACTCAACCTATGCTTAAGCAAGGTGAGATCCAGCATGAAACCAACTTTCCAACCCTTGAAGGACTGTCTCTCAGACTTGAAGATAAATCCATTCCTCTGTCTCCAAATGTTCCAACATGCAAGGATCACTATTTCAGTGAAACAAGGACCTGTAACACCTGGGGTGTTACATGTTTGTTTTCTTTTTGTTTGCATCATCTGCATCCCATAATCATTGCATCATGTTTTTTCCAAACCAATTAAATTCAATAATGTTTGATTGATTGAACTCATTAAATACCATTTGTTTATTTTCCAAACTTCCAAAAACAAACCCCATTTATAACAAAATCACATAACAAATTAATATCCAATTAATAGTTTCAAATTGTTGAAAATATTTTACACCACCTTGTTGTTGTTGTTTTGGGAAGTTATCACCAATAGGTCCTAAAAGAAAACCCGATTTTCTTCTATCTCTCTTGCCTTTCTTATCCTTTGCAAAACAAAAATGTTCTTGAGGAAAAATAAATAAATAATAAGCTAGAAAAAAAAAAGCAAAGGAGAGAGGCAAGCCCACCCCTTTCTCTCCTTTTCTCCCAAGGCCCATCTCCTCTTTCTCCCCCAGCCCACCAGGAGGCCCCCCCCCCTTGTCGTCTTCCTCACGAGGAGGTACAGTACGTGGCCATGGTCCCCTCCCCCTCAAGCTTTCCCCTCCTTAAAGCCTCCCCTATCTCCCTCCGAACCCTAACCCTAATGCTCTCCCCTCCCCTCCTCTGCCGCCGCCATCTTCCCTCTCTCTCCCTCCCACCTCTGATTTCTTTTCCTCTGAACCCACCCGATCACCACCGAGCTCCATGGCTGCCACCTTCCCATCCCCCCCCACGGTCACCTCGAGGGGATGCTGCCCCCGGGAATGGAACCAGCTCACCTCCATCACCAAGTTCGCTGAAGACTCGGAGGCGGGAGGAGGACCGGGCCGGCCGCGCCGTCGCCGGAAACGTCCTCCGCCGCCACCTGCGCCTTCGACAGCAACAGCAGGTGTGCTCCGCCCCTTCCTCCTTTTCCCTTCCCTCTCTCGTGAGTCCACCGCACGCCGGCCACCGCACCGCACCACCGCTCGGCCGCAGCGCCCTAGTACCCCTCGAGATCGCTCCGATCGTGGATGATCCGCAGCGGAGACCTTCGATCCCTGCTCTGCTCTGCTCGTGAGGTTCAGAAAAGGCACACCTGTTCGAGTTCAGTTAACTCTTGCGGGTAACAATATCCTCTGTCAGTTCCTTCTTCTATCACAACCACCGAACAGCCGCACTGGTTAGCAGAGAAAACGCACATCACAGGGGGAGGGGTTCGACTCCCCCCTCTCCCAATTAAACCAAACATTTTTGTTTCCTTCTTGGTTGGTCACAGAACTTTCACAAAATCACCAATAGGCCCTTACAATTTATTTTAGCCCCTGGAAAATATTTTTCTAAGTCCCTAGTTACAAAAATGGCAGATTTGCATCAAATGTTCTAAAATGCATAAGAAATTCATCCCAACTCCAATTTTAACTTTTTAAATATGTTTTCTGTCCCAAATTGAATGTTCTATCCAAATATAAAATTTGTTTACTGTTTTGAATATTTTAAATGGGTGCAAAACTTGAAAACTTGTCAAATTCACTTAAACTTGCAAAATTCATAACTTGTTCATAAAAATTCCAAATTTCACAAACCAAATATGTTTTCCAATCAACTTTTCATGTACTTTCCAAATATAAATTTTGTTTGCTGTTTTGAATAATTTAAATTGCTGAAAACAACTGTTTCCTATTTATTGCATTTAAAATTGCCAAATTAATAACTTGCTCATTTTAAATCCAATTTCCACTAATGAAATATGTTTTCCATGCAAAATTAAACCCTCTTTCCAAATATAAACTTTGCTTTCTGTTTTGAATAATTAAAATTGGTTAAATAATTTAAACCTTGTTTATTTCATTTAAAATTGGTAATTTCATAACTTGATCAAAACAAATTCTTTCGGAACATATAAAATATGTTTTCAAACCCTAAAAGTATAAACTTTTGAAATATGACTTTGATTTAATGTTTTAAACAAATAAAAACTCAAATAAGTTCATGTTTGAATTAAATTCATTTAATTCTTGCTTACACTTGTTTAATTCATCAATAAATCATTTGAAATCCTTTTTCAACAAGTGAAACATGCAATCCACCTAAAATTGTGTGTTCTTATCAAATATAAACTTTGTTATCTGTTTTGAACAATTTAATTTGATGAAAACAACAAATGCTTGTGTGACACCTTTAAGTAACCAAAATTCCAACACTTAATAAATGAATTTCCAAACTTGTTAAACCTTATTTCCAATTGATTCTATTGTTGTTATTTTGTTGTTTCCCTCATCAGTGCATCATGCTAATCCACTTTCACCTATTGGTTAGTTGGAAAACAATTGTTTCAACCATAATTCATGGGCTGTTCATATGCAACTCAAATTGCATATGGGTCCATTTAAATCTGTTTATCTTGTCAACTAGTTTACCTTGATGCATCTTTAAACCTGTCATGCATCCATATCTTGATCATGCTGGATCTTTTGCCGTAGTAGTAATTGTTGCATCCGGTGTTTGTTCGAGGTTCGTTGCTTCTTCCCGGATAGGACGTTGAGATGATGTGAGCAACGACAAGTTCTGCTACCTTGCGGGATCTCAGGCAAGTATACTCACTTGCTGCCATATGGCTGCCTTTCATCACTTGTTACCGATTCTTTCCGTTGATTCTTTTCTGCTAGCCTTAGTGGTAGTTGTTCCTGTTACGAACCCATCACATGAATCCCTTAACCTTGATATTGCCTCACCTCCATACCTACAACCTTTGTTTGTGCCTGTTCTTATCTAGCATGCTTAGGGTTGCTTTTGCTCGAGCCTGTTGTCGGTTACTTCTTTTACTATCGAACTATTACTAATGTTACCGTTCCGGGGGCTCGAAATATTAATCAGTCAATCCTGTTAATGCTACTGATAATAATAACTTGATGATAAGGCACCGGCAGGAGGCCCTTTGTGGTTTTGAGGCCTGCTAGTGTCGACCCCCTAATTAGGAAAAGGGTCTTGTCTACTGATCCATGATGAGCGCACTACCCGCATGTGGGAAGCGAGTATGGGCGCCCCCCTCAACTGACTCGATTCGCATCTCGTCCAAATCGCCGTACTAGTTCGGGTGTTCCATTTGCTGCATCATATGCAGGTACGAACCCTTGGCGCCAGGGTGGAACTTTTGTAGTCGGCATTTAGGGCGGCGTGGTCTTCCAGTGCTATGAGGGTCCTCCTTTTCTTCGGGGGGCTCGATTAGCCGCGCACGCACAGCACGCGGTGCTTTGGGCTTGATGCGAAGAAGGGTTGGTTGTGTAGAGTACCTCGCTTGGTGGGTTAGCTCCCCATCTGGCGGGTTATTCTTGCGTGTACGGCTAAATTGGTGCAACCCTGCAGGGATAATCTTCTCGAGAAGCCGTGTTTTCCGCGGTTATGGATTACTTGGTGAAAGTACTGGCTAACAAGTACTCAGGACAACTTGAACCTAATGATAACAATCTTACACCCAATGATTAACAACTTGACTAGTAATAGGCTTATTGACACAATAATCTGAACCATCATTAATCCAACTGTGTGAGTTATCCTCGGATTGCTTCTTTGGATAAGGGGCGAGATCCAGGATTAGTTTGTTTGAAGTTATCTTTCAGTTGGTTACAATACTCGATCTTATCCCCTTTCTGATAGTTGGAAGTAATAGAATCTCTGTAGTTGGTTAGTGCAGCCGCTGTCGCTTATTTGCAATAACCCTTTCCTTTCCGTTGATCCCAAAGTATTTGTATCTTGTGATGACTGGCTACGCCGGTATCTTGTGAGTATGGGTTTTATCCACTTGCCAGTACTTAACCGTACTGACCCACGAATCTCTTTCGTGGCTGCATATTCAACATTGCAGTCAACAGGTTTGAAGTCTGACGACGTTAGCTTGGGAATCCCTCCGGCTTGGCCTGGGCAGGGATTGGACGCCTTCGGTTATCTTCAGGACTCTTAGTCCAATTTGGATCTTGTCCGTAGCCGGACGTTTGCTTCTTCCGCTGTTATTTGGATCTTTGTATTGTATCAGTTGTATCCCTGGCTCGTCTGAGTCATCTTGTATCTATCTGTTGCTGTTGTAATTGTGGATTATTCGTGACTATTGTAATGTTATCATAAATGGCCACCTGGAATCGGTTATTATGCGGATTTGGCGGGAATGCTGAAATCTGCATAGTGCCCGATCTCGGGGCGTCACAAATGGTATCAGAGCCTTGGTTCCGATTCCCGAGATTGTTTCGATACGAATGGTTATCGAAGCAACGGGTCCGCAAAGCCTGTAGGATAACCTCGCTAACGGTCGTTGTTTCTAGAGTGTCAAAAACTATTTCTGCTAAACTATTTTGGGAAAAACATCTCAATAGGATTCTTGTTTTCTCCTTATCCCTATTCTATTTCCCCTCCCATCTTATTTGTTTTGGAGTCTGCTCTCGTACTCAATCTTTCAAAGTGTTAGGATCCTACGTGGGTGGACGTTTTCTGAGCCTTTAACCTAATAGGTTCGATCAACGGAAGATTCCTGGTGGAAGAAGATCGTCATCAACCCGAGCAAGATTCTCTTGTTAGCGGTGTCGAGAAGCCCTTGTTAGTGGTGTCGAGGAGATCAACCGGAAGCACGAAGAATCGTTAGTCGAACTTCTTTCCCTTCCCGGGTTAGCAGGTGGATTGCGAGGGCGCAATCCCTTGTTAGTGGTGTCGTCTGTAACACCTGGGGTGTTACCTGTTTGTTTTCTTTTTGTTTGCATCATCTGCATCCCATAATCATTGCATCATGTTTTTTCCAAACCAATTAAATTCAATAATGTTTGATTGATTGAACTCATTAAATACCATTTGTTTATTTTCCAAACTTCCAAAAACAAACCCCATTTATAACAAAATCACATAACAAATTAATATCCAATTAATAGTTTCAAATTGTTGAAAATATTTTACACCACCTTGTTGTTGTTGTTTTGGGAAGTTATCACCAATAGGTCCTAAAAGAAAACCCTATTTTCTTCTATCTCTCTTGCCTTTCTTATCCTTTGCAAAACAAAAATGTTCTTGAGGAAAAATAAATAAATAATAAGCTAGAAAAAAAAAAGCAAAGGAGAGAGGCAAGCCCACCCCTTTCTCTCCTTTTCTCCCAAGGCCCATCTCCTCTTTCTCCCCCAGCCCACCAGGAGGCCCCCCCCCTTGTCGTCTTCCTCACGAGGAGGTACAGTACGTGGCCATGGTCCCCTCCCCCTCAAGCTTTCCCCTCCTTAAAGCCTCCCCTATCTCCCTCCGAACCCTAACCCTAATGCTCTCCCCTCCCCTCCTCTGCCGCCGCCATCTTCCCTCTCTCTCCCTCCCACCTCTGATTTCTTTTCCTCTGAACCCACCCGATCACCACCGAGCTCCATGGCTGCCACCTTCCCATCCCCCCCCACGGTCACCTCGAGGGGATGCTGCCCCCGGGAATGGAACCAGCTCACCTCCATCACCAAGTTCGCTGAAGACTCGGAGGCGGGAGGAGGACCGGGCCGGCCGCGCCGTCGCCGGAAACGTCCTCCGCCGCCACCTGCGCCTTCGACAGCAACAGCAGGTGCGCTCCGCCCCTTCCTCCTTTTCCCTTCCCTCTCTCGTGAGTCCACCGCACGCCGGCCACCGCACCGCACCACCGCTCGGCCGCAGCGCCCTAGTACCCCTCGAGATCGCTCCGATCGTGGATGATCCGCAGCGGAGACCTTCGATCCCTGCTCTGCTCTGCTCGTGAGGTTCAGAAAAGGCACACATGTTCGAGTTCAGTTAACTCTTGCGGGTAACAATATCCTCTGTCAGTTCCTTCTTCTATCACAACCACCGAACAGCCGCACTGGTTAGCAGAGAAAACGCACAGCACAGGGGGAGGGGTTCGACTCCCCCCTCTCCCAATTAAACCAAAGATTTTTGTTTCCTTCTTGGTTGGTCACAGAACTTTCACAAAATCACCAATAGGCCCTTACAATTTATTTTAGCCCCTGGAAAATATTTTTCTAAGTCCCTAGTTACAAAAATGGCAGATTTGCATCAAATGTTCTAAAATGCATAAGAAATTCATCCCAACTCCAATTTTAACTTTTTAAATATGTTTTCTGTCCCAAATTGAATGTTCTATCCAAATATAAAATTTGTTTACTGTTTTGAATATTTTAAATGGGTGCAAAACTTGAAAACTTGTCAAATTCACTTAAACTTGCAAAATTCATAACTTGTTCATAAAAATTCCAAATTTCACAAACCAAATATGTTTTCCAATCAACTTTTCATGTACTTTCCAAATATAAATTTTGTTTGCTGTTTTGAATAATTTAAATTGCTGAAAACAACTGTTTCCTATTTATTGCATTTAAAATTGCCAAATTAATAACTTGCTCATTTTAAATCCAATTTCCACTAATGAAATATGTTTTCCATGCAAAATTAAACCCTCTTTCCAAATATAAACTTTGCTTTCTGTTTTGAATAATTAAAATTGGTTAAATAATTTAAACCTTGTTTATTTCATTTAAAATTGGTAATTTCATAACTTGATCAAAACAAATTCTTTCGGAACATATAAAATATGTTTTCAAACCCTAAAAGTATAAACTTTTGAAATATGACTTTGATTTAATGTTTTGAACAAATAAAAACTCAAATAAGTTCATGTTTGAATTAAATTCATTTAATTCTTGCTTACACTTGTTTAATTCATCAATAAATCATTTGAAATCCTTTTTCAACAAGTGAAACATGCAATCCACCTAAAATTGTGTGTTCTTATCAAATATAAACTTTGTTATCTGTTTTGAACAATTTAATTTGATGAAAACAACAAATGCTTGTGTGACACCTTTAAGTAACCAAAATTCCAACACTTAATAAATGAATTTCCAAACTTGTTAAACCTTATTTCCAATTGATTCTATTGTTGTTATTTTGTTGTTTCCCTCATCAGTGCATCATGCTAATCCACTTTCACCTATTGGTTAGTTGGAAAACAATTGTTTCAACCATAATTCATGGGCTGTTCATATGCAACTCAAATTGCATATGGGTCCATTTAAATCTGTTTATCTTGTCAACTAGTTTACCTTGATGCATCTTTAAACCTGTCATGCATCCATATCTTGATCATGCTGGATCTTTTGCCGTAGTAGTAATTGTTGCATCCGGTGTTTGTTCGAGGTTCGTTGCTTCTTCCCGGATAGGACGTTGAGATGATGTGAGCAACGACAAGTTCTGCTACCTTGCGGGATCTCAGGCAAGTATACTCACTTGCTGCCATATGGCTGCCTTTCATCACTTGTTACCGATTCTTTCCGTTGATTCTTTTCTGCTAGCCTTAGTGGTAGTTGTTCCTGTTACGAACCCATCACATGAATCCCTTAACCTTGATATTGCCTCACCTCCATACCTACAACCTTTGTTTGTGCCTGTTCTTATCTAGCATGCTTAGGGTTGCTTTTGCTCGAGCCTGTTGTCGGTTACTTCTTTTACTATCGAACTATTACTAATGTTACCGTTCCGGGGGCTCGAAATATTAATCAGTCAATCCTGTTAATGCTACTGATAATAATAACTTGATGATAAGGCACCGGCAGGAGGCCCTTTGTGGTTTTGAGGCCTGCTAGTGTCGACCCCGTAATTAGGAAAAGGGTCTTGTCTACTGATCCATGATGAGCGCACTACCCGCATGTGGGAAGCGAGTATGGGCGCCCCCCTCAACTGACTCTATTCGCATCTCGTCCAAATCGCCGTACTAGTTCGGGTGTTCCATTTGCTGCATCATATGCAGGTACGAACCCTTGGCGCCAGGGTGGAACTTTTGTAGTCGGCATTTAGGGCGGCGTGGTCTTCCAGTGCTATGAGGGTCCTCCTTTTCTTCGGGGGGCTCGATTAGCCGCGCACGCACAGCACGCGGTGCTTTGGGCTTGATGCGAAGAAGGGTTGGTTGTGTAGAGTACCTCGCTTGGTGGGTTAGCTCCCCATCTGGCGGGTTATTCTTGCGTGTACGGCTAAATTGGTGCAACCCTGCAGGGATAATCTTCTCGAGAAGCCGTGTTTTCCGCGGTTATGGATTACTTGGTGAAAGTACTGGCTAACAAGTACTCAGGACAACTTGAACCTAATGATAACAATCTTACACCCAATGATTAACAACTTGACTAGTAATAGGCTTATTGACACAATAATCTGAACCATCATTAATCCAACTGTGTGAGTTATCCTCGGATTGCTTCTTTGGATAAGGGGCGAGATCCAGGATGGGTTTGTTTGAAGTTATCTTTCAGTTGGTTACAATACTCGATCTTATCCCCTTTCTGATAGTTGGAAGTAATAGAATCTCTGTAGTTGGTAAGTGCAGCCGCTGTCGCTTATTTGCAATAACCCTTTCCTTTCCGTTGATCCCAAAGTATTTGTATCTTGTGATGACTGGCTACGCCGGTATCTTGTGAGTATGGGTTTTATCCACTTGCCAGTACTTAACCGTACTGACCCACGAATCTCTTTCGTGGCTGCATATTCAACATTGCAGTCAACAGGTTTGAAGTCTGACGACGTTAGCTTGGGAATCCCTCCGGCTTGGCCTGGGCAGGGATTGGACGCCTTCGGTTATCTTCAGGACTCTTAGTCCAATTTGGATCTTGTCCGTAGCCGGACGTTTGCTTCTTCCGCTGTTATTTGGATCTTTGTATTGTATCAGTTGTATCCCTGGCTCGTCTGAGTCATCTTGTATCTATCTGTTGCTGTTGTAATTGTGGATTATTCGTGACTATTGTAATGTTATCATAAATGGCCACCTGGAATCGGTTATTATGCGGATTTGGCGGGAATGCTGAAATCTGCATAGTGCCCGATCTCGGGGCGTCACAGGACCCTTGAAATTCTTTTTAGCATGGGAGAGATTAGCCAGAACTGTGTTATCACTCCAAGGTATTTGCAAAAAGTTCCATATTCTAGAGCTGAAAACACATTCAAAGAACAGATGTGTCCAACCTTCAAGACAAAGTTGTTTACATAGGACACAACACTCAGTCCCATCAATCTTCCATTTCCTTCTCTTAATCATATCTTTGGTATTAATTCTATCATTTAGAATCAGCCAGGCAAAAAATTTATGCTTTGACATGCATGAATCACATAGTAATCATCATGTCATGCATATGCACTATGGTGCATCCTTTATATTTGTCAATTTCCCAGCTGTAATTTGTTTACCCAACATGTTATCTATCTGTTTTGGAGAGACACCTCTTCTGAACTGTGGACCTTGATCCATTTCTTTACACTGATATACAACCACTGCAACCACTGTTTTCCTACTGCAATTATTGTTCTCTTTCATCTATTGCAAACAAGTACTACTTTCCACACTATACGTCTAATCCTTTGTTTCAGCAAAACAGGTGAGAATGACAACCTCACTGCTTCGTTGGGGCAAAGTAATTTGATTGTGTTGTGTAGATTCCACGTTTCTCCTGAACCGGTAGTGCGCCCTGCCAACATCAGCTGCATCAACCTTCGGAAGTGATTTCTTTCTCCTACTGGTCGATTCAACCTTGGTTTCCTTCTGAGGGAAAACTTTCCACTGCACTCTTCACACCCTACACTTGGGGTCTACAAACGAGCATCAGCCTCCATCAAGTTTTCTAGCGTCGTTGCTGGGGAGAAAGAGGATTTCTACAAGGGAAGTCTCTCACCTCCAATCTCTTTACTTTGTTTTTCTTTTGCTTAGTTTATTTTATTTTGTCTTGTTTGCTTCTTTATATAAAAAAAACAAAAAAATAGTTCCTATTCTAGTTGTTATTTTTGTTATCCTGTTTTAATCCTGCTTTATCATGTTTGCTATCAATGGTTGATGTCTTCGAAACTAAATCTTATTGGCACGGTGGGTTCACGGAAGAACAACAAAAATACTATAAGGAACACCTCTTGTCACAAAAAGGCATACACTTTGCTATGGACCCATAGTTCCGGGATGAACTACTCACACATCTGTCCAGAGGCAATCATGGCGACGTAGAGGCCTCCGGTGACGATCCCCTCTCCGGCAGGGTGCCGGAGCAGGACTCCAAAAGCCCTAGATTGGACTTTCAAGGTGATGATGCCTTTGTATCTTTTTTGTGGAAAATTTCTCCGTCCTTGATGTTTTTAGGGTTAAAGTGAATTTATAGGCGACAAGGAGACGGAAGGCGGAGGCCAGGGCCACGAGATGACCCCCAGGCGCGGACTACAGGGAGGGGGGCACTGGCACCCCTATGGTGGCCCCTGGCTCCCCTCTAGATCTTCTTTGGACTCTGTCTTTGTTCCGGGTAAAAAATAATCTCCATGAATATTCAGAACTTTTGGCTAATATTTTCTTCAAAACTTTTCTCCAACATAAAAACAACAGAAAACAGAAACCGGCTCTAGGCATCTTGTTTTGTTTTGGAGATTTACCGTAGGGGAGAACCCCTACGGTTATGATTTTTATATTAATAAAAGGAGCATTCCTCAAAAAATACAGGGGGTTTATGGGGGTATGAAATCAGAAGGAGGATACATATCATACAAAAATGTTCCTAATCCAGAGAACTAGAGGGCTGACAAGACTATCCTTAACACGAAATTTATGGAGAAATAGGTCCTGTTGGAAGGTAGATCTCAATCTAACATTAGTAGGTTGCTCATCTCTGAAGATAAGACCATTCCCCAGCTTCCAGATATTCCAAGTGGCACAGGCAATGATCTCCATAAAACAAGGACCCGAGAACTGGGTTTTGGCATGAACAATACGATCGAGAATCGGAAGTGAATCATTCCAGTTCAGATGAATATCTTCCCAACAAGACTTTGCAAAAGAGCAATGAAAGAATAAGTGGTCTCTGGTCTACAATGCAGAAGTGTTACACAAGACACAAAAGTGCCACCATCAATAGTCCATTCCTTCCTCCTCATAAGGTCTCTGGTATTTAGTCTATCATTCAGCAAAAGCCACATGAATACCTTGAGTTTCGGTAAGCATCTGGAATCCCAAATATAATTCAATGCAATCTCCTTAGGAAGTTGTTAAAATATGAATCTGTAGTATAGTTCAGAAGTGTATTTCTGTCTCCAGACAAAAGTTCTATTGTCATGCTCCAATGAATCATGATCAATGTCATTAATAATATGTAAAATATCCCCCCTCTCATTGTAAGCTTGAACAGAGAGAGGCAGAGCATATAATCTCTGGCGATCTAACTGGGAAGCCATATGCCCAACAGAAATATCTTCATTAAGCACATATGAATATAGATGGGGGAATCTATCACATAGAAGTTGGTTTTCATACCAATAATCCTTCCAAAATAATGTCATCTGACCATTCATTACATGAACATTGGTAATGCTTCTATAGATTCTCATGAGACTGAAAATATCCCTCCACGAGAAAGAACCCCTAGGGCTATGGGCATGAGGAGGAGTGTTGCCATAAAGGTTCCATACTAACTTCACCCATGGGATGTCAGCTTTGCAGAAGAATTTATGTAGATGCTTGAGCAGTAGAGCACAATTTTGAATCTCAAGATTGATAATGCCTAATCCACCATGTTTCTTAGGCTTATAGACCATGTTCCAAGCAGCAAGGGAGTGAGAAGAGTCTGAACCTTCAGCTTTGTCCCAAAGACATAGTCTCCTACCTCTACCAAAGATTTTGATAATAGTTTTGGGTAGTTTGAGTGACCCAAGATAGTGAGTGGGCAATGATGAAAGTACAGAATTAACCAGGGTGAGTCTGCCACCATAATCCAAGAACCTGGCACTGGCATTAAGTCTCCTCTCAATTTGATCCACAATAGGTGATAGATCCACAATAGTAGGCCTAGTTGTACCCAATGGAAACCCAAGATAGGGGAATGACATGGAAGCCATGGTACAACCAAATAACTGAGCCAGGTCAGCTAAACTGTGAGGGGCAAGATTTATAGGAATCATGTAGGTTTTACTATAATTGACTCTCAAACCAGTAGCTAGAGAAAACTTTTGTAGAATGTTTTTAGGGACCATAAGTAGCCTTGAGCAGGTTTTCATGATAATAAGTGCATCATCTGCATATTGGACCACTGGAAAATCAGAACCAGGAATATTGAGAGGAGCTTTCAAATCTCCATTTCTAACAGCACAATTGATCATGGATTGAAGAAGGTCAGCTCCCTCCACAAATAGGATGGGGGAGAGTGGATCACCTTGCCTCACTCGACGATTACATGCAAATTTTTTCCCAGGAATACCATTTAGAAGAACAGAGGAGAATCCAATAGAGAAAATCGAGCTTATCATATTGATCCATCTGTCATCATAACCCTTGCATCTCATAATACTTAACATAACATCATGTCCAATAGTATCCAAGGCCTTAGTGAAGTCCAGTTTGAGGATAATCATCTCAAGTTTGGTTTGATGGCACTGATGAATGTATTCATAAGCCCAGGCCACACAGTCTTGGATGGTTCTAGTTCCGAGGAAACCATATTGGTTAGCATGAACTAGAGATAAAATCTTGCTCTGAAGTCTATTAGCCAAGATCTTAGTCAGAATCTTAAATACTGAGTTGAGTAGAGAGATAGGCCTGTAATCATTAGGTTCCATAGGAGACTATGATTTAGGAATGAGTGTGATGAATGCATCATTGATGGATTGTAAGTTCAAAGTCCCTTCCCAAAATTCCTGACAAAAATTGTAGAAATAAAATTTGATAATATGCCAACATGATTTAATAAATACACCATTAAAATCATCTGGCCCAGGTGCCTTATCAATGGGAAGGTCCTTAACAGCAGCATCAATCTCAACAGTGGAGAAAGGGACAGATAAAGATCCGAGGTCACTATGATGATTCGGATAGCAGGAGTAATCAAAATCCCTATGAAGTGGAACAGAAAGTCCCAATCTTTCCTGAAAAGTATTCCTTAACAAGCAGGCCTTCTCGTGGTGATCATAGGTAATCGAGCCATCAGGCCTAGACAGAGAGGTAATGGTATTGATACGATATCTGATCGTGGCCATGGAATGAAAGTATGCAGTATTCTTACTTCCCATCTTAGCCCACTTAGCAGTACACCTCTTTTTCTAGTATTCCTGTTTGCAAGCGAGAAGATGCCCAAGCTTATCTTTCACAATGTTGCGAAAATTCCATTCTGTGATGTGGAGTGGTCGTAGATCTTCAATGTCATCAAGTCGAAGAATGACAGCAATGCAGTTGTCAATCAAGCGAGAGATAACAGATATACTAGTGCTCCAAATTTTTAGAGCTTTACGAAGTAATTTAAATTTGCCAGAAAGTCTTTTAGCACTGTCACCAGGAACAGTAATATTCCATATATTCATGACCACCTCCATAAACCCTGGTAGTTTTAGCCAATAATTCTCAAAACGGAATATCACAGACTTGGGAATATGAGTGCCAATAGCTATCACACAAGGGATATGGTCAGAAGTGGATCTAGCCAGAGGAATTACAAGTGAATTGGGGAAGTGTAGAGTCCAATTTGGAGAGGTGAAGAACCAATCTAACTGCTCGAGCAGTGGCTCGCTCTGCATATTACTCCATGTGAAGTGTCTACCTTTAATCGGGAGTTCCACAAGGCCTTGATAGCTAATGAGATCATTGAAGATAGCAATATCCTCCAAGTTTGCTCCAGGTTTGTTACGACTGTCAGAGTATCTATAGAAATTGTAATCCCCAACGAGCAGCCAGAGATCATGTAATTCAATATGAAGGCTATAGAGCCAGGCAATAAAGTTTTCTCTAGCAGTACCGTTGCAAGGTCCATAAACATTGGCAAGGTAGAAAGATTCAGAAGAAATAGTGTACTAAAATTGGACAATTAGTCCAAAAATTTCATATTGAATCACCTCCCCGTGAATTGAGAAACTATCCATAGAATAAGCAGGCCACCCGAGGCACCCTCAGAGGGCAAAAAAAATTGTTAAATATTTTGGGTGCAAAATTCTTCATAAATCGGTGATAAAACTCCCCCTTTTTTGTTTCTTGAAAACAAATAATCGAGGCCATGCTTTCATCAACTTTGTTACGAATAAGAGGCCATTTCTTAGAGTTATTAATACCTCTGATGTTCCAACACAAAATTCTCCAAGTACGATTAACACGACTCATTGATCAAGGTACGAGTACAATAACCAACAACTGGGAGATAGGCTCCAAGTAAAAAATAGATATGATAGATAGAAACACTGTCAAGAAGAACCGACCGACAGTGCGAACTGAAAGTGAACTAAGTGCGGCGTGCTTGGCGAAGACGATCTTCAGTTAAGTCCTCCGGAGCAATGTTGCACTCTTCAACTCCAATACGCTGCATCTCGGAGATCTGCAGCACTGCAGGGGGCGTAGCACGAGGCACAGAAGATGGACGCCGACGAGGGGCTCTGTCTGGTAAAGCAATGTGCATAAAACCTTCATTATTATTACAAGTACATCGTTTAACCTGATTAGTTACCAAAGGGGTATATTGCTTACGTTGCCTGCCACGGGGGATAGCACTGCTAACAGAGGTTGTTGCAGCAGCAGCATCCGAAGATGAACTTGGAGCATCAATCTGCAGAGTGGTGTGTGAAGCCGTAGGGATCACAAACCCCAACTCCAGGTCTGCAAGTGTAGACATATCAGGAAGTTCAGAACCCACAGTGTTGGTCCGTTCAACAGAATGATCAGAAGAGATCAGGCGCATGATAACTTGTCCGTGATGAAGCTCCATAACCAAAGGCAGAGTGCAAGGAGTGAAAACCAATGCAGGGTCATTCGGCGCATAGCAGAACAGAGAAAAGGTACGAGCACTTGACATAAGTCCCATTAGACAAAATTCAACAACTGCTCCAGCATCAGATGGTTCAATAGTCGCGGGCAGAAGGCGACGGGTGTAAGTTTGACGCATGGCCATTCCCGGAAACGTAAGAAATGCAGGCAACTAGTCATAGTGAACAATGAGGTCACCTCCAGCTCTCACAAAGTGGATGTCACCCGTGTGATTACCATCCATAAACCTCTCAGTTGCAATCTCAACTTGTCTGACATGATCATCCCAGGCGTCCAAACCATCATCCTGCACATTATCTGAACCAGAGATGCCATCCATCATGGAGGGACCAGAGTACCCAAATAAATCTATCATATTAACAGTCACATTGGAGAAATCCATGTTAGCTGCAGAGTGTTCAGATTCGTTATACCATGTTTCCTCCTCACTTGACTCAAGATCATCTTGTTGGTTATGAATGTTGGCTCCATGCATGACATTCTGATGATTCCATAGTTGCTCCTGCAGAAAGTAACTCTGGAGTTCGTTGGCATAAGGGGAACAAATGGGTGTGGAGTGGCATTATTAGCAGGTGCAGGCTCCTCATTACCAACCAAATTAGGGTAAAGGTGACGCCCATTGAGGATGTAAATGGGGACAATCCATGATCTCCCTAATCCAGCCATGGAGGTGATCCTCTTAATAATCAAGCTCATGGGAACATTGCGTATCTCATTGATCATGACTCTCACGAGGACCCTGGACTTGCTTTCATTAGGACGATGTCATAGTATCAGTCTACCAAAACAGTTAACAACCCTATTGATAAAAGTTCCAGTCTGATAATCCAAAGGGAAAGCAAGCATCATGACCCAAGACTCATACTCAAAAACAGGAGTTTTCATATTGAGACTTTCATCGTAGCGGACAAGAGAAAAGGTAGTGTGCTCATCAAGATAATGCGGACTGTCAAGTAAAATTTGGTCCCTAGTGTTCGCATCCTCGAACTCAATCAGACCCACCCCTAATGCATTAATCTCAGCCCAGACTACATCATAGTTCAGTTCTTGCTCAATAGCAGAGACAATACGATTGAGAGTAGATCGCTTACTCTAGTCCGGAACCGGGGGATCCACTGTGACAATCGCAAATTCCTCATGCGCGCGAGTAGGCGCCTCCACCACCAGAATGTTCCTCTGCAGGCGGTCATTAGGCCCATCGATCAACTCAGCATGTGCAGTGATGAAGGGGAAAGGCTGAATCGGAAAGTTCGCCATGGATTCGCGGAGCTATCTGTAGCGATTGTGTCGAGGTGTTTGGTTCCATAGCAGGGGAGGCAGGGATAGAGTAAGGAAACAAATCATTAGGGACGATACATTCCTTAGGCGGTTTCGGAATATTTTTTGGCACCCAGATTTTCCCCGATTGGAAAGTACTCGCCATGTGTCCTTGCGCGTTACATTTCGAGCAGGTGGCCTGAGGGAAGAGGTCTGCTTTGTGGCCCATGCCATAACAAAAGCCACACATGGGCGAGACAGTGCAGGACCTGATCGAGTGACCAAAACCATAACAACTGAGGCATTTGATATGGTTTTTACAGTTCCGGCGCAGATGCCCCAATTCCAGGCAGCGGAAACAGCCCATGAACGGCCCACTAGTAGCCAGACTCTGGAGGAGGTCCCTCGGCCCATAAGATGGGACATTAGCGAGATTCAAATTCCGCGCGCTGCATGCAGATGAGTTATGGCTGCGATCATAAAAATAGAACAAATGCCAATAATGGTTGGAATCTCTGTAATGGCAGGGAGACCAAAGAATTTAATGGCATGAGTAATCTCAGGAACCGCGTAATCAGCCTTTGATAGGTCCATAGCATGTTCGAGCCAAGCAATAATCGAGGGAGAAATAGAATCCGGTGTAATGGAATACCAATACTTATGCCCCGAAAATTTCGGCAAAATCCCATAATTACTCTCCATAGCATTGATCACATCAAACTGTAAGAATTTCAAATTTGAACCATGATCATGAACCTGAAAATTTGATTCATCCAGCGGAGAAGAATCCAGAGGGAAAATAAGACTGCCAAATCTGAGTTTATGAGGAAGAACAGTATTAGAGATTGCAGAAATATTGGTCTTCATATCCTTGCGAGAATCTTCACGAGAAGATGAGGCCAGAAAACCAAGGTCCGAATGGAAAGTGAAAGGCTTGGATGATGAACTAGATGAATCGAACGCACCATTCAGCCATGCATTGGCAGCAACATCGATGTGCTTCTTAGCCTGCTCAACATCACCTCGATAGAGAGTGAAATGACACACAAAATCTGGCCAAATGCGATCTCTCAAGTTGTAAATAAAATGCCCCACTTTGTTAGATCCACAGAAAACCTGAACCTCTTATCACTGAGTTGGAAAACACGAAAACCATCTGCATCACCCCAAGGCAACATTGGAGAGCAAGAGCCGCAGATGCTTCATCCAGAGGGAAACACACAGAAGAGAAATTGACGACCAGGAAGAACTCTTTGGAGCCAGAACAGGGAGAGAAATGGACAGAGGAGTTGAAACACCGACGAACCTGATCCGCAAGGGCTAAACCAGGAGAGAAATCCCAATTCAATAGACCATCCATGGTGTTCTAGGCATCTTGTTAATAGGTTATTCCATGAAATCATACGGAAAATTATGGAAAACATAACGAAAACATGGGAGAACATAAAGGAAATAAGCATGAGACATCAAAAATTATAGATACGTTTGGGACATGTCATATGAGTACACGCCAGTCCATTTAAAATTCCATTTATCAACTAAAACCTGAGTTTCCATTTGATGTTGAAGAATTCATAATAAATCATCACATTCATGGGACACAATCATGGATAATGGTAGATGGAAATGTTCATATCGGTTTCAGTAAATGATATGAATTTTGATAGGCTAATATCTTGATTTTTGGAGAATGGGAATAACTATGGAAAATACTCCATGGCAGGTGGATCCATCCATTTGTGTTTCTAGAATCTTACCGTTCTTCCATTTCTATCCTTGATGGATGTGAAACTCATGAATTGCTCCCATAGTGATAAGCGGTCCTTCCACCAAAATGATCCACATGGATTCTTGGTACGTGGAAGTTTATCATTATTGTAGCGAGTTTGCCAAATAAGTTGTATCGGCGATATAAGCTTGATTCATAAATTTGTAAAGATTTTTTATAATTATGGTGATGTTTTGAATTCTCAAGTTCTTAACTCCAAGGCCACCAGCTGATTTGGACATGACAACATTTTCTCACTTAACTAGGAAATTGCCTTTCTTTTCAATATCTTTACCTATCCATATTAGCAGAATTTTCAACGTGATTTAGAAACCCCGAAGGTAACTTCATGGAGCAAATAGCAAAGTTGGACATTAGTTATAGAGATAATTGATTTAACAAATAGCAATCTGCCATCACATGAGAGTGTGGTAACAATACTAGACAACCTTTTCTCAGTTTTCTCTAGCACTTCATTGAGATGCTCCATCCTAGGCTTAGTGCTTCCCAATGGGAGTCCAGATATAGGAAAGTCAATGACCGAGTCTTACATCCAAAATTATTAGCCAGTTCATTGCATCTTCTAGTTGTGATGTTGATTGGAACCATAGAAGAATTATTATAATTTATTTTCTAGCCTATGTACAGTGAGAATTTTTGTAAGATGGTTTTGAGGTTGGTAGTTGCTTAGGCCTGGTAGGCATAATAAGGAGGGTATTATCAACATACTGAATAATGGGTTAGTGGAATCCAAATCTTCCCATCACGCCAGGTTCCATTAATGAAAAATTGGAGTAGCTCACCAGCTAGAAAATAAAAATAGGAGATAGAGGGTCTCCATGTCTCACTACTCTCCTGCGTTTATTAATTTTCCGAGCAACCACATTTAGTAGGATGGATGTTGATATAATTTTTTTTAATCCAATTCATGATTTTTTTCACCAAGCCAAGATATTTTAACATCATAATGATTGCAGAATATTGCACTTTGTCAAATGCCATCTCAAAATGCAATTTCAGGATAATAATATCCTTTTTAGACTTGTGGAAAATATGTATATATTCAAAAGACCTACTCCCTCCGTCCTGGTGTATAGGGCACAATACCAAAAACATGCAGTCCCATCTATTAGCCATATTTTGTATTAATTCTCTTCCAATTAGTGGATGGTTGGTTCTCTCCATCCCTCTTCACCAATGCATGTAATGTTTAAACCCGAATGGATGAATACCTAGGGTCTAGAGAATTGCTATATGTGCCCTATACACCAGGACGGAGGGAGTATCATGAATGGATCTTGATTAGTATACTTAATGCTAGCTTAGTATTCCTCTTAATAGAGCCTAAAAGACTGCAATATACCGGCTGCATGAGCAAAAAACCACCACATAATAATAAGCGAGTGTAAGTAACATATAAGAGTCGGGATGGCGTTTTAGCACCCGGGAACATATGCTGCCAGGTTTTAAATTATAAATTTTTAAAACATTTGAAATGCCAAAATATTCGGGCCAAAAAAATCGTAAGAAAATCTCGATGTTCTATGTGCTCATGAAGTTATTTCACGGAAACCTGACATTTTTTTATGTCGTGTGTAAAAAAATTATTTTTTACACTCGCCGTAAAATGTCGTGTCGGGTGCTGGAAAAAAAAAGTTTACGGATTTGGATCCCAGCCCTTCCGAAATGGCGGGATTGACTACCTCGTCCATAAATCTGATCTGTGTTGGGCTTTCCATCCGCATTTCACTGGCGAACAAACTCTGTGGAGGCCTCCACTGAGCTAGTAGAATTCGAGCTCGTAGCCAGGAACACATGAGGCCGATGTTTTCTGAAGAATAAAAGCCTGGCCGTCGTTTGTGGAGTGAACCGTGTTTCACTGGTTTGTTTTGCGGTGGTGCATCCTGCTCACGTGGGCTGTTTTTTTTTCACAATACGTGGGCTCAATTTTTTGATTGAGCACTATTGTGAGTGCCCTCCCTCGTAAACTAAAAGAATTACAGTATCTTGATGCCGATTTACTCGAGCATGATTGGTCTATTAGGTGTGTATTTTACACTATTTTTGGTTTCACTTAACTCGAACTTTTATTGTACATTATTCTTTATATTTTTATTTTTTCATTGGTCTTTTTCCTTTTTGTTCATTCCCATTTATTTTATATGATTTTTATGTGTTTCACTAAAATATATTATATGACGTGGTCCTAAAAAATATTTTGCAAAACTAATTTTAAATTGTTCTATCTAAAGTATATTTTTTGACACATGCACAACTGATTCATTCTGGTAGAGTTTTTTTTTCGGTCGATGCAAGGTAAATATGTTAGCACGAAGAAGGTTATATCATAAGTATCGCGCGGCAGCGGGAGGGCGACCTCCACCGCTGCCAGCAGCTCCCCCCACCCCCCGTCCTCTCCGACCCTCCCTCCCCCGCCGCTGCCAAGGGCGCGACCGAGAAAAGCTTGGTCGTCGCGGGGGGGGGGGGGGGGGGGGGAGTCCCAGCCCTCTTCTCGTTCGGGTATGGTGGCACGGTAGCCGTGCCCTTCCGTCAGGGCGTGTTGTAGCAGGGCACCATGGTGGCGCAGCACTCCGGCGACGGCGTGCAGCGGCGCGGCGACCGGCATGCCGAGTGAGATCCGATCTTCGATCGCATGTCGGTGTTTTGGTGGTGGAGATCGGTTTCTGCCGCCTTCGGCGCCGGTGAAGACTCGATCTCCGGGCGGCGGTCAGGCCTGTGTGCGAGAGCGGGATGGAGGTTCGTGGACCAACCGGGTGAAAACCCTATCTTCGGCTGCCGGCAGGCGGCTGAGGTCGGTGATGGTGACACTTTGTGTCGTCTCCTTCTTGAAGGCGTTGTCGTGGTGAAATCCCGTACTACTCCGCTACCTCCGGGGGAACCCTAGATCCATGGATCGGTTGATGACGACATCTTTGTGTCATTCTCTCTTGGGGCATCAATCTTGGAGGTGCGCACAAGCCCGAGGGACCAGTGGAAGGGCGGGCGGTGTTGTTTCTATCGCTTCGACGATGGCGAGTCTTGGCAGTGTGGCGCTGTGGGGCCTCAGCAACGGACGCGGGATGAGGGACACACGAAGGATGGTATGATATGGTGTATGCGTTGATCCATGTCCTCAAGATGGTGAGCGGAAGACGGCAGCGGCAACTTCTGTAGTGTGTACGTCGGTGTGCGCTACGGAGTGCTGGACCGGTTGTGCCCCTTGCTCGCTATCAGGCGGCTTGGTGTGGCCTTCGGTTTTAGATGATGCGCGTTGGTGTGTTGTCAGGACATGCGGTCCTGTGCTTGGCCACCCCCTTCATGAGTCTTGTAGGTAGCGAGATGTCGCTTTCTTGGTGGCTTCACGTTTATTCGGTTCATGTATTCACTTGTAAGACTTGGTGGTTTCTGTATTCTTTTTAATAAAATCAGGTTGTGTGCAACATTTTGATGCAGAGACTGGGGGTAGGCTCTCCATTTCTATAATTAGGTGAATTTTTTCCTGAAATATAAGAAGACACTAAAAAACTGGTGGAACATAGTTATGTTTGAAATGTTTTCATGAATTGCATTTATTTTATTTGACATAAATGAACATGTTTCATCGTTATGGAACTTATCAATAAATTACTAAAAGTGAAAATATTTACTATACATAATATATCTATTTTATGCTCTTATTTTTCATATTTACCTAAAATACATTGGTCGGCTTAATGTGCCAACCGTTTATCTGCTTCTATGGGTGGCAAGCGTTCACTCTTGATTATAGTGGCAGAGCTTTTCTTGGTCTAAAAGGTGACGTCCCCTCGGCCGTAAAAGGTTTTTCGACCCACTTTATAAATAAAGCAAACACCAAATCCGAATTCATACACATAGTCAAACGAAATAAGAGGCAAGATAGTAGAGAGTAACTTGCTAGGGCATCAGCACAAGTAAGCCGAAAACACTAGAAACAGAAACTTGGTGAGACGGGGTGTGCAAGGAGATAGACGGGTAGGCAAAGACCCCAAACACAGGCGGGAGCTCAGCTCGTAGTGGTGGTGGAGATCCGCCTCGCAGACGCCACCAAGCGATCCAGCATGTCGTCCAGCTGAGTCGTATCCCGCTACCTACATAACGTGTGCTGCTGAAAAAAGCGAGACATTTGAACATCGAGTCAGCAACACGTCGTAGAAAGATATGTTCTATCACCATCTTATTCCTCATTGTCCATAGTGTCCACGTCATCCAACCAAATATGACCCAGAAGAGACGACGCCCCCTCCCGGTCCTATTTGCCGGGAGTTTCAGGAATTCGCCAAGGTCCGAGGCCCGCCACTCGGGGCCCAGACCTTCATAGACGAAGTTCCATAAGAACAGGGCCGCAGGGCATGTGAACAAAATATGAGTTCTAGTCTCTGGAATCCTACAAAGTGGACACATGCCATCGTCAGGCTCATGGCGTTTCCGCACTTCCACCCCCGACGGGAGGCGGTCACGCAGTAGTTGCCACACAAAGATTTCGATCTTCAAGGGGAGGAGGTCCTTCCACAGATGGGAGGACCACACCTGCCCCGGTCCGTGAAAGAGGCATATGCCGACTTAACCGAGAAATCCCCAGAAGGGGCTAAGCACCATTTAACTCTATCTGGATCCCCCCTAGAGGGCCCGGTAACGTCCCACTAAGCTTAGTCCACGCCGTTGCTTCTGCTACGCCGAATGTCATTCGGAACGAGATGTTCCAAATTTTATTGGGCGCAGCGTCAGCAACTAACAACAATGGGTCTGAGAAGATAGCAAACATGCTCTGGTAGACAAGACGGAGTGGTCTATTACAAGCTAAAAATCCACTCAAAATAGGGTGTTCCTCCCATTCCCAACTATGAACCGCGCACCCTTCTGGATCTCATTCTTGATGGATTGTATGGATCTACAGAACTGGGAACTCTCCTGGCGATCACGGGACAACAAAGGACAGCCTCTGAGGTATTTCACTTTGATAAGATGAAGTGAGAATCTTCCATCGTCCTGTAGGATACGCCATACCCATCGAAGCATGGGAGCGGTGTTCATCTTACGAGAAGCTAGAATCCCTACGCCCCCAAAATGTTTGGGGGCGCATACATGAGCCCATTTGACCATGTGGTACTTCAGCTGGCCATTGATCGTCGACCAGAAGAAGCGGAAGTTCCTTATCAAAGGCCTTATGAGCCCTTTTCGTAACGAGATACATGCCCATCATATACATGGGGAGGCTAGATAGGAAGGAGTCAATAAGCACAAATTTTCTCGCCTTAGAGGTGAACCTACCGCGCCGTGGCTCGACCTTCGTCTTAACCCTCCCCAGCAAAGGCTCGAGGACTCTCATCAGGAGCCTGGAATCGCCAAGCAACAACCTCAGATATTCAACCAGGAAAGAAGACGGCTTACAGTTGAATTTGTCTGCAATCCGCTGTTGCTCGTCCGGGGGGAATCCCAGGACCACCACCTCACTCTTGTCAAAATTTATTTTGAGACCCGACATAGCCTCAAAACAAAGAAGGAGAAACTTAAGGTTGTGAATATCAAGATCCGATCCCTCCATCATAATCATCGTGTCATCTGCATATTGGAGGTGGGTCACCCCACCTCCCGGAATAAGGTGTCCGACCACACCAAAGATGTGACCGGCCACCTTAGCCAAGTCTAGAATAGTCGCAAGGGAGTCAACCGCAAGATTGAAGAGAAGGGGGATATAGGATCCCCCTGTCTATCCCTGCAAGAGGACCTAAAATATAGGCCTATATCCCCATTTATATTAATCGTTGTGTTGCCACTCATAACGATCTGCATAATACAACAGATGACAGGTTATGAAACCCACATCGCTCGAGGACCTGGCAGAGGAACGCCCAGTCCAGACGATCATAAGCTTTCTGGAAATCTAGCTTTAGGAACACGCCCTTAAGGTGAAAAACCTTCACTTCATGCACAATCTCATGAAGCGCCAGAATCCCATCATGAATATATCGTCCCTTAATGAAGGCGAAATGATGTGGGTGGGTTAACCGTTGCACCACTGGAGCTAACCGAATAGAGCAAACTTTGGCGAAGATGCGTTGGATGACATTAACCACCACGATCGGCCTAAATTGGAGAATACCTGTGGCCCCCACTAACTTGGGGATCAGAGTAAAATTGCTAAAATTAAGGCGTGGCATGACCGATTTTCCAATATAGAACTCTTGGAAAATTGGCATTATCACTGCCTGTAGGTGGCCCCAAAATCTTTGGAAAAAGGAGATTGGGAGGCCGTCAGGGCCGGGAGTAGAGTTATCCTTCATGGCCATAATGGCCCGCCTAACCCCCTCCGCCAGGAATGGGAGAGTGAGATCCTCATTCTCATTATTCGTGACCAATGCACCGAAGCGCCAAAGTCCTCTAGATAAGGCAACCCCTATGCGGGGTCCTGCCGAGAAGAGCTCCTTGTAGAACGAATATACATGGGCGGATAGCTCTCGCTCCTACGTTAGGAGGCGGCCATACGCCCATAGGCATGGGATCGAGCACTTCCGTCGCCTCCCGTTAGCAATGGCATGGAAGTACGCCATGTTGGTGTCTCCCAACAACAGCCATTTTTGACGGCTCCACCGACGCCAGAAGATCTCTTATCCCCTATAAATCATCATAAGAGATGCCTCCAAGGCATATCTCTGAAGCCACTCATCTGAGGACAGAACCACCGAGTCCAGTGCAGAATCAAGCGACTGAATCTGCATAAGACGCAGTGCCTTGTGTCAACGAATGTCTGCTCCTGCGTTTTCCCCCCATCCTCGCATAAATTGGTGGATAACCTTAGCATAGTGGTTCCAAATATCCACCTCATTATACACGTGAGGAGGGGAAGCCGCCCCTCCGTCCACTTGAGGCCCAATGTTTCCACAAAGCCTAGCTGGTCTAGCTAAGAAATCCTCAAAGTGGAAACGATTGGGCCTCGGTGCTACCCCCCTCCAGATGAAAATAGGAGGGAGAGGGGTATGGTCGGATCCCACCCTAGTGAGAGCCCAAAGAGAACAAAGTGGGAACCGATACTAGTACCCGCTCGGTCTATCTGGTTGTTGGACCAAGTGTATCTCGCACCCACTCGGTCTATCTCTCGTAGTGCGAGGTCCGCAATAAAGTCATTAAACATCCGCATCCTAGGGAGGTCCACATTATTAGAGCTCTTGTCATCTGGGGAGCGTATAAGGTTGATGTCCCCTGCTACGACCACATGAAAGAGACTTTGATCCACTTTTGACGTCAGCTGACCTCCTATGGTACGCGGGGCCAAAGACAATAATCACGTCCCACCGAAGGTTAGATCGTTTGTGGGTGAGCTACATGCTCACAAAGAATTCATCGCGGTCCATATAGTCTACCTGGAAGGTATCCTCCTTAGATCCAAGGAGAATTTGTCGTGGGATAATCACGGCAGACGTTACCAGGGGTAACTTATCTTGGGGTAATTCGACTCTGGCGTTTGGGAGAGGGTTTAGCTCAGGGGAAATCATGTTATCAATCGATCTGACAGCTCTGGCAATCAAGTCGCCGAGTCTCCGATCTAGGGTTACAATATCAGCTCTCGTATTACAAGGATACTCGAATATGTGGTGAAGTTCTGTTTCTCTAACCCTAGGGGCCGGTTTATATCTTACCCAGCTCCCTGGCTTCCTACACAAGGTACACTCGGAGTCCTACCCGGAAACCACACACAAACCCTAAGTTTCCTAACAGCAACCCCAAAGGCCGAGTTACTGGGTCGGCTGTAACATCCCAAGTATGAAAATACCCCTAGAATGTTTTGTTCCTTGTTTTATTTCAAGCAATGCATCATGTCATCATGTTTACTTATTGTTTGCATTTGTTTTCCATCTGTTTTATTCTGTTTTCACAACTCAAATTCAAACCTTTTTCAAACTTTGGTTTCATACTTGCTATGTTACAATTTTGGAATACAAATAACAACTAAAAACAACCATGTTATCCCTTTTCTCACTTATTAAAATTGTTGCTTTAATCCAACCAATAATTCAATCATTTATTCTCAAATCCTCTTTTAAATTTCAAAACAAGTTCAAACCAGTACTTATTTTGAACCCATCAAAATTCACCACACTTTGTGATTCCTAAAATCATTTGTTTTAACCTAGGGATAACCCTATTCAAATGTTTGTTTTAAATAAATAAATTTAATATGAAAATACCCCAAATTTGGTTTCAAACACTAACTACAATTTCAAATTTTCATTTTTGAAATCCAAGTTGATAATGTGGTTGCTAATTAATCAAAAAGCTTAACCTAATTTTTCTAGATTTTCCTCAAATACAACCTTAACAAATTTGATCCAAAAGCAAACTACAAAAAAAAATAAAAACCAGAAAAGAATAAAGAGAAAAGCGCGCGGCAGCTAAGCTACTGGCCCAGCCCACCTAGCTCTACGCGCGCGCGCACCGCAGCCCAGCCCGCGCAGCACCACTTACCGGTTCGAGCTGCGCCAAGATCCGTGCGAGATCATCGGCGTCGTCTCCCACCTGTACGGCGTGCATCCAGCGGAGCCACGGCGGCCCCCGCGCGACTCCGGCGGCCAGGAGCAGCCCCGCGGCCCTATAAAACCCCCCTAGCCCCCTGGGAGAAACCCTAGACGCCTAGGTTTCCTCCTCCTCCTCGCGATCGCCGCCAATCACCTCCTCGCTGTCGTTTTCCCTCACTGCAACTCGACGCCGCCGTCGATCCTCTGACGAACTCCATGGCGCCGCCGTATCTCTCTCCCACCTAGCCATCCCTCAGCTGCCATCGCGTCGCCTCTCTACTCTCTCTCTACTGGACCCCAGGATCCCCTCTTGTAAGCACCAGATCCTCGACGCCGTCCTCGTTTTTCCTTCCGGCCACCGTGCCATCTTTTCTGAACCCGAGTGGTTCGTCGCCGTTGCAGAGCCTCCCACCGCCGTTGGACCGCTGGGCTAGCACCACCTCTTCCTCCTCTACGTGTTGAACATCTACGGAGGCACGGGGAAGCGTCACACCCTCGACACCGTCCGTGACCGCGCCGCCGTCGAGTTCATCCACGGCAGCCACCGCGGTGAGCGACCACCACCGTTCCCTCCTCCCTCTCTGCTGTTCGTAATCACCACCGCACCGTGCACGTCCACCAGATCGCATCGCAGCACACGCGCATGCCCGCTCGCGCCGTTGATCGCCGGCGTCCACTTTCTGTCAGTCGAGCACCGCGCCGTTCGTCAGTTTCGTCAGATACGAGCGGGATCTGAACCTTAACCTGAAACCTCCCCCTCTACTGACAAACACACAGCAGCAGCGCAGCGGTCCGAGCCTTTTGCACACACAGCGAGCTCGCGGGTTCGAGCCCCGCGGCCGCAAATTCTTTTGCGAATTTCGCCCAGCGTGCGGCCCCACCTGGCAGTGGCCCTCCTTGCCACGCCAGCACGCACACGCCACGCAAGCCCAGGGCCCACAGGGCAGTGCCTGTGGGTACGCCTCCTGTGCGTATAAAAAGGAATAAAATGAATCTGTTTTAAATTCTATTCTCTTTTAAATAGCAGAATTAAATCAAAACTTTGAAATTCAATAACTTTCATTTTGTAAATCCAATAAATACAAACTTGATGTCTATTCTGATCCAAATTTCCTAATCTAACCAAATATGCAATTTGTGTTCTGTTTTGAATTTTCAAAATGCACTTTAAATTCAAATCCAAATAATTCAAATGCAATTTGAAATAATTCACAACTAATTCATACTGATTTCAAATAATTCAACTAAAATATGTTTTTCACACCATTTTGAATGCTCTATTCAAATATAAATTTTGTTTTCTGGTTTGAACAATTTAAATTGCCCAATCTATTTAATTCTTGTATAATTCAATTAAAAATTGTTTAATATTGTTTAATTCCTAAATAATTAATCCTAAGTCCAATTTCAAATTGTGAAACATGTAATCCAACTAAAATTTGATAATCTTTTCAAATATAAAATTTGTAATTTGTTTTGCATACTTTAAATTGTTGAAAACAATCAATACTTGTTCACCACCATTAAGTACCAATAATTCCAAACTTGTTAATGTTTTCTAAAATGATTAACTATCATTCTAATTGCAATTAACTTGTTATCTTCTTGTTATTCATCATGCATGCATCATACTAATTCAACTACACCTAATGCTTAGTGATAGAACAATTAATTCAATCCAAGCATGGGTTTCCATATGCACCCTTTTGCATATGGAATCCATTTAAACTTGTGTTTCCTGTCAAGCAAGTTATTTTGGTGCATCTATTAAACATGACATGCATCATCCAATGTTTGTGCACTTATGCCATGTATTGATTGCCGGTCTTCCTTCGTTGTTGTTTTGCTTCTTCTCGATTAGACGACGACGTTGGTACCGACGAGCCTTACGACACCACTACTCAGGACCTAGCCCAGTACGAGGCTGAGCTGCCAGGCAAGTTATCACTCACATGAATCATTGAGTTCCTTTCCACACTTGTTGGCGATACTATCTTTTTGTCTACTATTGCTAGCCCTATGTATCGTTGCTTGTTCTCCGAACCCATCACATGATACCTTGAGCCATGATATTGCCACCACCCCCATACCTACAGCCATTGCTTGAGCCTGTTATTATCTAGCATGCTTAGAGTTGCTTTTACTCGAGTCTGTTGTCGGTTACTACTATTACTATCTTATTATCTTGTACCGGGGCTCGTTATTAATCAATCAATCCTGTTAATTGCTAGTGGTAATAATAACTTGATGATAAGGCACCGGCAGGAGGCCCATGAGTGGTTTTGGAGCCTGCTAGTGTCGACCCTAATAGGAAAAGGGTCTTGTCTACTGATCCATGATGAGCGCACTACCCGCATTTGGGAAGCGAGTATGGGCGCCCCCCTCAACTTGACCTGATTCGCATCTCGTCCAAATCGCCTCATTTAGTTCGTGTTTTCCATTTGCCGCATGCATGTTTTTGCGAGCCCAGCGCAGGGTGGAACTTTTGTAGTCGGCATATAGGGGGACACGTTCTTAGAGTGCTATGAGGGTCCATTTTCTTCTGGGCTCGATTAGCCGTGCGCCCAAGGTGCTTTGGGCTTGATGCGGAGAATGGTTGGTTGTGTAGAGTACCCCGCTTGGTGGGTTAGCTTCCCATCTGGCGGGTTATTCTTGAGTGTACGGCCAAATTGGTGCAACCCTGCAGGGATAATCTTCTCGAGAAGCCGTGTTTTCCGCGGTTATGGATTACTTGGTGAAAGTACTGGCTAACAAGTACTCAGGACAACTTCAACCTAATGATCAATCATGTTTCACCCAATGATTAATAATTTGACTAGTAATAGGTTATTCACACAATAACTTGATTCACCTTTTCATAACTGTGTGAGTTATCCTCGGATTGCTTCTTTGGATAAGGGGCGAGATCCAGGATGGGTTTGGTTGAATTTATCTTTCAGTTGGTTACAATTCTCGATCTTATCTTTTCTATTAGCCGGAACTTGTAGATATTTCTGTAGTTGGTTAGAGCAGCCAGCAGCAACTTTTATATCACCCCCTTTCTTCCGTTGATCCCAAGCATCTATGCTTGTGTTGACGGGTAACTCCTTGATGAATTGTGAGTCTTGCTTGCCAGTACTTGGATGTACTGACCCCGTTGGGGCTGTGGTTTACGCAGAGTTCTACTACGACTACGATGCTACCCAGGACGGCTACTTTGTGGAGTTCGATGACGCTGCAGACGAGTAGTTAGCTGGACCAGGGCAGGATCCAGACCTTCGTGGATGGGCTTCGTTTTCCTTTATGTTCTCAGGCTTCTTAAGCCATGGATTTGTCTGTACTCAGACCCCTTTGATTGCTTCCGCTGTTGTAATGGATGATATGTTGGGACATGTGTCCTCTGGATGACTGTATTCGATATTTTCTGCCTTAGTGAAGGCCAGTTGCACTTGTTTCATTCTTTTGTGTCTTAGAGACATTCTGTGTTATCATTCGTACCAAACTGTTGACGTACCGTGCGTGTTTGATTATGAAGTACGTCGACAGTAGTGCCTTTAGGTTCCTAGCGGATAGTTTACCTCGACGGTGGAAGCAGGGCTTGTGTTGTCGCGCATAAGCGCAGGCCTACCAGGAAGCTGGGACGTGGGAGCAGTTATGCCCCATAATCCAAGCACCTGACTTCCAGTTCGTGCGAGGAGTATCCTCTAGAAACCCAGGGTGCGACAAATGGTATCAGAGCCTGTCTGCCTGTAGGATCCCTTTTTTTTACTGGTCGCAGTTGAGTCTAGAAACTATTTTGTAGCTATATAGGAAAAATGAAACGTGAGAGTAGGAATTCTGCCATTTTTCTTCTTTCCCCACCCACCCACCCTTTTCTGGTAAGGAAGTGCAACGTTGTTTTCTGTTCTCACCTAAACTTTCAAGTTAGGATTTCACGTGTTTTGGGTTCTCTGTAGTACCTCAGGACTTTTGGTCTCGTTTTCCCGATGTTGCTTCGATATCATGTTCTTCTCAACATCCTTTCGTCCGTTCAACCTTGTTGTTGCTTTCCACATCCTTTTTCATCTACCGGAGTCTAATCAAAACCTTCCAAATAATCTGCAGATGGGTCTCAACTACTATCCGCAGGTGGTACGCATGACTCGCTGTGAGAGCACCGCCGGTTTTCCGGAGTTGCTGAGAGACATGGTTACCTTTCTGGGGTTCCATTGGGCACCAGAGTACCGGGTCTACGAGCACCAGCGAGAGTGTGACCAGACTTGCTACCGGGCTATCGTCTACATTCTGTCGGATGATGGCAGGAGCATTGCACACCAGTACGAGGCAGTAGGGTCCACAGTGGATATGGCAGTGCAGCAGGCAGCGTACGTGAGTGTCACCGTTCTCCGTGCTGACTACTGGGGGTTTGATAAGTCCAGCTTTCGTCACATCCCCCGTGGTTACATCACGGCAGCAGGAGCTCACTTCACTATCCACCGTGACATGGATACCTACGAGACTGATAGCTCCAGGCTCCAGGTCACTGCCCAGTTCGCTAGTCACAGTGATGCTGTTGCTTCCGCACTTTCTCAGGAGTTAGCCTCAGTCAGGGAGCAGCTCCGCCTTGCTCTCACTCGTCTGGCGACGTACACCACAGACTTTGTTGGAGACGAGCGCTTCGCACGTGTCGTTCAGCCAGCTGGTCTTCCGTTGCCAGATGCTGGAGGTTACGAGCCGATCAGAGGTCCACTTCTCGATCTCGGAGCTGGTTACACAGGGATTCCCCGCTATGGAGCACAGGGATACGACGCTTCCTACTTCACGACACCGAGAGTTCCTCTCAGAGCAGTTCCTATCTACATGGATCGTCGTGATACCTACTTCCGTGGGATTCCTCCTCACCGTATCTCTCGTCGTACTACTCACCGCCGTCCTGCGTGATGAGCATGGGAGTACCGTTGTATCCATTACTAGCTGTGTCTAGTTTATCCTTTCGTTTTCGAACCATGTATTGGTCTGTTGGATATTCTGATGTATTTGAACATGTGATGATGTACCTGTTGGTTATCTATTCATGCGTCGGAATAATCTATCTTTCGGTTACCAAGTCTATCCTTTTCTGTTGTTGTGCTAAAATGAATTTCTGTTCAGGATGCCTCCAACCAGGAACAACCCGCCACCGCCACCACCAATGGGGGAGCTGTTGGCTCAGATGACCCAAGTGGTGACACAGATGGCCCAGATCCAGGCTAACCAGCAACATAACCAGAATGCTCCAAGGGTCACCATCAAGGACTTCCTCAGCTTGGGCCCAAAAGCTTTCGTGGCAACACGTGAGCCCCTGGATGCTGATGACTGGATCCGTGACGTAGCAAGAGCTCTGGAGATAGCTCATGTTGCTGAAGAGGATAAGGTCAAGTACGCCACCTACCTACTGAAGGGTCAGGCAGCTACTTGGTGGGAGAACTACCAGGCCATGAGGGCTGGCTTTCCTATCAACTGGGGATGTTTCAGAGATGCCTTCCTGAAGCACCACATCCCGGATGGTCTCATGGAAAAGATGCGTGAGGAATTCTGCTCTCTCAGACAGGGCAAGCTGGACGTTCTCGGCTACCAGAACGAGTTCAATCGTCTCGCTCGGTACGCTGGTGACGAAGTGTCCACCGAAGCCAAGAAGATGGCGAGGTTCCGCCGAGGTTTTAACCCGGAACTGAAGTACGCTCTCACAAACATCAAGTGCAAGGACTTCGTCGAGCTTGTGAACACCGCGCTCAATGAGGAGAATGGGCGCAAGGCGTTCGAGGAGTCGCGCAAGCACTCGCGTGAGGGTGGTTCCTCCTCCAACATGACCACCCCTCCGCAGAAGCGCCGCATCTGGGTGCCAAATGGTGCTGTCACTCGGGCTCCAAATGCCCAAGCTTCTCCAGGCTTTGGTCCCCGCCCACCCAACCCATCTCAGATGCAGGGTCAGAGGTTTCCGATGGGGCAGCCAAGGCCGGGTCCTTCTCGTGTCGTCACTTGCTACAAGTGCAAGGAGACTGGACATTATGCTGATAAGTGCACTCAGAAGCAGCTACCCCTACCTCCTCGCCCCAACACCAACCAGGCTATGGTTCGTGCTCCTCCGGCTAAAGCCTTCAACTCCAACAATAGGCCTGTCGGGAGGAACGCGAGGGTGAACCATATCAAGGCCGACAAAGCCGAAGAGGCTGCTGACGTCGTTCTCGGTATATTACCCGTAAACTCTATTCCAGCTAAAGTGTTGTTTGATACTGGAGCATCGCATTCATTTGTGTCAAAGATTTTTGCAAAAGCATACAACCTAGTTCTGGTTCCGCTAAGCAATCAAATGACTGTTCACTCTCCGGGACCGCAAATGTTGACTTCCAAGATAAGCATGGACAATGAGATCCTAATTGGAGGTCGTGTATTCCTTGCTTCACTCATGTTGCTGGGAAATTCTGACATTGATGTCATTCTGGGTATGGATTGGTTGAAGACCCACAAAGCTAAAATTGACTGTGCTCAAAAGTCAATAACTCTCTCCCACACTTCAGGCCAGATAGTCTATTCTCCATATGGAACAACTTCTGCTCAGCTGTTCAGCCTCGATGCCAAACCCCTTCCGGCAATTGAAAATGTTCCGGTGGTTTGTGAATTCCCTGACGTCTTTCCAGAAGAGTTGCCAGGGATGCCCCCGGACAGAGCAGTTGAGTTCGTGATCGAGCTTGAGCCAGGTACTGCTCCAATCTCTAAGCATCCATACAAGATAGCTCCTCCTGAACTGAAATTGTTGAAGGAGCAAATCGATATGTATATGGACAAAGGTTTCATTCAGCCTAGTTCCTCCGCTTGGGGTTGCCCAACTCTGTTTGTTGCCAAGAAGGATCAAACTAAAAGACTCGTGGTTGACTATCGTCCTCTCAACGAGAAAACCATCAAGAACAAGTATCCACTTCCTCGTATCGATGATCTTTTTGATCAACTTGCTGGAGCCTCAATATTCTCAAAGTTGGACTTGAGGATGGGGTACCATCAGATAAAGATCAGAAAGGAAGATATTCCTAAGACAGCTTTCACCACAAGGTACGGTCTATATGAATACACCGTCATGTCCTTTGGTCTCACCAATGCACCGGCGACCTTCTCAAGACTCATGAATTCTGTCTTCCATGAATACCTCGACAAGTTCGTTGTGGTATATCTTGATGACATTCTAGTCTACTCAAAATCCGAGGAAGAGCATGGAGAACACCTTCGTCTCACTCTCATGAAACTTCGCGAGCATCGTCTGTATGCCAAGTTTTCCAAATGTGAGTTCTGGATTCCAGAAGTTGCATATCTTGGTCATATCATCTCTGCCAAGGGCATAGCCATTGACCCGGAAAAGGTTAAGGCAATTGTTGACTGGAAACCCCCTAAGACGGTGAAGCAAGTTAGAAGCTTTCTTGGCTTGGCTAGCTATTGCCGTCGTTTCGTCCAAAACTTTTCTAAGATTGCTAAACCTCTCACTGATCTCACAAAGAAGGACAAAAAGTTCGTTTGGACTCCACAATGTGATGAGAGTTTCAACCTCCTGAAGACTAAACTCACTTCCACACCTGTTCTAGTTGGCCCCGACACTACCAAACCTTTCCAGATATTCTGTGATGCATCTCTCCAAGGCTTAGGAGCAGTTCTTATGCAAGAACGTCAAGTTGTGGCTTATGCTTCACGTCAGTTGAACCCACATGAGCAAAACTATCCCACTCATGATCTTGAACTTGCAGCAGTTGTGTTTGCCCTCAAGAAATGGAGACAATACTTGTTGGGTAACAAAACTGAAATCTTTTCCGATCACAAGAGTCTGAAATACATCTTCACTCAGCCAGATCTGAACCTCAGGCAAAGGAGATGGATTGAGAAGATTAAAGACTTTGATCTCACCATTTCTTACACTCCAGGCAAGGCTAATGTTATGGCCGATGCTCTCAGTCGCAAATCCTATTGCAATAATCTCATGATCATGGAGAGCCAACCTCCACTTCATGAAGAATTCCAAAAGCTGAACCTTGGTCTTGTTCCGGAAGGATACCTTGCTAGCTTGACAGCCAGCCCAACTCTCGAGGACAAGATTCGTTCTGAACAACTTCGTGATAATGAAATCAAGAAGATTGTGGATCACATCAAGGAGGGCAATGATAAGTTCAAGTCCTTCTCAATTGATGACAAGGGAACTGTGTTCTTCGAAGGACGCATTGCAGTCCCTCAGATTCAAAGTCTCAAGGATATCATTCTCAAGGAGGCTCATGAAACTCCTCTATCCATTCACCCTGGAAGTACAAAGATGTACCAGGATCTCAAGACTCTGTATTGGTGGCCTGGCATGAAACGTGAAATTGCTCAATACGTTTCTGAATGCGACGTTTGTCAACGTGTTAAGGCAGTCCATCAGAAGACAGCAGGTCTACTCCAACCTCTGAAAATTCCTGAGTGGAAGTGGGACATGATTGAAATGGACTTCGTTACTGGGTTTCCAAAGTCCAAAAAGGGCAACGATGCAATCTTCGTTGTTATTGATCGTCTCACTAAGGTTGCTCACTTCTATGCTGTAAAGGAAACTATCTCAGCTAGCCAGTTAGCAGAGCTCTACACAGCAAAGGTTGTTCCCCTTCATGGTGTTCCATTGGAAATAAGCTCAGACCGTGGAAGTATCTTCACTTCTCATTTCTGGAAAAGCTTTCAAGAAGCATTGGGCACTAAACTTCTGTTCAGCACAGCTTATCACCCTCAGTCTCAGGGGCAAGTCGAAAGAGTCAATCAGATTCTCGAGGATATGCTCAGAGCATGTGGTCTCTCCTTTGGCATGAAATGGGAGGATTGCCTTCCATATGCTGAATTCTCCTACAACAACAGCTACCAGGCAAGCCTAGGCATGGCACCATTTGAGGCACTGTATGGTCGCAGATGCAGGAGTCCAATCAATTGGTCTGGAGCTGGTGAACGTTCACTTCTAGGCCCTGACATTGTTAAGGAAGCCGAGGAGAAAGTTCGTATCATTCGTGACAATCTCAGGATTGCTCAATCTCGTCAGAAGAGCTATTATGATAGCAAGCACAGGGATATGGTCTATGCACCTGGTGATAAGGCATATCTCCGTGTAACTCCCCTCAGAGGCACTCATCGTTTTGGTGTGAAAGGAAAGCTTGCACCAAGATACATTGGCCCTTTCAACATCCTCTCAAGACGTGCAGAGAATGCCTATCGTCTCGAGCTTCCAGAAAAACTTTCCAAGGTGCACGATGTGTTTCACGTGTCACAACTCAAGAAGTGTTTCAAAGATCCAGATCGTGCAGTTGATCATGATTCCATTGAGCTGCAAGATGATCTATCTTATGAGGAGCACCCTATTCGTATTCTCGATGAGACCGAGCGTAAGACTCGCAACAAGAGCACCAAGTTCTTGAAAGTCCAATGGTCGCATCATTCTGATAAAGAGGCAACGTGGGAGACCGAAGAGGATCTTCGCAAGAAGTATCCGGACCTGTTCATTTCTCAGTAGGGAATCTCGGGGCGCGATTCCTTCAAGGGGGGGCGTTTTGTAACATCCCAAGTATGAAAATACCCCTAGAATGTTTTGTTCCTTGTTTTATTTCAAGCAATGCATCATGTCATCATGTTTACTTATTGTTTGCATTTGTTTTCCATCTGTTTTATTCTGTTTTCACAACTCAAATTCAAACCTTTTTCAAACTTTGGTTTCATACTTGCTATGTTACAATTTTGGAATACAAATAACAACTAAAAACAACCATGTTATCCCTTTTCTCACTTATTAAAATTGTTGCTTTAATCCAACCAATAATTCAATCATTTATTCTCAAATCCTCTTTTAAATTTCAAAACAAGTTCAAACCAGTACTTATTTTGAACCCATCAAAATTCACCACACTTTGTGATTCCTAAAATCATTTGTTTTAACCTAGGGATAACCCTATTCAAATGTTTGTTTTAAATAAATAAATTTAATATGAAAATACCCCAAATTTGGTTTCAAACACTAACTACAATTTCAAATTTTCATTTTTGAAATCCAAGTTGATAATGTGGTTGCTAATTAATCAAAAAGCTTAACCTAATTTTTCTAGATTTTCCTCAAATACAACCTTAACAAATTTGATCCAAAAGCAAACTACAAAAAAAAATAAAAACCAGAAAAGAATAAAGAGAAAAGCGCGCGGCAGCTAAGCTACTGGCCCAGCCCACCTAGCTCTACGCGCGCGCGCACCGCAGCCCAGCCCGCGCAGCACCACTTACCGGTTCGAGCTGCGCCAAGATCCGTGCGAGATCATCGGCGTCGTCTCCCACCTGTACGGCGTGCATCCAGCGGAGCCACGGCGGCCCCCGCGCGACTCCGGCGGCCAGGAGCAGCCCCGCGGCCCTATAAAACCCCCCTAGCCCCCTGGGAGAAACCCTAGACGCCTAGGTTTCCTCCTCCTCCTCGCGATCGCCGCCAATCACCTCCTCGCTGTCGTTTTCCCTCACTGCAACTCGACGCCGCCGTCGATCCTCTGACGAACTCCATGGCGCCGCCGTATCTCTCTCCCACCTAGCCATCCCTCAGCTGCCATCGCGTCGCCTCTCTACTCTCTCTCTACTGGACCCCAGGATCCCCTCTGGTAAGCACCAGATCCTCGACGCCGTCCTCGTTTTTCCTTCCGGCCACCGTGCCATCTTTTCTGAACCCGAGTGGTTCGTCGCCGTTGCAGAGCCTCCCACCGCCGTTGGACCGCTGGGCTAGCACCACCTCTTCCTCCTCTACGTGTTGAACATCTACGGAGGCACGGGGAAGCGTCACACCCTCGACACCGTCCGTGACCGCGCCGCCGTCGAGTTCATCCACGGCAGCCACCGCGGTGAGCGACCACCACCGTTCCCTCCTCCCTCTCTGCTGTTCGTAATCACCACCGCACCGTGCACGTCCACCAGATCGCATCGCAGCACACGCGCATGCCCGCTCGCGCCGTTGATCGCCGGCGTCCACTTTCTGTCAGTCGAGCACCGCGCCGTTCGTCAGTTTCGTCAGATACGAGCGGGATCTGAACCTTAACCTGAAACCTCCCCCTCTACTGACAAACACACAGCAGCAGCGCAGCGGTCCGAGCCTTTTGCACACACAGCGAGCTCGCGGGTTCGAGCCCCGCGGCCGCAAATTCTTTTGCGAATTTCGCCCAGCGTGCGGCCCCACCTGGCAGTGGCCCTCCTTGCCACGCCAGCACGCACACGCCACGCAAGCCCAGGGCCCACAGGGCAGTGCCTGTGGGTACGCCTCCTGTGCGTATAAAAAGGAATAAAATGAATCTGTTTTAAATTCTATTCTCTTTTAAATAGCAGAATTAAATCAAAACTTTGAAATTCAATAACTTTCATTTTGTAAATCCAATAAATACAAACTTGATGTCTATTCTGATCCAAATTTCCTAATCTAACCAAATATGCAATTTGTGTTCTGTTTTGAATTTTCAAAATGCACTTTAAATTCAAATCCAAATAATTCAAATGCAATTTGAAATAATTCACAACTAATTCATACTGATTTCAAATAATTCAACTAAAATATGTTTTTCACACCATTTTGAATGCTCTATTCAAATATAAATTTTGTTTTCTGGTTTGAACAATTTAAATTGCCCAATCTATTTAATTCTTGTATAATTCAATTAAAAATTGTTTAATATTGTTTAATTCCTAAATAATTAATCCTAAGTCCAATTTCAAATTGTGAAACATGTAATCCAACTAAAATTTGATAATCTTTTCAAATATAAAATTTGTAATTTGTTTTGCATACTTTAAATTGTTGAAAACAATCAATACTTGTTCACCACCATTAAGTACCAATAATTCCAAACTTGTTAATGTTTTCTAAAATGATTAACTATCATTCTAATTGCAATTAACTTGTTATCTTCTTGTTATTCATCATGCATGCATCATACTAATTCAACTACACCTAATGCTTAGTGATAGAACAATTAATTCAATCCAAGCATGGGTTTCCATATGCACCCTTTTGCATATGGAATCCATTTAAACTTGTGTTTCCTGTCAAGCAAGTTATTTTGGTGCATCTATTAAACATGACATGCATCATCCAATGTTTGTGCACTTATGCCATGTATTGATTGCCGGTCTTCCTTCGTTGTTGTTTTGCTTCTTCTCGATTAGACGACGACGTTGGTACCGACGAGCCTTACGACACCACTACTCAGGACCTAGCCCAGTACGAGGCTGAGCTGCCAGGCAAGTTATCACTCACATGAATCATTGAGTTCCTTTCCACACTTGTTGGCGATACTATCTTTTTGTCTACTATTGCTAGCCCTATGTATCGTTGCTTGTTCTCCGAACCCATCACATGATACCTTGAGCCATGATATTGCCACCACCCCCATACCTACAGCCATTGCTTGAGCCTGTTATTATCTAGCATGCTTAGAGTTGCTTTTACTCGAGTCTGTTGTCGGTTACTACTATTACTATCTTATTATCTTGTACCGGGGCTCGTTATTAATCAATCAATCCTGTTAATTGCTAGTGGTAATAATAACTTGATGATAAGGCACCGGCAGGAGGCCCATGAGTGGTTTTGGAGCCTGCTAGTGTCGACCCTAATAGGAAAAGGGTCTTGTCTACTGATCCATGATGAGCGCACTACCCGCATTTGGGAAGCGAGTATGGGCGCCCCCCTCAACTTGACCTGATTCGCATCTCGTCCAAATCGCCTCATTTAGTTCGTGTTTTCCATTTGCCGCATGCATGTTTTTGCGAGCCCAGCGCAGGGTGGAACTTTTGTAGTCGGCATATAGGGGGACACGTTCTTAGAGTGCTATGAGGGTCCATTTTCTTCTGGGCTCGATTAGCCGTGCGCCCAAGGTGCTTTGGGCTTGATGCGGAGAATGGTTGGTTGTGTAGAGTACCCCGCTTGGTGGGTTAGCTTCCCATCTGGCGGGTTATTCTTGAGTGTACGGCCAAATTGGTGCAACCCTGCAGGGATAATCTTCTCGAGAAGCCGTGTTTTCCGCGGTTATGGATTACTTGGTGAAAGTACTGGCTAACAAGTACTCAGGACAACTTCAACCTAATGATCAATCATGTTTCACCCAATGATTAATAATTTGACTAGTAATAGGTTATTCACACAATAACTTGATTCACCTTTTCATAACTGTGTGAGTTATCCTCGGATTGCTTCTTTGGATAAGGGGCGAGATCCAGGATGGGTTTGGTTGAATTTATCTTTCAGTTGGTTACAATTCTCGATCTTATCTTTTCTATTAGCCGGAACTTGTAGATATTTCTGTAGTTGGTTAGAGCAGCCAGCAGCAACTTTTATATCACCCCCTTTCTTCCGTTGATCCCAAGCATCTATGCTTGTGTTGACGGGTAACTCCTTGATGAATTGTGAGTCTTGCTTGCCAGTACTTGGATGTACTGACCCCGTTGGGGCTGTGGTTTACGCAGAGTTCTACTACGACTACGATGCTACCCAGGACGGCTACTTTGTGGAGTTCGATGACGCTGCAGACGAGTAGTTAGCTGGACCAGGGCAGGATCCAGACCTTCGTGGATGGGCTTCGTTTTCCTTTATGTTCTCAGGCTTCTTAAGCCATGGATTTGTCTGTACTCAGACCCCTTTGATTGCTTCCGCTGTTGTAATGGATGATATGTTGGGACATGTGTCCTCTGGATGACTGTATTCGATATTTTCTGCCTTAGTGAAGACCAGTTGCACTTGTTTCATTCTTTTGTGTCTTAGAGACATTCTGTGTTATCATTCGTACCAAACTGTTGACGTACCGTGCGTGTTTGATTATGAAGTACGTCGACAGTAGTGCCTTTAGGTTCCTAGCGGATAGTTTACCTCGACGGTGGAAGCAGGGCTTGTGTTGTCGCGCATAAGCGCAGGCCTACCAGGAAGCTGGGACGTGGGAGCAGTTATGCCCCATAATCCAAGCACCTGACTTCCAGTTCGTGCGAGGAGTATCCTCTAGAAACCCAGGGTGCGACATCGGCGCTCCTTCTTGGGCCTTCTAGAAACTCCTTTTCCTCTAGCCGGGTCTTGCACAGGTTCCCTTCAGGCCGGGTTACACCTTGACGTTAGCCTACCGGGTTATCATCCCTCCATCAGTAGGCCTCAGAATAGCTTGGGCTTTGTAGGACTAACCACGAAACGCACGCTATTCCCTGCAAAAATAACAAACACACAAGTCCATAAAACTCCGGGTTAGAATGCTTTCATAATAGCTAGGCCTAGCTCTGCAGGTGGTCCATATAGTAACCCGGCTTTTCCTGAGTCAAACATTGTTTTCCCGGGTCAACACTCCGAGAAAACACGTAAGACCCGGACTCGCACCGTTCGCTAGTTAGTCCGAATATCGCGCTTGCAATCTGTTTCAATCTTTTCCGGATATCTCGTAACGGGCGCCTTCAATGCTTATCCCAAAAAATCCGGCTGAACATCTTTTTTCCGAATTTTTTGCGCTTGCCGCCCAACTCCAGGGCACTTTCCCTCCCTGTGCCTATAAATAAGCGCCCAGGGGTCATTTTTCAGATCTACTCACCATTTCCCCCCTATCTCTTCATCTCCTCTCCTTTCTCGGCGCCCTCACCCTCGAGCCCGAGCTAGCGCCGCTGCGCCGCCCGTGAGCAAGCCACAGGAAACGAGCCGCCGCCGTCCATCCGCAAGCGCCCCGACGGAATCGAGCCGCCGCCGTCCGTCCGCCGCACCCGTGACGCCGCCGCGCCCTCAAGCAGCCCACCGGAGAGCTCTAGGGACCGCCGCCGTCGCAGCACGCCGCCGCCGCGTTCTCCCCCTAGATCCCGCCGGTAAGCCACTTTAATTCCATGGATTTCTCCTTTGATTTCGCGCAATTAGATGGGATCTGGTTCCGCTTCTAGATGCCCTCCTTGATTCTTACTAGTTGAACACGCTACATCTCGCACTTCCATAGGCAATGCCTGGTTTAGGTCTAATTGCGCACCTCACAGCACAACTTCAATACCTGTAATCACAATCGTTCCCATATTTTTTCTTGCCTAGATCCAATCGGCCAAAATTTCTTGCAAGTGTTATTTACTAAGTCGGATAACAGCCATTTCCCGGGTCTCAAATTGTTCACACTCTACTTTTGCCTTCTTTTTAGATCACACACATGGCACCTAAGGCCAGCGCCAAACTGAAGGGGAAACAGCCGGCCAGCAAGGCGAAGCCGAGTCAATCGATCTCCGCCAACTGGGCGAGGTCGACCGTGACCAAGGCCAAACTGGATGAACTTGCAAAATCGGGCGTCCTGCCCGCCCGGGAGGATATCCACTGGAGGGTGCCTGGGGAGGAGACCCGGCCCTCTCCGGGTCTCGACGAGGTGGTAGTCTTTGTCGAGCACGTGATCCGGGGTTTCCGCCCCCTGGGTCACCCTTTCTTCCGCGAGCTGCTAGACCACTACAAGCTCCGAGTGTTCGATGTAGGTCCCAATTCTATGCTCAATATCACTCATTTTATCGTCTTGTGCGAGTCATATCTATGCATTCCTCCGAATCTTGCCCTTTTCCTTGAGTTATTCCAATGCAAGCCGTGCCGAGAGAGCGGCGATGGGGCCCTCCTAGTCTTTGAAGGGGTCTCCATCCAGAGGAGGAAAAATTCCCTCATGCCGACTCTGGGTCTCAGTTCCCATGTCAAACATTGGAAGAAAACGTATTTCTACTGCCAGGATACCTCCCCAGCCGGCGAGAAGCAACTTCCGGGTTTCACCGAAAACCTCCTTAATCTATCCGATAGTTTCAGCTCCTTTGCTACTGATGCCGAGAGGCAATCTATCCAACCCCTCCTGCACAAACTAGCCGTACTGTCGGCCCACGGTCTCCTAGGGCTCAATCTCATTAAAAACTGGGTAACTTTTCGGGTTCAACCCAACAGTGTCCGGCCCAAACTTATGTGCAACTATTCTGGGCACGTCACCGATTCTCTTCGCTATTCGATGAGAAATTATCCAGCCGCAGACACAAACAAGATCATGAAAAACTTTCTGGCCGAGAAGCTGGAGGTGATCCGGAACATAGCCGGCCTGGACCCCTACACGCGGGATAACCCGGCTCCAGCAGTAAGATCCGGCCATTACTCTTTATCCGACTGACATTTTTCTGGTACAATCACTAACTTTTATCACTGTATTTTTATCTCAGGAAGATAGCGCTTTCTGGAAGATTGAGACCCCTCCTCCTTCTGAAAACTCGGAAGAGGACGAGGAGCCGGTTGATACTGATGAGGGTAACATCCGAGTCTCACTTATTCCTTCTTCTTTTTAACTTGTTCCGACCAACTTTTTCCCTTTTTCCGACAATATGCCATGTTTACCAGGGCTAGAAGATAAGGAGGACACCCAGTCGGACGAAAGTGAAGCTGAGCCGGAACCTGAGGTTGGGGTAAAGAGGAAGAACCGGGGCGTTGTGTTCAAGGTGCCTTACTCCTCTATGACCTCTAAACCATATTCGTACGCTAACATGTGCGAACTTAACCAACATTTGATCGATTCATCACGCTTGAAGGAACCCGCCCCAGTCAAATGTAGGGTAACCCGGAATTCCCCGGGTGATGATCCTCTTAACCCGGGCATCCCTTCGTCCCCCGCTCGCAAAGCCGGTATTCCCCAAACTCATTCTTCTCACCTTCCTCAGAGATTTCCCTCTCCAAATCATCCACTGGCCGGACAAATCCGGGTCTCACTTTCACACTCTTTATCAGTAACGATCTCCTAGCGGATTTCGTCGTGAACACCGGGTAAGTTACTTTTCTTGCTACTCAACACACTAACTTTTCCCATACCTCTCGTTTACCATATACTGACTGCTTCTTTTTCCCTTTCCCAGAGCCAAGTTCACGAGCAGTGACCCAGAGGACATGGACGTGGACAACCCGGCTATGGGGGACCCGGAAGATACTGTGAAGGCCGCGGCTGGCGGCGAAGAAGAAGAAGACTTTCTGGTAAATCCGACTGATCAGGAAGCCGAGTTTCCCCTGCCCACTCACACACCCGGGGATGAGGATGTTGAGGTCCTGGGGACGCGGAGGGGTGATCCCAATCCTAACAACCAGGCGACCCGGGTAACCTCCCCCAAGCATGAAAGAACTCAACCTCCAGGTACTCAGGGCCCCAGCTCCTCCAGGCCGAGACTTGATGACCTGAGCTTTGAAGAAATGCTAGGTGCTCTTTTCACTTTGAAGACTGATGAAAAGGGCATTCTAGAAGCCATGGCTGCTAAGCATCAGGTAGATTGACTACAATTGCTTTTATATTCACATAGTCCCCAAGTTCCGAGTGAACTATGCTTAGTTTACTTGGTACTTTATAAGTCTATGATTTACCTTACCCGGATACATCTTTTGTCCGACTAACTTGTCCTTTATTTTTCTCACAGGCCTATGTGACCCATTCTGAGGAGGTGTTGGCAAAGACCAATGAACTCCTCGAGGTCGAAACCAAGTTACGTGAAGATCTAGAGTCTGATGTGAAGAGCCTTGAGAAGGATGTGAAAAAGTACAAGAAAAGGTCCCACGCTGCTGAGGGTGAGCTGAAGAAGATTTCGGCCCAGATTGCCGATACTTATCGCACTCTGCTTGGTACGAATTTCCGACTTTCTAATTAAAACCCGGATTTCTCATTCCGTAACTGTTATCATCCGGATGTTAGCGCCTTAACTTTTGCTGTTGCTGTGCAGGTCCGGGTGAAAAGCCCCTAGATGAAGATGATATTGAAAAGCTGAAGACCTTGAAGGCCGTGATCCGGCAACTTACTGTCGGCACCAAGTGGATCTTGGAGGCTGTGAATTGGCCGGCTAAGGGTTATTGCGGCTTGGACACTTTGCTTGAGGCATGTTCTACCATCCCCGAGTGGATCGAGCACTGGAAGCGCTCATCGTGCCGAGTTGGGGTGACCCGTGGGCTTGCTCTGGCCAAGTCCTATTTTCCTAGGCTTGAGCCGGCAAAGCTCATGGGCGGGTTTCCCGAGTTCAACAACGATGGCTCCAAGTTTACTGGTAAGAATTACAAGGCCATTCATACTGATGTGCGTCACTCGGCGAGCCTGATCGCCGACAGTCTGGACTTGAGCAAGATCACCCCCCTTATGACGCTGAAGACAAGCCAATTCAATCTGATCTACCCAAGCCCTTTGACATGCTGGAGCGGTGGAAGGCGGAAGCGTCGAAGAAGAAAGAGGAAGCTTCCAAGAAGAAAGCTGAGGCCGATACCGTGCCTTCCACCTCTACGTCGGCTGTCCCTCCTCCTGCTCGCGCCGGTACTGCTGCTGACCCGGACGCGGGAGCTGGGACGGCCACCGACGAGCAAGTCAAAGACCCGGCCGTCAAGGACAACATCGATGACTCGGCCAAGGATGCCGAGTAAGGTTTCACTGTTTATCGCCTCAAACACTCATTCGACCAATGGGCATTTTTTAACGTGCCTGATACAATTATTCTTTTAATAGTACGCCTGTGCACTTTTCGATACAATTCCCTCGGTTTGTAATACCTTAAAACTTTAATAGCTTTTGTGGCCCTTCTGGCCTCTCGCATAGATATGTTACTTCCTAGTCTTGAACTTTTTGTTGCTGGTTTTCCGATTTTCACTACTTTTCCTTTTGTGAGACTCGGTTTCCGGGTCTCAGGGATTTCGACAAGTGGACTTTATTTCTTAAGTCCCCAAGTCCCCAAGACTCGGTTTTTCGGGTTTTTAAGCTTAATAGCTGAACAATTTGTTGCTTTTCTTCAAATTCCCAAGTCCCCAAGACCCGAATTTCCGAGTCTAGGGATTTGTAGTTTTCAGAAAGGCAACTTGTTTTAGCTTAGGATCAAACATAGAGTTACTCACATGGATTTGAGGTTATGCTTAATATGTGTGAGTTTCCGGCTGTTAACCTTGTACTCTGCATAACCTGTGGTTTGGATGACCCTTTTGATCCTCTTTGTTGTAAGCCGACTTTCGCGTGGGTATTCAATGATGCTATAACTTTGTAAAGACAGGGTCAGGCAAGTCCCATTGGGCATCATGACTGATTGTGATTACACGTTAGCAAAGCATGCCACATTGCTGCGAGTCACATCAAGCTTAAACAAGAGAAATCAAGAAAATTTGGCTCTATTGTCCGGTTATAAGATTGTAACCGTACTTATTACAAGTAATCGGTCCTTATAACTTTAATGGCATCGTGGCCGGGTCTTTGAGTTTGCAACTGTGCTATTCAAGCAATCAGCCCCCAAGACCTATATATGAAATCTTAGGAAACATGTAGAACTGATATATTTTAAAACAATTAAGTAATACTTACCTGATAAAATAGAAAACAGAAAGTAAAAACAGGAAGAATCAAAACTTAACAGAAATAAATAAGAAAAAAGCAATATCATAGTTTAATCATCTCTTTATTGATATGAGAAAAGTTAGGTCAGCAGGCCGCCTCATTAAAAACCCTCCAGTCCCCTTAGCTACCCTGGATAGGAAAAGAGTGCGTCTGAAACCTGCTGCCTAATACATCGTGTAATCCAACTTTGTAGACCTAGCCTATGCTAAGTGTAGTAGGGACGTAGCTGAGCCACGTTCCATGGTCTTTCCCTCTCTTACATAGATGAAGTGGTGTGGGCTGTGTCATTGACGGTATGCGACTTTTCCCTTGCATCTACCAAGTAATATGATCCATTATGCACGTTCCGTCTTATGATGAATGGTCCTTCCCATGGTGGAGATAACTTATGCTTTCCCTCCTTTGATTGTACCAAGTGCAATACCAGGTCCCCTTCCTGGAAGACCCGGGTTTTGACTCGCCGACTGTGGTATCTCCTCAAATCCTGCTGATATATGGTTGATCTCTCCAAGGCTTGCTCTCTATGTTCTTCTAGCATATCCACGGCATCCTGCCGGGTCTTCTCGTTCTCCACCTCAACGTAAGCCGACACTCGGGGCGAGTCGTGAATAATGTCACTCGGCAATACCGCCTCTGCACCATAAACCATGAAAAACGGGGTCATCTGAGTAGATCTGTTAGGTGTAGTGTTAATTCCCCAAACTACTGATGGTAGCTCTTCAACCCATGCTCCAGCAGCTCTGATGCACGGGACTCGCAACCGTGGTTTTAACCCACGAAGTAACTCCTGGTTTGCCCTCTCCACCTGTCCGTTAGCTTGTGGATGGGCTACCGAGGCTATGTCAAGCCGGATACCATTGTTCCCGCAGAATTTCTCCATCTCACCTAAGGACATGTTGGTTCCATTGTCTGTTATTATGCTGTGAGGGTATCCAAACCTGTAGATGATCCTTTTCAGGAACTTGACTGCTGTGATTGCTTCGCAATTGGTAACTGGCATAACTTCAACCCACTTTGTAAACTTATCGATAGCTACCAAAAGATGAGTCTTTTTGCAGGGTGACATGTGGAAGGGGCCCACCATATCCATGCCCCAAACAACGAACGGCCAGCTCAATGGGATTGTTTGCAACTCCATAGCCGGCACATGGATTTGGCGAGCGTACCTTTGACATCCATTGCACCTTGCCACCAAGCGCTCCGCGTCTGCTAAGGTTGTGAGCCAAAAGAAACCGTGTCGATATGCTTTGGCCACAAGGGATCTTGTGGAGGCATGATGCCCACAATCACCTTCGTGGATCTCCTTCAAGATCTGCCGGCCTTCTTCTGGTGCTACACAGCGCAAAAAGACTCCTGCTGTACTCCTTTTATACAGTTCTCCATTGATAATAGAATATCCCTTTGCTCGTCTCAGAATTTGCCTTGCTAAAACTTCCTGTGGTGGTAACACGCCTCGTGATAAGTAGGCCAAAAACGGCTCTGTCCACTCAGGAATAGCACGTATTGTGGCCACAAGCTCCAAATCCGGGTCTTGGTTAGCCACCTCTTCCTCAGACTCGGTTTTAACAGATGGCCGCCATAACTCGTCCAGGAAGACATTAGGTGGAACCGGCTCTCTACGCGAGCCGAGTCTTGCGAGTGCATCTGCTACCTCGTTCTTTCGCCTGTCAATATGCTCCACCTCATACCCGGAAAAACACCCGGCAACCCTGTCCACCTCTCTGCGATATGCTGCCATTGTTGCATCTTTTCTGTCCCAAGTTCCTGAGACCTGTTGTACCACAAGGTCCGAATCTCCGTAGCACCGTATTCGCCTAATGTTCATCTCCTTTGCTATTCTCAATCCATGTAACAATGCCTCATACTCGGCCACATTGTTGGAGCAATCAAAGTGAATCTGCAACACGTAGCTCAATTTGTCTCCTTTGGGTGAGGTGAGTACCACCCCAGCTCCTGATCCCTCATACTGCTTAGAACCGTCAAAGTGCATCACCCAAGACTCGGAACTTGGCATTGTTGTGGGCATGCTTGTGTGAGTCCAATCATTGATAAAATCGGCTAAAGCTTGAGATTTGATTGCGGACCTGGGCTCGTAGCTGATGTGATAATCTCCCATCTCGATGGCCCATTTGGCTATTCTACCTGTCGCATCTGAATTTCTGATAATATCTGCCATTGGTATAGATCTAACCACTGTTATAGGGTGTTCCTGAAAATATGGTTTCAATTTCCGGCTGGCCATGAAGACCCCGAAAACTAGTTTTTGCCAATGTGGGTAACGTTGCTTTGCTTCTGATAGTACTTCACTCACATAGTAAACTGGCCTTTGGACCGGGTGATCTTTTCCATCCTCTTTGCGCTCGACAACAACCACGGCACTAACCGCCCGGGGCCCGGCCGCAACATATAACAACATGGGCTCTTTAGGACCCGGTGCTGCCAGGATTGGTGCCTCAGATAATTGCTTTTTCAGCGCTTCGAACGCCTCATCCGCCTCTTGGTCCCAAACAAATTTGTCGGTTTTCCTCAAGAGCCGGTATAAAGGTATTGCCTTCTCTCCAAGCCTGGATATAAACCGGCTTAATGCTGCTACACACCCTGTAAGCTTTTGAACATGCTTAAGGCCTTCCGGCTTTTTCAGATTCTGAATAGCTTTGATCTTATCCGGGTTTGCCTCAATTCCTCTCTCGGAAACAATGAAACCGAGTAACTTTCCTGCTGGCACTCCAAACACACACTTTGTGGGGTTAAGCTTCATCTGATACCTTCTCAAATTCTTGAACGTTTCCTTTAGATCCTCAATGAATATTTCTGCCTTCCTGGTTTTAATCACCACGCCGTCAACATAAGCGTGGACGTTGCGTCCAATCTGATCCACAAAACACTTTTGAATGCACCTTTGGTATGTTGCGCCAGCGTTCTTTAGCCCAAAAGTCATGGTTTTGTAACAGAAAGCTCCAAGGGGGTTATGAACGACGTTTTCTCCCAATCCTCCTTTTGAGCTTGATCTGGTGATACCCGGAATAAGCATCCAGGAAACACAGTAGGTCACTTCCCGCCACTGCATCTATAATCTGATCTATCCTTTGAAGGGCAAACGGATCCTTTGGGCAATGCTTGTTGAGACTCGTGTAATCTATGCACATCCTCCACTCGTTGTTTTTCTTCATCACCAGAACCGGATTTGCCAACCAATCTGGGTGAAAAACTTCCATGATAAAGCCGGCCGCAAGGAGCCGAGCTATCTCCGCCCCTATAGCCTTTCTTCTTTCCTCGTTCATTTTTCTCAGGCCCTGCTTCACAGGACGGGAATTGGGGTCAACATGCAAACTGTGCTTAGCTAACTCGGTTGGGATACCCGGCATATCACTGGGCGTCCAAGCGAAAACATCCTGATTACCACGAATAAACTCGATAAGTGCTTCTTCCTGCTTACTATCCAAGTTAGATCCTATAGAAAATTGCTTGGAGGGATCGCCTTCAACGAAAGCCACCATCTTTGTGCCCTGTGCTGCTTTGAATTTTGCTCTCTCGTCCTCCGTATTCGGTCTTTTCAACACTGTTCTGTCATCCGGGTCTACCTGAGACCGGTAATACTTGAGCTCTTCCTTTCTGCATGCCTGTTCTGCCATTTCCGCGTCTCCCTCATCACACTCGGCTGCTATAACCCGGTTGCCGTGTATAGTAATGGTTCGCTTGGGACCCGGGATTTTTAGCTGTAGGTACACATAACACGGCCTGGCCATGAACTTGGCGTAAGCCGGTCTTCCGAACAGCGCGTGATAAGGACTGCGCAATTTTACCACCTCGAATGTGAGCCACTCCACTCGGAAATTGTCCTTTGATTCTCCAAAAGCAACTTCTAGAGTAATTTTTCCTTCAGGGCATGCTGAATGACCTGGCACAATCCCATGAAAAACTGTAGAACTCTTCTGCAACTGGGACTCTTTGAGCCCCATGCGTAGAAAAGTTTCCCAATATAAGATATTGATGCTACTTCCACCGTCCATCAGGACCTTTTTCAACTCGTAACCATTAACATGTGGTGCAACTACCAATGCCAGCACACCCGGGTGTTCTATTGTTTCCGGGTGATCCCTCCTGCTCCATGTGACCTCTTGGTCTGACCATCTCAAGTATCTCGGAACAGCCGAAGAAACCGAGTTTACTGCTTTTTTGAGTATCTTTCTATCTTTATTGGAAATCCCCGTGGTATGAACATGATACTGCCCCAGCTGCTTGGGGTTGGCTTGGAAACCTCCAGCGCCTCCTTGGTTGTTACCCGGATTACCACCTCCTGGGTTGCCAGCCGGGGGTGGGCCATTGCCCGGGTTTCCACCCGGACCCGGTCCTGCTCCCCGGCCTGCACCTCGCATTGCTTTCTGTATTTCTTCGTTCTTCCATCTCTGTAAATCTACGCACTGTTCCAATGAATGATTAGCCGGCCTGCCGTTCCTGCTATGACGCGGACAGGTCATCCTGAAAGCCTCTATATGATTAGCCGGCCTGGGTGGTCCTTGGTAATTTCCTCCATTGAAGTTTCCTCCGTTGAAATTTCCTTCAGCTCTGGGTCTCGCAAACCCGGCTTCTGTACTGGCGACAAATTCGGAGTTCCCTTCATATGGGCGCTTATGCTGGTTGTTTCCATTGTTTCCTCCGTTGTTACCCGGCGAGACTCCATTGCCGGGTCTTCCACTATTACCCGCGTTGGCTTTTGCTTTCTTTTCGTCGACATCCTCTTCTGTAGTATCTGTGGCGGCATGCTTGTTGCATGCTTCCATCGATTCTCCCATCGTAACCTCTGAAGCGTGACGGCTAGACTTCATGCGTGTCAATTTTTGCACCAAGGGTGTGTATTTGCACGTTTTTTCCATAGCTTGTAACGCATCCTTTGGCTGGATATCAGTGGACGAGTGGAGAATTTCTATAACCCGACGCACCCAACTGCGTGCCGACTCTCCTTTCTTCTGAACACATCACTCTAGATCATCAATCGTAAACAACTTCCTGCATGTTCCATGAAAGTGCTTGATAAAGGCAGTTTTCAAGTCGCCCCATGAATTGACGGATTTCTCGGGTAGATTATTGAACCACAACTTGGCTGCTCCTTCTGACATCATCAGGTACATGAATTTGGCTTGAAAATTCTCAGATGCGTTGCGGATCGACATGGCCATCTCATAGCTGTTCAACCAGGTTTCTGGATCCATGGTCGGCTCATAATTAACCACCTTACCCGGCTCCTTGAACTTATCCGGGTAGGGCTCAGCCCGGATGGTATCCGACAAACATTTAGGCCCGGCAAGGTTTGTTGGTACTGGAATCACTCGGGAAACGTGTGACGCCGCGGCGGGTACGGCGGGGGGTGCAACCGCTATCGGTCCCCGTACCACAGACCCGGCCGCTGCTCGCCTGGCTCGGGAACTGTCCACAATGGCTTGTGCCACTGATACCGCAGGCGTTGCCGGCCTACGGGGAGGAGGCGGCATTTGCTGCTTCTCTGCCCTCCGCCGCGCCGAATTCGACTCGATATTGACGGTGTTTGCGTTCTGTTGGTTCACATATGGTGTTCCGTGCATTCCACTCCTGTTATCCGGGTAATTGGCCTGCTGAACTATTGCTGTGCCCAGCAAATCTATTGCCCGCCGGGTCTCCGCTGCATGGGGTGACTCTCCTACGGGGATGCGATCAAGTGCCAATGTTGCTGCATACACGTTATCCATAGGGTTATTGAAGTGACCTGGTGGAGTATGAAATCGTGGCAGTGGTGGTGGTGGCGCTGCATTGCCAGTTACGACCCCCGTTTGCAACGTGGGTCACCCAGCTGGTGCGTTTGTCGGCTGTCCTCCCAAGGTTGCAGACTGATGTCCGGTTTCCTGATTCACAGCCGGAATTGGTTGGTCCTGAGGTGTAATGAATAATGCGGCCGGGTGTATAGTTTCACCTGTGGCCGGTAATCTTGACTGGTATCTCTGATTGTGCATCCTGGTCGACTGAACTTGGAGCCGGTTCTCCATCTCTTCCAGCTCGCGCTGCCGTGCGGCTATCCCTTGTTTTTCAGCTTCCACATCTCTTCTTTGTTGATCCAATGCGCGGCGGGCCACATCCAGATCCACGGCGCGTGCTGCCGCGTTTTCTGGAGTTATCACCGTTGCCAGTACTGTAGGATCCAAGATCAAGTTATTGTTGAACAGAGCCGGATTTCGTGGATTTGAGGGTCCCGCTCCTGGCGTTCTATTCGTCATAAACCCAAACATGTTTCTCCGCAGCTCGCTCTCGGCAGTACGACTAGTAACTGAAGCCGATTCTCCGTCGACCCGGGCTACGACCGGGTTTCCATCAACCGGATTTTGCTGTTGGGCCAGCGCTCGCGCCGCTCCGACCGCGGCCGTAGTCACGTCCCCCTAATTGATATTGGTTGCAGGGGCCGTGTAGACCGCGACCTGGTGCGCGATGCCTGGCGAAGATTCATATTCTTCCTCATCACAACTATCCTCCTCGTACCAGTCCTCCAGCAAGTGCAGGATAGACTCGGTGTCATCTTCTCTCATGACCCGGCCACGCGGGGTCCATACCGGCTCCTCCGGTTGTTCCCTCTTCGTGGTGGGCTCTTCTGCCGGGTCTGCCGTTCCGACCGATTTTTCTCCGTCCGACTGAACGCAGGTTGCTTCCCCTGACACAGAATCATACTCAATATCGTCAGGAATTGAACCGGACGTACGTACCATGCCGACGAAGACGTTGACCCGGCCGATTGTGATGACAGATCCGGCTTCTAGCAGATCCGACTCTGGTCCCCAACCAAAGTCGTCTACCATCTTCTCTCCTTCGGGGTTGGTGTAGATCTCGCCGATGACGAGGTTCTTCATGCTTTCCCGAGCTTCTCCCGTGATGTAAACACCTTTGGACGTAGGCCCCACGGTGGGCGCCAACCGTCGTGGGATAATCACGGCAGACTTTACCAGGGGTAACTTATCTTGGGGTAATTCGACTCTGGCGTTTGGGAGAGGGTTTAGCTCAGGGGAAATCATGTTATCAATCGATCTGGCAGCTCTGGCAATCAAGTCACCGAGTCTCCGATCTAGGGTTACAATATCAGCTCTCGTATTACAAGGATACTCGAATATCTGGTGAAGTTCTGTTTCTCTGACCCTAGGGGCCGGTTTATATCTTACCCGGCTCCCTGGCTTCCTACACAAGGTACGCTCGGAGTCCTACCTGGAAACCACACACAAACCCTAAGTTTCCTAACAGCAACCCCAAAGGGCGAGTTACTGGGTCGGCGCTCCTTCTTGGGTCTTCTAGAAACTCCTTTTCTTCTAGTCGGGTCTTGCACAGGTTCCCTTCGGGCCGGGTTACACCTTGACGTTAGCCTACCGGGTTATCATCCCTCCATCAGGATTCCTCCTGAGTGACTCGAGGCTTGGAGCTGGTGCCAGGCGAACTTGTGGCGGCTCAGGCCTATAACTCAGCGATAGAGAAATCTTGTTTAATAGTTTCCTGCACTCCCACAATGTCTACATCTTCCTGTCACATATAATAGGAGAGCTGTAGTCAGCCCTAAACCCCCGCATGTTCTAAATAAATGTGGAGACACTCATTTAGAAACATTATAGATCTCTAGCCTCTTCCAAAATCATGCTCTAGTTCTCGTGATTCTTGTTTAACGCGTATGTTTTGCATATTTAAAATCATATCTCTGACCCATTGTGGCTAGTATGGTTCATGCACACCCTTTCAACCGTGTGGGCCAACCCATGAAGGCAAGGTGACTTATTTTCTTTACCTTTGTTTTGTATTTTGTTTCTTTGCTTGTAGTTTTATTTTTAATTTTTTTACCAATTTATGTCAACTATTTTTTTTCTCATAGTAGTGTTTACTTTTTTAATCAATTCTTTCCCCAATTTTCCTATTAAAATGTCTAGATAATGCAACTGGTGTTCACTAGTCGATGTGATCCTTTTTATTTTATTTTATTGTGTGTTCTCTAAATGAATAGGAAAGATAGAAATGTAAGATGTTTTTTCCGTTTCCTAGACAAAATGTATCTAGACATGAACGTGTCTAGATACGTTTTGTCTAGAAAACGCTAAAACATTTTGTATTTTGATACGGAGGGAGTAGTACGTAAATCATGTTTATTTGAGTTAAGCAAAGCCATTTTTATAAATGATTCTGGAAATACAGAAACTATTTTCACAAACGGATGGAGTAGTAACGTTACTGCACACGAAATTCTTTCATTCATCAACCCAAACAATATTCACTAGTTGTGTCAACATTTTATTTTTTATATGCTACACATGAACCTTTTCATAGACCTCATAATAATTTTTTCAAAACATGGGATCAAATTACTAGAGCTAAGGGAACATATGCTACAAATGCTGGGAGAACCCTTTTTGTGTATAATTTTGTAATGTGATTTATAAATTTTATTTCTTGTCGGTTTGGTAAGATGGAAATTACAAGTAATAAGTGGGATGACCCAGCAAAATGGGAAGTTTATAGTTCTTATATTGTACTATTCAAAAACACTATATTATACCAGGAAGGCAGCCTCGAGAGCAGACTTGGTGCACACAAGCACGACTGGGATCTGGTGTTTTTTTTTTGAAAATTTTGAATTTGGGTTTAAAAAAAATCCTTGGATAGACATTTTTTTTCCAAACGACCAGGGCCGGGTTCCACTATCGAGAGATAACAGAACATATGTCTTTTACAACTTGAAAACGAAAATGAACCTGGTGCAAAGCATTGGAAACAGGTACTGTCGTGGGATAATCACGGCAGACGTTACCGGGGGTAACTTGTCTTGGGGAAAATCGACTCTGGTGTTTGGGAGAGGGTTTAGCTCAAGGGAAAACATGATGATATGCGATCTGGTAGCCGGCAATCAAGTCGCCGAGTCTCCGATCTAGATATATTAACTCAACTCTCGTGTTACACTGGATACTCGATACCTAGCGATATTGCTCGAACTCTTGGATCTCTCTTTGTCTAACCCTAGGGGCCGGCTTATATAATCTCCGGACCCCCTGGCCTACTCTCCAAGGCGCACTCTGAATCCTACCCGGACACTGCTTACAAACCCTAAACTTCCTTATCGGAACCCACAATCCGGGTTACGAGGCCTACGTTCCTGGGCCTTCTAGAAACTCCTTTATCTTAAGCCGGGTCTTGTGCAGCGTCCTTTGGGCCGAGTTACTCCTTGGCGTTGGCCTACCGGGTTATCATCCCTCCATCAGTAGTCCCCAGAATAGCTTGGGCTTCATGAGATCCTCCTTGAAGCGCACGCTATTCCCTGCAAAAATAACAAACACACAAGTTCACAGAGGCCGGGTTAGGTTGCTTTGATAAACAGCTAGGCCTAACTCCATGGTGGCCATATAGTAACCCGGCTTTCTCCAAGTCCAGTGTTTACTTTTCCGGGTCAACGCCCCTGATGCAAACGCCAAAGATCCGGCTTACTTTACTTGTTAATCAGTCCAGGTATCGCGGAGAAGATTTGTTTCCTATCCATTCCGGATATCTCGTCCAGCACTTAAAGCATATCTCAGAAAATCCGGGCGGGTATCCCTTATCCCGAAATTTCCGGTTCCCGCCCGTTGGACTAGGTTTACCCACCCGTACCTTATAAATAGGTACCTAGGGGATAACCTAACCCCCAACGGTCCATTCCAACTTCTTCTTCCTCTCCATCGCTCGCGCTTGCGCAACACCACCACGGGAACCTCGAGCTCACCGCCGGAGCAAAGCCGCCGCCGGTTACGTTCGTCCTCGAACCGTTCCGCGCCGCCGCCAAGCTCCGCCGCCGCGCCCTCATCTTGCCCGCCGGGAATCGCAAAGGGACATCTGGATTGCGCCATCTGCCGCCGTCGTGCTCTGCTCCAATCTCCTCCGGTAAGCTTCTTGCTCCCATTGAATTAGCCTCACAATTTCTTGATTCGTTCTAGATTGGATCTAGGTCAACCGCGGGTCATTTCTTACCCCACGCCGGATTAGGTCACATAAACTCATACTAGTTCATCCAATGGCTTGAATATAGGCTCCACTTCATTCTCCTATTGCTTGTAGTCACTAATTTCACCACGAATTTGAAAACGAAATTTCCAATCTAGGCTCGGGCCGCCCAAATTTTCCGCACCTGCCATTGATACCCAGAAAGTCCGCTTCTTCCGGTTCATTTACTTGCAGTAGATACATGGGCAATCAACCCTCTTCCGCAAACGATCATCAATGCGTAAGTCCCCCATAGTTTCTGTACTGATACTCGATACTCGGATAATCTGTGACTTTCGCTACATCCGGCGATACCCGGACAACTCATAATTCCCATACCTCTTTTTGATACTGCTTGCATATATCCGGATAACCCATGATTTCCGAGTCTTATGTCTTGTACCTTTTTGTCTTGTGTTCTGCAGTCTGAACCCATGGCTCCCAAGAAGCAAGGGAAACAGCCGGCTAAAACCCGGATGACCCAATCGATATCCGCCAACTGGGCGCGGTCCACAGTCACCAAGGCTAAGATGGAGGAGCTGGCCGAGCTAGGGGTCCTCCCCCCTCAGGAAGACATCCACTGGAGGGTGCCGGGTGATGAGACCCGGCCTACACCTGCTGCCGATGAGGTAATCTGCTTCATTGAACATGTGACCCGGGGGTTTCGCCCTCCGGGTCATCCCTTTTTCCGCGAGGTCTTGAGCCACTACGGCCTCCGGGTGTTCGACATAGGGCCTAACTCTATGTTGAACATTACCCACTTTATCGTCCTTTGCGAGTACTATTTGTGCATTCCGCCAAATCTGGCTCTTTTTATTGAACTTTTCCAGTGCAAACCGTGCCGCGAAAGCGGTGACGGGGCGCTTCTTGCTTGCGGCGGGGTTTCCATCCAACGCCGTAAGAATTCCCCAATGCCAACTCTTAATCTGAATTCCCATGTTAAACACTGGCAATTATCCTTCTTCTACTGCCGAGACACCTCCCCACCCGGCGAAAGAAAATTGCCGGGTTACTCGGAGGGTCTCCTTGATATCTCCGAGTCTTTCAATGCATTTGCCCCTGAGTCGGACAGGGAGGCCATCCAACCTCTTCTAACCAAGATAGACGTCCTCTCCGCCCAAGGTCTCCTTGGGCTCAACTTGGTCAAGACCTGGGTGGACTTCAGGATCCAGCCCAACTCCATCCGCACCAAGCTAATGTGCGACTACTCGGGGCACGTCACAGACGCGCTCCGATATTCTTCTAAGAACTACCCAGCCGGCGATACCAACAAAACCATCAAGAGTTTCTTGACGGAAAAATTGGAGGTGATCAAAAACATCGCCGGGTTAGCTCCATTCACCCGGGATAACCCGGCTCCAGCGGTAAAATCCGACTCTTATACTTTTACCTTCATGCTTTCGCTTGATATGACTGCTGATTCTTACCCTTGTGCTTTTGTCTCAGGCTGATAACGTTTTCTGGAACGTCGAGACCTCCCCTTCTTCCGGAGACCCGGAAGAAGATGAAGAACCGGCTGACAATGACGAAGGTATTTATCCGGGTCTTCTATCAGCTTCACTTGCGCCATTTTGCTCACACGTCTAACTTTTTCCGACTATACATACTCGGCTTACAGGGTTGGAGGACAAAGATGACAAGGACGAGGGGGACCCGGAGGCCACCGAATCCGACCAAAGCGACCCTGAACAAGAAGCAATTGTTGGGGCCAAGAGGAAGACCAGGGGGTGGTATCCAAGGTTCCCTTCTCCTTTATGTCCTCCGAACCCTATTCCTTTGATAACATGCGAAAACTTAACCAACAATTATCCAACTCATCACACTTGAAGGACTCTCTTCCGGCCAAGCGTAGAGTGACGCGGAGTTCCCCGGGTGACGATCCCCTCAACCCGGGCATCTCCACCTCACCGGTCCGCCGTGCCGGTACTCCTCCACCTCATCCTTCCAATTCTCCTCGGCGTCACCCCTCCCCCAACCATCCACGGGCTGGGCAGTTCCGGGTTCCGCTATCGGTTTCTGCGACAGTTTCATCCGCTTCCAGCAGCGAGCTCCCCCCGGATTACGCTGTGAACACCGGGTGAGTCTTCGCTGTATGATATCCCCGCACACTCGATAATCTTCCTCCACTGCCACTAACTGTTTCTCTCTTTTTTTTCTTAGCGCCCAAGTCACACTTAGTGACCCGGAGAACATGGAGACCGATAACCGGGAGACGGAGGGGCCGACTGAGAATACGGACGCCGCGACTGGCGGTGATGCTGAAGACAACCAGGAACAAGGCCCCTTGGGTGACCCAGCTCACCAGGAAGCCGGGTCTCCAAAGCCATCCGAAGAGGCTGAGGACGAAGAGGTTGAGATCCTGGACACAAAGATGAGTTCTCCAAACCCGGACACCCAGACAGTCCGGGTCTCGACTCCAAAGTCGGGAAAAATTCACCCGCCAGGCGATCAAGCTGCCGGCTCCTCTGGTGTCAGGCCCGAAGACATGACGTTCTCCCAGATGCTTGATGCCCTTCACACCTTGAGGGCCGATGAAGAAAATATCTTAGAAGCTTTGATAGCTAAACATGAGGTAAATCCGAGTAATATTGCCTGTATCCTTATCTAGTCCCCAAGTTCCGAGTGAATTTATTGATAATTTGCTTGGAACTTCGTAGTATATCCGACTAATCCTTCCTTGTGTCTCCACTCAGGCTTTCGTGGCCCAGTCCGAGAAGAAATTGGCGAAGGCCACCAAGCTCGTTGAGAAAGAGGTGGCTCTGCGTGAGGCGGCTGAAGCTGAAGCTAGGAGGAGCGGGAAGATCACGAGGAAGTATAGGAGGAGGGCTCATGCAGCAGAAGATGAGCTGACAAAAGTTTCTGTTCAAATTGCCGATACATATCGTGCATTGGCTGGTACGATTCCTAACTTTGATAATTATGACCCGGATTCTCATTTTGATAAATAGTCGGATTTCCTTACTCGTTGTTTTTTCCTACTTTCTGCAGGTCCGGATGAAGTAATCCCGGAGGAAGATGACATTGCCAAATTGAAAACCATCAAGAGCACTATCCGGCAGCTCTGTGCCGGAACCAAATGGATCCTTCAAGAACTGCAATGGCCAGGTGTTGGACACGGCAACCTGAAGAGGTTACTGGACGCCTGCTCCACTATACCCGAGTGGATTGGGCATTGGAAGCGCTCGTCCTGCCGGATTGGAGTAACTCGGGGGCTTGCGCTGGCTAAAGCTTATTTTCCTAAGCTCGAGCCGGCCAAGCTTGTGGGCGGGTTTCCAGAATTCAACCATGACGGGTCCAAGTTCTCAGTGAAGAATTTCAAGGCCATCCAGAAGGAAGTTCGTCACCCGGCCAGTGTGATTGCTGATGGCTTGGATATCAACTCAATTATCCCTGCGTATGATGCTGATGGTAAGGCGATTAAGTCGGATCTTCCCAAGCCGTACGACATGCTGGCCCGATGGAAGGCGGAGGCTGCCCAGTTGAGAGAGGAGGCCGCGAAGAAGAAGGCTGAGGCCGATTCTGCGCCTGCTACCTCCACACCAATCGTCCCTCCTCCTGCACGGGCCGGCACTACTGCTGATCCGGGTGCTGCTGCTACCAAGAGTACTGAAGGGCAAGCCAAGGAACAAGACCCGGCTGGCAAGGGCAAGGGGAAGATGGATGCCTCAGTCCCGGATGCCGAGTGATATTTGCTATCCGCTGTCATTTCGTATGCGTCAGCCGGCCAATGGGCCCTTTGAACAATTATTTTTGACGGTGCGCCTGTGCACCTTTGATACTAGTATCGAGACTTGTAATGTACTTTAATGCCTTGATATACTTCGTGCCTCTTCTGGCCTTTGGATGATTTTGATATTTATCTGCCTTTGAGCTTATTTACTCTTGATACTCCGACTTTCTTTATGGTTCCTTTTGTGAGACTCAGTTTCCGAGTTTGGTGGGTTTTGACAGGTGGACTTTTCTCTAAGTCCCCAAGTCCCCAAGACTCGGATTTTGGGTTTTTGAGCTTACTAGCTAAGCAACTTTCTCCTTTTCAAAATACCCAGTCCCCAAGGCCCGAAATTCCGAGTCTGGGGTGTGAGGTTTCTCAAAGAAAACAGGTTGTTTCTGCTAAGCCCAAAACCTAGAGCCGTTTCACATAGGTTTTGAAGTTATGCTTAATAGACTTTGAGTTTCCGGTTATTAACCTTGTACTCTGCATAACTTGTGGTTTAGATGACCCTTTTGACTCTCTTGTACTGTAAGTCGGCTTTCGCGTGGATACCATGTTGTTACATCTGTACGAAAACAGGGTCAGGCAAGTCCCATTGGGCATCATGGCTGATTGTAATCGTAAGCGAGCAAATCATGCCACTTTAGTGCGAGTCACATCGAGGTTAAGTAAGAAAAGTCAAGAAATTTGGCTCCTTTGTCCGGTTATAAGATTGCAGCCGTACTCGTTTGCGAGTAATCGGCCCTTATAACTCATAGGCATCATGGCCGGGTCTTTGAGTTTGTAACTGTGCTATTCAAGCAATCAGCCCCCAAGACCTAAATACATGCAACATACTAAAGAAACTAATGCACTAAGAAAAGAATAAATAATACTTACCTGGAAGAAAAATAAAAACATAACAAAAAATAAAACTTGATAAAACATGTGAAAAAGATATATTGCTTAACCATCTCTTTATTGATATGAGAAAGTTAGGTCAGCAAGCCGGCTCATTAAAAACCCTCCAGTCCCCTTAGGTACCCTGGATAGGAAAAGAGTGCGTCTGAAACCTGCTGCCTGTTACATCGTGTAATTCCACTTGTGAGTCTGGTCTATACTAGGTATAGTAGGGACGTAGCTGAGCTACGTTCCATGGTCTTTCTCTCTCTTGCATAGATGAAGTGGTATGAGCGGTGTCGTTAACCGTAGCCGACTCTTCCCTTGCATCTATCAAGTAATACGATCCATTGTGCAGATTCCGGCTTATGATAAACGGTCCTTCCCATGGCGGTGATAACTTATGTTTTCCTTCCTTTGACTGTACCAGGCGCAGAACCAGGTCTCCTTCCTGGAAGACCCGGGTTTTCACGCGCCGGCTATGATATCTCCGCAGATCCTGCTCATATATGGCTGATCTTTCCCGTGCTTGTTCCCTTTCTTCTTCCAGCATATCCACGGCGTCCTGCCGGGTCTTCTCGTTCTCCACCTCGACGTAAGCCGACACTCGAGGCGAGTCATGGATGATATCACTCGGCAACACCGCCTCTGCACCATAAACCATGAAAAACGGTGCCATCTGAGTGGATCTGTTAGGTGTTGTGTTGATACCCCAAACCACTGCAGGTAATTCTTCGACCCATGCACCAGCAGCTCTGATACACGGAACTCGCAATCGTGGCTTTAATCCACGAAGCAATTCTTGATTTGCCCTCTCCACTTGTCCATTAGCCTGTGGATGGGCCACTGAAGCTATGTCAAGCCGGATTCCATTGTTACCACAAAATTTCTCCATCTCGCCAGGGGACATATTGGTTCCATTGTCGGTAATTATGCTATGGGGATACCCGAACCGATAGATAATCCTTTTCAGGAACTTGACTGCTGTAATTGCTTAACAGTTGGTAACTGGCATAACCTCAACCCACTTGGTAAACTTGTCAATGGCCACCAAGAGATGTGTCTTTTTGCAAGGTGACATGTGAAAGGGGCCAACCATATCCATACCCCAAATAGCAAACGGCCAAGTTAACGGGATAGTCCGTAGTTCCATAGCCGGCACATGGGTTTGGCGAGCGTACCTTTGACATCCGTCACACCTTGCCACCAAGCGCTCCGCGTCTGCTAGGGCCGTGAGCCAAAAAAAACCATGTCGATAAGATTTGGCCACCAGGGATCTTGTGGATGCATGGTGCCCACAATCACCTTCATGGATTTCCTTGAGGATCTGTCGGCCTTCTTCTGGTGCTACACATCGTAAAAAGACTCCTGCTGCACTTCTCTTGTATAACTCTCCGTTGATGATAGAATATCCTTTTGCTCGCCTCAGAATTTGTCTTGCTAATACTTCCTGCTGTGGTAACTCGCCTCGTGATAGGTAGGCCAAGAACGGCTCTGTCCACTCGGGAACAGCATGTACTGTGGCCACGAGCTCCAAATCCGGGTCTTGATTTGCCAGTTCTTCCTCAGACTCGGTTTTAACTGATGGTCGCCATAGTTCATCCAGGAAAACATTAGGTGGAACCGGCTCTCTGCGCGAGCCGAGTCTGGCGAGTGCATCTGCTGCCTCGTTTTTTCTTCTGTCTATGTGCTCCACCTCGTACCCGGAGAAACACCCGGCAACTCTATCAACCTCTCTGCGGTATGCTGCCATAGTTGCATCTTTTCTATCCCAAGTTCCTGAGACCTGCTGTACCACAAGGTCCGAATCTCCAAAGCATCGTACCCTCTTAATATTCATCTCCTTTGCTACCTTTAAGCCGTGCAATAAGGCCTCATACTCGGCCACGTTGTTGGAACAATCAAAGTGAATCTGCAGCACGTAGCTCAACTTGTCTCCTTTGGGTGATGTTAGCACCACTCCAGCTCCTGACCCCTCGTATTGCTTGGAGCCATCGAAGTGCATGATCCAAGACTCGGAGTTTGGAGCCATGGTGGGCATGCCTGCGTGCGTCCAATCATTAATAAAATCGACTAGAGCTTGAGATTTGATTGCTGACCTTGGCTCATAGTTGATGTGATAATCCCCCATCTCGATCGCCCACTTGGCTATTCTACCTGTTGCATCCGAGTTTCTGATGATATCCGACATTGGTATAGAACTCACCACTGTTATGGGGTGTTCCTGAAAATATGGCTTCAATTTCCGGCTGGCCATGAACACCCCGAAAACCAGCTTTTGCCAATGTGGATAACGCTGTTTTGCCTATGATAGTACCTCACTGACGTAGTAAACCGGCCTCTGGACCGGGTATTCTTTTCCATCTTCTTTTCGCTCGACAACAACCACCGCGCTAACCGCTCGGGGCCCTGCTGCAACGTATAGTAACATAGGCTCTTTAGGACCCGGAGCTGCTAGGACTGGTGCCTCAGATAGCTGCTTTTTAAGTGCCTCGAACGCCTCGTCCGCCTCTTGATCCCATATGAATTTATCAGATTTTTTCAAGAGCCGGTACAAGGGTATTGCCTTTTCTCCGAGTCTGGATATAAACCGGCTGAGCGCTGCTACGCACCCTGTGAGCTTCTGAACATGTTTCAAATTTTCCGGCTTTTTCAGGCTCTGGATAGCTTTGATTTTGTCCGGGTTTGCCTCAATTCCTCTCTCAGAAACGATAAAGCCGAGTAATTTCCCGGCTGGAACTCCAAAAACACACTTTGTCGGGTTGAGTTTCATCTGATACCTTCTCAAGTTTTTGAATGTTTCCTTTAGATCGTCAATAAATGTCTTCGCCTCTCTGGTCTTGATCACCACATCGTCTACATAAGCATGTACGTTGCGTCCAATTTGGTCCTCGAAGCACTTCTGAATACACCGTTGATAGGTTGCGCCAGCGTTCTTCAGTCCAAATGTCATTGTCTTGTAACAAAAGGCCCCAAAAGGGGTTATGAATGATGTTTTCTCCCAATCCTCCTTCTTGAGCTTGATTTGATGATACCCGGAATATGCGTCCAGGAAACATAATAGGTCGCTGCTAGCTACTGCGTCTATGATCTGATCTATCCTTGGTAGAGCAAACGGATCCTTTGGGCAATGCTTGTTGAGACTCGTGTAATCAATGCACATCCTCCACTCATTGGTCTTTTTCATCACGAGAACCGGATTTGCTAACCAGTCCGGGTGAAACACTTCCATAATAAAGCCGGCTGTCAGCAGCCGAGCGATTTCTTCCCCTATAGCTTTCCTTCTTTCCTCATTCATCTTTCTCAAGCCCTGCTTCACAGGTCTGGACTTGGGATCGACGTGCAAACTGTGCTCTGCCAACTCTGTGGGGATACCCGGCATATCGCTAGGCGTCCAGGCGAACACATCCTGATTTGAACGAATGAACTCCACAAGTGCTTTCTCCTGCTCGCTGTCCAAGTTAGATCCTATAGCAAATTGCTTAGAGGGATCACCCTCGACAAAAGCTACCATCTTGGTGTCCTGTGCTGCCTTGAATTTTGCTCTCTCATCTTCAGTATTTGGTCTTTTTAACGCTGTTCTGTCATCCGGGTCTACTTGAGACCGGTAATACTTGAGTTCCTCTTTTCTGCAAGCTTGCTCCGCCATGGCTGCATCTCCTTCATCGCACTCAGCTGCGATATCCCGGCTCCCGTGTATGGTGATGGTCTGCTTGGGCCCCGGGATTTTTAGTTGTAGATACACATAACACGGCCTGGCCATGAACTTGGCATAAGCCGGCCTTCCGAATAGCGCGTGATAAGGACTGCGCAACTTAACCACTTCGAAAGTAAGCCACTCGACTCGATAATTATCCTTTGATTCTCCAAAAGCTACCTCCAATGTGATCTTTCCCTCGGGGCACGCTGAGTGACCCGGCACAATCCCGTGAAAAACCGTTGAACTCTTCTGTAGCTGAGACTCCTTGAGACCCATGCGTAGAAAGGTTTCCCAATACAAGATATTGATGCTACTTCCACCGTCCATTAGGACCTTTTTCAGCTCATAACCATTGACTTGTGGTGCCACCACCAATGCTATGACTCCCGGGTGTTCTATCCTTTCCAGGTGATCTCTTCTGCTCCACGTTACGTCCTGCTCTGACCATCTCAGGTATCTCTGAACAGCCGAAGAAACCGAGTTTACTGCTTGTTTCAGTATCTTTTTATCCTTGTTAGAAATTCCTATGGTATGCACGTGATATTGTCCCAATTGCTTGGGGTTAGCTTGGAAACCTCCAGCTCCCCCTTGGTTGTTACCCGAATTTCCGCCCGCCGGGTTACCGGCTGGGGGTGGGCCGTTGCCCGGGTTTCCACCCGGACCCGGTCCTCCTCCCCGACCTGCACCTCGCATAGCCTTGTTTATCTCCTCATTCTTCCATCTCTGTAGGTCCGCGCACTGCTCCAATGAGTGGTTAGCCGGCCTACCGTTCCTGTTGTGCTTTGGACAAGCCATTCTGAAGATATCCCAATTGTTACCCGGCCTCGGTGGCCCTTGATAATTTCCTCCATTGTGGTTTCCAGCATTGAAATTTCCTTCTGCCCTAGGTCTCGAAGACCCGGCTTCTGTGCTAGCGACAAAGTCGGAGCCTCCCTCAAACGGGCGCTTGTTCTGATTGTTCCCATTGTTACCTCCCTTGTTACCCGGCATTGATCCATTGCCGGTTCTTCCACTATTATTTGTATTTGCTTTTGCTTTCTTGTCATCGACATCCTCTTCTGTAGTATCCGTTGCAGCGTGTTTATTGCATGCATCCATTAGCTCTCCCATCGTAACCTCTGAAGCATTTCGACTAGATTTCACGCGAGTTAACTATTGCACTAAAGGTATGTACTTGCACGTCTTTGCCATAGCTTGTAGCGCATCTTTGGGATGAATATCCGTAGATGAGTGAAGTATCTCCATAACCCGGCGCACCCAGCTGCGCGTCGATTCTCCCTTCTTTTGGACACATCGCTCTAGGTCATCAATAGTAAATAGCTTTCTGCACGTCCCATGAAAGTGCTTGATAAACGCAGTTTTCAACTCCTCCCATGACTTGATAGATCCCTCCGGTAAATTATTGAACCATAACTTTGCTGCTCCTTCTGACATCATCAAGTACATGAACTTGGCTTGAAGATTTTCTGATGCATTGCGAATCGACATAGCCATCTCATAACTGCTCAACCATGTTTCTGGATCCATAGTCGGCTCATAATTCACAACTTTACCCGGTTCCGTGAATTTATCCGGGTAAGGCTCAGCTCTGATGTTATCCGACAGACACTTAGGCCCAGCGAGATTAGTCGGAACTGGCCTCACCCGGGAAACATGTGATCCTGCGGGAGGTGCGGCTGGACGCGGTACGGCTGGTGGCCCATGCACCGCAGACCCGGCCGCGGCCCTCCTGGCTCTGGAACTATCCACGATAGCTTGGGCTGCTGATGCTGCTGGTACTACCTGAACGCGGGGAGGAGGCGGCATTTGCTGCTGCTCTCCCTCCGCCGTGCTGAACTTGTCTGGATATTGCCGGTATTGCCTCGTTGCTGACTGATATATGGTGTCTCATGCATTCCACTTCTGTGATTCGGGTAATTAACTTGCTGTGCTACCGCAGTGCGCAATAGATCTATCGCCCGCCGGTTCTCCTCTGCGTGGGGTGACTCTCTCACGGGGATTTGATTCAATGCGAGCGTTGCTGCGTACACATTATCCATGGGGTTGTTGTAATGACCTGCTGGTGTGCGAAATCGCGATGGTGGTGGTGGTGGTAATGTATTGCCGGCAGTGACTCCAGTCTGCAATGTGGGTAACCCGGCTTGTATGTTTGCCGGCTGTGCTCCTCCAGTTGCAGGTTGCTGTATGGTTCCTTGGTTTGCTGCTGGAATCGGTTGATCCTGAGGTGTGATAAATAGGTTGGTCGGGTTTATAACTCCACCCGTTGCTGGTAACATGGTTTGATGCCTTTGACGCACCCTGGTTGTCTCTTCTCGGAGCCGGGTTTCCAACGCATCCAGCTCACATTGGCCGGTGGCCATCCCATGCCTTTCTGCTTCTACTTGCCTTCTCTGTTGCTCCAATGCACGGCGGGCTACGTCCAGATCTCTGACACGTTCCGCCTTGTTTTCCGGAGTAATAACTGTGGCTAAAACGGTTGGATCCAGAATCAAGTTGTTGTTGAATGGGGCCGGGTGTTGCGGGTTTGAAGGACCCGCCCCTGGTGTCCGGTTTGCCAGATATCCGAACATGTTTGCCTGCAACTCGCTGTCCGCCGCGTGGCTGGTAACCGATGCCGATTCTCCGTCAACTCGGGTGAGAACCGGGTTTCCGTCAACCGGACCTTGCTGCTGGGCCAATGCTGGTGATGTTCCGACTGTGGCCGCGGTCACGTTCCCCTGATTAAGATTGATCGCCGGGGCCGTGTAAACCGCAACCTAGCGCGTAATGCTTGGCGCAGATTCATACTCTTCCTCTTCGCTGCTATTTTCCTCGTACCGGTCCTCCAGCAGATGCAAGATGGACTCGGTATCATCTTCTCTCATGACCCGGCCACGCGGGGTCCATGCCGGCTCCTCCGGCTGTTCCCTCTTCGTGGGGGGCTCTTCTGTCGGATCTACCGTCCCGACCGATTCTTCCCCATCTGATTGAACGTAGGTGGCTTCCCCTGACACAGAATCAAATCCGAAATCGTGAGGGATTGAACCGGTTGTACGTACCATGCCGATGAAGACGTTGATCTGGCCGATCGTCATGACAGATCCGGATTCGAGCAGATCCGTCTCTGGCCCCACGCCGGAATCGTCCACCATCTTCTCTCCTTCGGGGTTGGTGTAGATCTCGCCGATGACAAGGTTTTCCATGTTCTTCCGAGCTTCTCCCGCGATGTAAACACCCTTGGACGTAGGCCCCACGGTGGGCGCCAACTGTCGTGGGATAATCACGGCAGACGTTACCGGGGGTAACTTGTCTTGGGGCAAATCGACTCTGGTGTTTGGGAGAGGGTTTAGCTCAAGGGAAAACATGATGATATGCGATCTGGTAGCCGGCAATCAAGTCGCCGAGTCTCCGATCTAAATATATTAACTCAACTCTCGTGTTACACTGGATGCTCGATACCTAGCGATATTGCTCAAACTCTTGGATCTCTCTTTGTCTAACCCTAGGGGCCGGTTATATAATCTCCGGACCCCCTGGCCTACTCTCCAAGGCGCACTCTGAATCCTACCCGGACACTGCTTACAAACCCTACACTTCCTTATCGGAACCCACAATCCGGGTTACGAGGCCTACGTTCTTGGGCCTTCTAAAAACTCCTTTATCTTAAGCCGGGTCTTGTGCAGCGTCTTTTGGGCAGAGTTACTCCTTGGCGTTGGCCTACCGGGTTATCATCCCTCCATCAGGTACCCTCCCCCTCACAGGAAGGAAAAGGGACCCCCAAGCATGCGACAGGAACGACAAAATAAAACAATAGAAGTATAGCATGGTCACCACAACAACCGACACGGGCGAACCCGAGAAGAGTATCAATAACATCCTACTGCACGCAGGCAGAAAAACCAACTGAAAGACAATCACGAGCGAGTGTAGATTCATCCAACAACATCAACATCTTCGTCTGAGGCAGCGTCTGATTCGATAGCTCCGCGCCCTCTGGCTTGGCTACGGGCGTGCTGGTTCAGGGCTGCTGCTTGAATCGACCTTGCCCCCTCCTCCAGATGGACCCTATCATCTGCTGCTTGGATACCTGCCCAGTAACGAAGAAAAGCACAGAAATAACAGATCAACTCAACAGGTGATGAGATGTACTTCTTATCAAAACAAGCTCTATTCCTAGTCTTCCAAATTGCCCAACAAAAGGCAGCAATCCCAACGTTAGTTTAGCCGGAAAGAAAGCAGCAACCCGCCAAAAATATTGAGTAAAATTAGTTGGTCTATTCAAAGCCCCAATCATAGAACAAATAACACTCCACATGTACCCAGCAGCAGGGCAGGAGAAAAAAGATGGTGGATGGTTTCAAAAACAGAACAGAAACTACAAGATAAATCTCCTTTCCAATTCCTCCTTTTCATATTTTCCTTAGTAGCAATAGAGTTATGCGAGATCAACCAGAACCACACTTTGATTTTTAGAGTGATCTTAGCTTTCCAAAGATGTGAGAAAGATATGTCCACATTAGAGGAGGACAATTTGTTATACATAGATTTGACCGAAAACTTCCCAGACTTGGTAAGTTTCCACTTGGGTTTATCAGGACCCACTCCCATAGCAACAGTCATGAGTAGACTACGCAGGACTGAGGCCTGATGTTGCATATCCACATTCAACCATCTTCTAAACTCAAGATGCCAGTTCCTATCATCCATCTCCTTAACAATGCACACCTGTAGAGTGCAAACTTCAAACAGGTCTGGAAATCTGTCGCAGAAAGGAGTTGGTCCATACCACTGATCATGCAGAAATCAGTCTCATTCCCCCCCATTAACCATCATAATTCTACATCAAAGATACCATTGTTTAACTCTCACAAGGTCCCTCCACATAGGGGAGTCCTTTTGTCTAAACCTCACTCTCAAAATACCATGATTAATTCCATACTTTTCTTAACCAAGGATTGCCACAGTCCCTCCTCCATCTCCAATCTCCACCACCATTTGCAAAGTAGGCTGATGTTAAACAGCTTAAGGTCCTTAATGCCCAGACCCCCTTTATTCTTTGGCTTCTTGATTATGTTCTACCTTACCAGATAGTACTTCTTTTTAGAGTTGCCCCCCTGCCAGAAGAATCTCCTAATAATCTTGGTCATTCCTTCCAAACAGGTGAGAGGGAGTAAATACATAGACATGTGATAGATTGAAATACTACTAAGAGAAGATTGAATTAGGGTCAACCTCCCACGAATAGATGAGTTGTTACCATCCCATCCATCCAGCCTTCTACCCTATTTCTCTACAAGTGGCTTTAAATCAGCAACTAAGATCCTAGATCCACACACAGGAACTCCCAGGTACTTCATTGGCCAGTGACCAATCTGACAATTCAGCAAATGAGAGTAAAGAACACTCTTAACCGAATCCTCCAAAACCAGAAACAGTTCACTCTTCATGAAGTTGATCTTTAAACCCGACATTGCCTCAAACAAGTAAAGGACCAGCTTAAGTTGTCTGACCTGATTCACATCATCCTGGACCATCAGTAGAGTATTATCTGCATATTGAAAAATGGCCACCCCTTTGTCAATCAGATGAGGCACAAGACCAGATATGAGTCCATTATTCTGAGCCGGTTGGATGAGTTTAGCTAATCCTTCAGCAGCAAGGTTGAACAGAAAAGGTGAAAAAGGGTCCCCTTGCCTGACCCCCGGTGGCTTCCAAAATCTTTGCCCCTTGTGTTATTAATTTTGACACAAAGAGTGCCATCCTTAACAATATCCTCAATCAATCTCCTCCAAAGTGGACTAAACCCCTTCAAAGACACACAGTGGAGTAAGTAAGCCCAATCAACCTTGTCATACGGTTTCTCAAAGTCAATCTTGAAGACCACTCCTTGTTGCTTTTTCCTCTTGGTCTCATGTAGGATCTCATGAAGCGACATAATACCATCCATGATGTTTCTACCCCTAATGAATGCAGTCTGGCACTTGGAGATTAATTTTCCCATATAAGGCTCCATCCCGAGGGTGACTACCTTAGTAATGATCTTGTACAACACCTGAAGTAGACAAATTGGCCTGTATTTTTTAAGACAATCAACATCTGGAGTTTTCTGAAGCAGAATTATCATGCCAAAAGTGAGCCTGTAAAGGACAAGTTTTCCATGGTACCAGTCATTGAACAACTTCAAAACATCATCCTTCACAATATCCCATGAAACCTGAAAGAACTCAATAGGGATTCCATCAGGTCCAGGATCTTTATTTCTAACCATAGAATCAATGGCTAATTTGACCTCCTCAAAAGTAAAAGCAGAGTCAAGATTGACATTATCAGAAGCAGACAGCCTCTCTTCTACTTCCCAAATATCATCAGCAAATCTTATTAGATTTCCTTCCCCAGGACCAAACAACTTCTTGTAATAATCAGTGGCATGTGTAAGCAACTCAGCAGTCCCCTGGACACACTTGTCACCATTAACCAGGGAATACATGGTATTCTTTCTCTTCCTACCATTTGCAACTCTATGGAAAAAGGCTGAGTTTGAGTCCCCTTGCAAGAGCCACCTCTCACTAGACCTTTCATGCCAAAATTTCTCTTCCTCGTCACACAATCTTAACAACCCACTCTGAATAAAGCCCTTCCTTTCAAATTGGTCCAAAGACAAAACTCGTTGTTCCTCCAGTAACTCCAGATCATTAAGCTCCAGGGTTAGATCCCTCCTTAACCTGGTTGATTCCCCTCTCACATTTGCTCCCCAACCTTTCAGACTGTTCTTGACTCTCTTCAATTTCTGCTGAATAATGAAAACACTATCCACAGAGGGGATAATGACATCCCCAAGCTCTCTGCACCCTGTCCAAGAAATCAGGATGGGATGTCCAAGATTTCTCCAACCTAAACTCTTTATCTTTAGGATTCATGGACTCACCAGTATCAACAACCAAAGGACTGTGATCTGAGATGACTCTGGGATTTTTTCTAACATTAGTAAGGGGAAACAAATTTTCCCAATCAGATGACATAAGTACTCTGTCAAGTTTTTCCAGAGTGGGATTCTTATGATTATTGGACCAAGTATATAAACCACCAGACATATCAACCTCCCTAAGTGAGTAGGATTTAATAATTGCATTAAAAACATCTGAAAATTTAGTTACACCCCCAGGATTATTCTTTTCAAAAGAAAATCTCAAGATATTAAAATCCCCACCAATAAGGGTAGGAATAGTCAAATGAGAACAAACATTAGCAAAAGCAGCAAGGAAATCAGTCTTGTCCTTATCCTGAGCAGCCCCATACACCACCATAAGAGTAATTTCCTTATTGATTTTCTTATCTAACACGTTAGCATTAAGAAAAAAATATGTCAACTGAGGCATTGATGATATCAAATCTAGAGGATTTGATACCACAGAGAATGCCTCCAGATCTGCCAACAGAAGGAGACCAAAACCAAAGGTAATTACTTCCAGGATAAAACTTCCTCCAAACTTCAGGGCCCACAACAGTTTTCATAGTCTCTTGCAAGCCAATGAAGTCAAAATCAAACTCCCTAATCAAGTCCAGCATGTTAGTAGAAAAACCTCTCTTTCCCACACCCCTAAAGTTCAAAAAAACACCTATCATAATAATTTCTTTCGTTTGGTTTGAATCCTAGGTCCATCAACAATACCACTCTGAGAGTGGTTTGCATGGACCCTACTAAGGGAGATGGTGCCACCAAGGGGCACCCCCTAAGAGGAAATGGATCTAGATTTGGCCTTTTCTTCATGATTTTGGAAGATCTTCTAGAAATAACAGGAGTAAAAGGGTTGTCATCACTATCAGAAGATATTTCCCTAGCACTTTCCTCAATAGGAGGTAAGCATAAGATACCAGAATCAGAAACTTTTGAGGGTGCAACAGGAGCCACATGAATGGAACAAGACACAATTTCCATTTTTCTTAACAGATTAGCCCTAGCTACCTCCCAATCAAGAAGCAAATAACAGTTTCTAATGAAATGGAGGAAGGATCAATACCTAGTTCAAGTGCTTTATCCAAAACATCATTGTCAGCTAGCACAGAGAAGAAGTTTGAACACATAGGCTTACCTTCATCCCTCCTGGAGATAGACTGGGTGGCTCTCTGAAGGATCATCTCATTAGCTCTCCCAGATGCATTAATCCTGGCACTGGACCTTGAGGGAACAGGCTGAGCTGGAGTAAAGGAGGGTAGGCAAGGACTCACTAGCCATACTAGGGATCTTAGCAATCTCAGTAATGCGCACCTCAGAGGGATGCACCTGCTGCATTTCATCAGTGTTAGCAGAAACAACTGACATAGATTTGGACTGGCTCTCAGAATCAAATGATGTCTCAGGTGACTCAATCACAGGCTGTAGGTCAGCACCTGGAACTTGTTGCAGCATCCCTTTTCACATATGACCCTTATCACTCCTAGTCTTGAGCAATTGTTTAAGAAATTCCTCATATGTAAGCTCATTCTGTAATGGCTCATCATGATTTTCTACAACTCCAGCAGTCAAGAGCTTAGGAGTTGCCAGGTACTCTAAATATTTGTCATAGTAGTCAACAACAGGAGCTGCATTGACTCTAGAACTAGAACCCTCAGGCATGGGGATCATCTGCCTCTACTCATTGGGATTGTATCCAAGTCTATGAACTTGTGCAGAAAAAGAGTCATCATCACTATCATCATCTAGGCTCTCAGAGGGTTCAGGTGCCTTCCTCTTGCCCTTGTCATCAGATGGTAATTCTTTATCATGCACAGACATGTTAGACCCCCCAACTGCCTGCAATAGTGTCGCACCCGGACTTCTAGAGGATACTCGCAGTTCCGTTGAACAGTAGTTGATTGGATTACGGGGCTTACCGGCACCCGCATCTCTTACGAGTAGGCCAACACACGTATGTGTGACAACCAACCCCTACTGTTCATCGTCTACGTAAACCATCCCATAGAAATCAGGATACTACCATTGACGTACTTCATACCATACACACATGGTACGTCAACGGCGTTTAACAGAATGATAGCACAACATATCTCTAAGACACAAATAAATAGAAATAAGTTGCAAATAGCTCTCACTAGAGCAGAGATAGCAAATACAATCATCCAGAGGACACATGCCCCAACATATCATCATTACAACACAACGGAAGCATCCAGAATGTCTGAGTACAGACAAGATCCAAATAGGCTTAAGAAGCCGGAAACGAAAAGACGGAGCCCATCCACGATGTCTCGCATCCTTCCCGGGTCCGCTATCTACTCGTCAGCAGCCTCGTCAAACTCCACGTAGTAGCCATCACGGGGATCCTCGTAAGCGTAGTCTGCGGAAACCACAGCCCCAAAGGGGTCAGTACATAGACGTACTGGCAAGCAAGACTCACAGTTCACCAAAGTGTACCCCACAACATCAAGCACAGATCCTTTGGGTTCAACGGAAAGAAAGGGTGATACAAAAGATACGGCAGCTGGCTGCACTAACCAACTACAGAAACATACTACAACTTCCGGCTAACAGAAAAGGAGATAAGATAGCGTATCGTAACCAACTAACAACTAACTCCAAACAAACCCATCCTGGATCTCGCCCCTTATCCAAAGAAGCAATCCGAGGATAACTCACACCGTTGGATTAATGATGGTTCAAGTTATTGTGTCAATAAGACTATTACTAGTCAAGTTATCATTAGTTAGGTGTAAGTTGTTCTGAGTACTTGTTAGCCAGTACTTTCACCAAGTCAACCATAACCGCGGAAAACACGGCTTCTCGAGAAGATTTATCCCTGCAGGGGTGCACCAATTTGGCCGTACACGTAAGAATAACCCGCCAGATGGAATGCCTCCCACCAAGCGGGGCACTCAACACAACTCAACTCTTCTTCGCATCAAGCCCAAAGAACCACGTGTTGTGCGTGCGCGGCTAATCGAGCCCCACGAAGAAAAGGGGACCCTCATAGCACTCTAAGACCACGCCGCCCTAAATGCTGACTACAAAAGTTCCACCCTGGCCTCGGGTTCGTACCTGCATATGAGTGCATCAAATGGAAAGCCCGACCTAAGTGTGGCGATTTGGACGAGATGCGAATCGAATCAAATTGAGGGGGGAGGCCATACACGCTTCCCACATGTGGATAGTGCGCTCATCATGGATCAGTAGACAAGACCCTTTTCCTAATTAGGGTCGACACTAGCAGGCCTCAAAACCACGCCGGGCCTCCTGCCGGTGCCTTATCATCAATTTAGCATTACCTCAAAATTAACAGGTTGTTGTTTAACATCGAGCCCCAGAATACAATAGAATATAATAACAGAAAGTAACGGGTAACAGACTCGAGCAAAACAACCCTAAGCATGCTAGTAAGACACGGGCAACAAGCAAAGGGGTTATAGGTGTGGAGGTGAGGCTATATCAGGGTTAAAGGATAACATGTGATAGGTTCGTAACAGAAGCAACGATTCATAGGGCTAGCAGAATAGACAACGGAAAGTATCGGTATCCAATGTGGAAAGGAACACAATGGTTCATGTGAGTGAATACTTGCCTGCAAACTCAGCAGCCTGGTACTGAGCTAGATCCTCAGAAGGGGTGTCGTAAACCTCGTCTGTCTCAACGTCGTCGTCTATTCGAGAAGAAGCAAACAAACAACGCAGAGAGATAAACAATCAATAACATGGCATAATGCACAATCATGGGATGATGCATGACCATTTAATTGATGCATAAAAATAAACTATTTGACATGGTAACATAACATAATTAAATGGATCCACAGGCAATTTGGATTGCATATGGAAAGCCCATGAATTAAGGTTGGAATAATTGTTTTACAACTAATCAACAGGTGAAAGTGGATTAGTATGATGCATGGATGAGGAAAACAGAAAAATAACAACAATGGAAACAATTTTGAAATAAGGTTTACCAAGTTTGGAATTTTATTTATTAAGTTAGGGAATTTTGGTTCCTTAAAGGTGTTACACAAGCATTTGTTGTTTTAATCAATTTTAATTGTTCAAAACAAATAACAAAATTCATATTTGGAAAGTACACAAAATTTTAGGTGGATTACATGTTTCAATTATTGAAAAAGGAATTAAGATGAATTATTTATGAATTAAACAAGTTAAACAAGATTTAAATGAAATAAATTCAAGTATGAATTTATTTGAATTTTTATTTGTTCAAAACATTAATTCAAATTCTTATTTGAAAATTTTATACTTTTCTAGTTTGAAAACATATTTATAAGTTCAAAAATAATTTAATTTGAGCAAGTTATGAATTTAGCAAATTTAAATGATTTAAACAAGGTTTAAATTATTTAACCAATTTTAATTATTCAAAACATGACACAAAATTTATATTTGGAAAGGTGGTTCAAAATAGCATGGAAAACATATTCAATATGTGGCATTTGAATTAATATTGAATTAGTTATGCATTTAATCAAATTTAAAAGGAGTTGTTTGAATTTGAAATTTGAATGCATTTGAATTGTTCAAAACAGAAAACAAATGATGTAAACATGTAGAGAATTTAATTTGGTTCAGCAAACATATTTTATTTGCATTATTTGGATTTACGAAATAAAAGTTATTTGCATTTTAAAATTAGGGACCAATCTGTAAAAGAAAAGGATTTGATTTAAAAAGAAAAGGGCAGAAAACACTTTTCTACCTCGCAGTGGCTAGCTCCAGCCACTAACAGATGGGCCCCTGGGCCACGGTGGCCCGCGTGGTGCACAGCAGCTGACAGGGGGGGCCCTCCTGTCAGTGCTCCTCGCAAAAAGTGGGGTTTTTATTCGCAAGCGCAGGGCTCGAACCCGCGCCGCGGTGCGCGAGGGAGCAGGGTTGCTACCACTACAGTACTGAACGTTCGCTTGTCAGTATAGGATACGCAGCGAGGTTAAGGTTCAGGTATTGCGTTAACTGAACCTGAACAAATTCAGGTACTGAAACTTTGGCCGCGACGGCGCTCGCCGGAGATGATCTGCGTGGCTGCTGCTGCGTGCTGGCATTGCCGTGGATGCGCGCGTTCGTGTGGTGACCGTGCACGCTCGCAGCAAGGAGGGAGAGGGAAGGGATGGCCGTGATGCTGACCTCCGGTGGAGGCGTGGCAGAGGCCCGGTGCAGTGGACGGCGGCGTGGAAGCAGAACCTTCCCGGGCTCGCTGAGGTGTCGACGACGAAGAGAACGATGAGGGGAACTGATTCCCGTGGTTAGCCCGAGGGGAGGAGGAGTGGGTCGCCGGCGTTCATCACGGATTCAGAGAGGGGCTCGGTTGCGGTGGTGAAATTCAAAGGCAGAGGATCGTGGCAGAGAGAAGAGAGGTGGGTGGAGAGAAAGAGGATGGCGCCGCGGCGGTGAGAGGGAGAGAGGAGGCGAGCTAGGGCTAGGGCTAGCTAGGGTTATATAGGGGAGAGGGGCGCGCGGAAGCCGTCCCTGCATTACTGCCGTCGACGTGGACACTGTCGATGGCAGCCGTACAGGAGGAAGACGACGCGAACAGGTATCGGGCCGTGGGGGAAAAGTTGGTGGGCTGGGCCTGCGTGGGTGCACAGCCCACTGCCCCTCTCTCTCTGTTCTTTTATTATTTTTTTGTTCTGTTTCTTTTTTTTTGCTGAATAGAAAATAGGGAAGAAAAGCTAGGGTTTTTGGGTTAGAAATTTTTAGGGAAATTTTTGTAACAATTCTATATTGTAACAGCAACATGTGCATGCTTTGGTTTTCAAATATTTCAAAATATTTTGCTGTTTGTAAATTGGTTGAACTTTGAATGAATTTGGAGATTAAGTGATTTATTAAAAAGAAACATTTAATTAGTTTTGGACACTCAATTTTATTTGAAACAAATTGAGTGGAAATGTTTTGTAATTCTCATAAATTCAACATGGTTGCTGTTTGGAAGATGGAATTGAATTTTGAATGAAATTTGAGTTAAGTGAGTTATTAAATAAAATAACAAGTTAATAGTTGAGCTTTATTTTTTAATAGAAACAATTAGCTGTTTTTAATTGAACTTTTATTTGGAAAATGTAACATAACAAGTATGAACAAAGCATTTGAATATTGGTTTGAATTTGAAATAGAAAACAAATGAAAACAGATGCAAAACAAATGCAAACAAAAGCAATGAGTATGATGACATGATGCAAAACATTAACTAAAACAAGAAACAAGCATTTTAGGGGTGGTTTCATACTTGGGATGTTACCGCAAAGATCTTTGACACGAAAGAATGCGATGCTCCGGTATCAAACAACACTTTAGCTGGAATAGAGTTTACTGGAAATGTACCGAGAACGACGTCAGGAGATTCCTCAGCTTTGTCGATCTTGACATGATTCACCCTTGCGGTCCTCCCGACAGGCCTGTTGTTGGAGTTGAAGGCTTTAGGCGGGGGAGCACGCACCATTGCCTGGTTTGTGTTGGGACGAGGTGGTGGTGGAGGTAGCTGCCTCTGCGTGCACTTGTCAGCGTAGTGCCTCGTCTGCTTGCACTTGTAGCAAGTGACGACACGAGGAGGTCCTGGCCTTGGCTGCCCCATCGAAGCCCTCTGATCATGCATCTGAACAGGGTTGGGTGGGCGGGTAGCGAAGCCTGGAGAAGCTTGGGCATATGGAGCCCGAGTGACAGCACCATTTGGCACCCAGCTGCGGCGCTTCTGCGGAGGGGTGGTCATGTTGGAGGAGGAACCACCCTCACGCGAGTGCTTGCGAGACTCCTCGAACGCCTTGCGCCCATTTTCTTCATTGAGCGCGGTGTTAACGAGCTCCTCGAAGTTGTTGGCCTTGATGTTGGTGAGGGCGTACTTGAGTTCCGGGTTAAAACCTCTGCGGAACCTTGCCATCTTCTTAGCCTCAGTGGACACCTCATCACCAGCGTAACGAGCGAGGCGGTTGAACTCACTCTGATAGCCAATGACGTCCAGTTTGCCCTTCTTGAGAGAGCAAAACACTTCACGCATCCTTTCCATGAGACCATGTGGAATGTGGTTCTTCAGGAAGGCTTCCTTGAAACAACCCCAGGTGATTGGATAGCCAGCTCTCATGGTCTGGTAGTTTTCCCACCAAGTCGCTGCCTGACCCTTCAGCAAATAGGATGCATACTTGACCTTGTCTTCCTCAGCAACGTGAGCAATGTCCAGAGCCTTGGCTATCTCACGGATCCAGTCATCAGCATCCAGAGGCTCGCGTGTTGTCACGAAAGCTCTCGGTCCCAGACTGAGAAACTCCTTGATACTGACTCGTGGAGCATTCTGGTTGTTATGCTGATTAGTCTGGAACTGGGCCATCTGCGTCATGACTTGAGTCATCTGAGTCAACAGCTCCGTGATTGGCGGTGGCTCAGGCGGGGTGTTCCTTGTTGGCGGCATCCTGAATGGAAATGCATTTTAGCACAACAATAGAAAAGGATAGACTTGGAAACCGAAAGAGAGATTATTCCGACGCATGAATAGATAACCAACAGGTACATCATCACATGTTCAAATACATCAGAATATCCAACACACCACAAATGGTTCGAATGTCAAAGGATAACTAAACATAGCTAAGAATGGATACATCGGTACTCCTATGCTCATCACGCAGGACGGCGGTTAGGGGTACGACGAGAGGTACGGTGAGGAGCACGCCCACGAAAGTAGGTAGAACGACGATCCACATAGATCTGACGTGGTCTGAGAGCGACTCTAGGTGTGGTGAAGTACATAGCGTCGACTCCCTGTGCTCCAAAGCGTGGAATCCCAGTGTAACCAGCACCGAGGTTGAGGAGTGGACCTCTGATCGGCTCGTAACCTCCAGCATTTGGCAGACGACGACCAACTGGCTGATCGAAACGTGCAAAGCGCTCGTCTCCAACAAAGTCTGTGGTGTACGTCGCCAGACGAGTCAAGGCAAGGTAGAGCTGCTCTCTGACTGAAGCCAACTCCTGAGATAGTGTGCTGGCAACTGCGTCACTGTGCCTCACAAACTGAGCGGTCGTGTGCAGTCTGGAGTTATCATGCTCATAGACATCCAGGTTGTCGTAGAGAGTGAAGTGAGCTCCCTCCAAAGTGATGTAACCACGGGGGATGTGGCGATAGATAGAATCGTCAAATCCCCAGTAGTCAGCACGAAGAACGGTGAGACTCACATAAGCTGCCTGCTGCACAGCCATATCCACTGTGGAACCTACTGCCTCGTAGCGGTGGACAACGCTCATGCCATCATCTGACAGAATGTAGACGATATCCTGGTAGTAGGTCTGGTCAAACTCTCGCTGCTGCTCGTAGACCTGGTACTCTGGTGCCCAACGGAACCCCAGATAAGTGACCATGTCTCTCAGCATCTCCGGATAACCGGCAGTGCTCTCGCAACGAGTCATACGAACCACCTGCGGGTAGAACCTGAGATCCATCTGCAGATGATTGGGGAAGTTTTGATTAGACGCCGGTAGAAGAACTGAAGTGGAAAGCAACAACAAGGTTTCAACGGACGAAAAGGATGTTGAGAAGAACAGGATATCGAAGCAACATCGGGAAACACGAGACCAAAACACCTGAGGTACTACGGAAAACCCATCCGGGCTTCTAAAGGATCAATATCTACTGCTTAAGGAATAGAGGATCTGCTTCCGGGGCTTACACGCCTCCGTTCTCAATCGTGAGTAGGCAACATGATAAATCATGTCACAACCACCTCCATTCCTATGGTCTAGTAGATATAACTATCCTAGAGAAACCAGGATACGTGAAAACCTAACTTGAAAGTTTAGATGAGAAGGGAAAACAACGTTGCACTTCCTTACCAGAAAAGGGAGGGTGGGTGGGGAAAGAAGAAAAAGAACAGAATTCCTACTCTCACGTTTCATTTTTCCTATATAGCTACAAAATAGTTTCTAGACTCAACTGCGACCAGTAAAAAGGGATCCTACAGGCAGACTGGCTCTGATACCATTTGTCGCACCCGGACTTCTAGAGGATACTCACAGTTCCGTTGAACAGTAGTTGATTGGATTACGGGGCTTACCGGCACCCGCATCTCTTACGAGTAGGCCAACACACGTATGTGTGACAACCAACCCCTACTGTTCATCGTCTACGTAAACCATCCCATAGAAATCAGGATACTACCATTGACGTACTTCATACCATACACACATGGTACGTCAACGGCGTTTAACAGAATCATAGCACAACATATCTCTAAGACACAAATAAATAGAAGTAAGTTGCAAATAGCTCTCACTAGAGCAGAGATAGCAAATACAATCATCCAGAGGACACATGCCCCAACATATCATCATTACAACACAGCGGAAGCATCCAGAACGTCTGAGTACAGACAAGATCCAAATAGGCTTAAGAAGCCGGAAACGAAAAGACGGAGCCCATCCACGATGTCTCGGATCCTGCCCGGGTCCGCTATCTACTCGTCAGCAGCCTCGTCAAACTCCACGTAGTAGCCATCACGGGGATCCTCGTAAGCGTAGTCTGCGGAAACCACAGCCCCAAAGGGGTCAGTACATAGACGTACTGGCAAGCAAGACTCACAGTTAAACAAAGTGTACCCCACAACATCAAGCACAGATGCTTTGGGTTCAACGGAAAGAAAGGGTGATACAAAAGATACGGCAGCTGGCTGCACTAACCAACTACAGAAACATACTACAACTTCCGGCTAACAGAAAAGGAGATAAGATAGCGTATCGTAACCAACTAACAACTAACTCCAAACAAACCCATCCTGGATCTCGCCCCTTATCCAAAGAAGCAATCCGAGGATAACTCACACCGTTGGATTAATGATGGTTCAAGTTATTGTGTCAATAAGACTATTACTAGTCAAGTTATCATTAGTTAGGTGTAAGTTGTTATGAGTACTTGTTAGCCAGTACTTTCACCAAGTCAACCATAACCGCGGAAAACACGGCTTCTCGAGAAGATTTATCCCTGCAGGGTGCACCAATTTGGCCGTACACGTAAGAATAACCCGCCAGATGGAATGCCTCCCACCAAGCGGGGCACTCAACACAACTCAACTCTTCTTCGCATCAAGCCCAAAGAACCACGTGTTGTGCGTGCGCGGCTAATCGAGACCCACGAAGAAAAGGGGACCCTCATAGCACTCTAAGACCACGCCGCCCTAAATGCCGACTACAAAAGTTCCACCCTGGCCTCGGGTTCGTACCTGCATATGAGTGCATCAAATGGAAAGCCCGAACTAAGTGTGGCGATTTGGACGAGATGCGAATCGAATCAAATTGAGGGGGCGCCCATACACGCTTCCCACATGCGGATAGTGCGCTCATCATGGATCAGTAGACAAGACCCTTTTCCTAATTAGGGTCGACACTAGCAGGCCTCAAAACCACGCCGGGCCTCCTGCCGGTGCCTTATCATCAATTTAGCATTACCTCAAAATTAACAGGTTGTTGTTTAACATCGAGCCCCAGAATACAATAGAATATAGTAACAGAAAGTAACGGGTAACAGACTCGAGCAAAACAACCCTAAGCATGCTAGTAAGACACGGGCAACAAGCAAAGGGGTTATAGGTGTGGAGGTGAGGCTATATCAGGGTTAAAGGATAACATGTGATAGGTTCGTAACAGAAGCAACGATTCATAGGGCTAGCAGAATAGACAACGGAAAGTATCGGTATCCAATGTGGAAAGGAACACAATGGTTCATGTGAGTGAATACTTGCCTGCAAACTCAGCAGCCTGGTACTGAGCTAGATCCTCAGAAGGGGTGTCGTAAACCTCGTCTGTCTCAACGTCGTCGTCTATTCGAGAAGAAGCAAACAAACAACGCAGAGAGATAAACAATCAATAACATGGCATAATGCACAATCATGGGATGATGCATGACCATTTAATTGATGCATAAAAATAAACTATTTGACATGGTAACATAACATAATTAAATGGATCCACAGGCAATTTGGATTGCATATGGAAAGCCCATGAATTAAGGTTGGAATAATTGTTTTACAACTAATCAACAGGTGAAAGTGGATTAGTATGATGCATGGATGAGGAAAACAGAAAAATAACAACAATAGAAATAATTTTGAAATAAGGTTTACCAAGTTTGGAATTTTATTTATTAAGTTAGGGAATTTTGGTTCCTTAAAGGTGTTACACAAGCATTTGTTGTTTTCATCAATTTTAATTGTTCAAAACAAATAACAAAATTCATATTTGGAAAGTACACAAAATTTTAGGCGGATTACATGTTTCAATTATTGAAAAAGGAATTAAGATGAATTATTTATGAATTAAACAAGTTAAACAAGATTTAAATGAAATAAATTCAAGTATGAATTTATTTGAATTTTTATTTGTTCAAAACATTAATTCAAATTCATATTTGAAAATTTTATACTTTTCTAGTTTGAAAACATATTTTATAAGTTCAAAAATAATTTAATTTGAGCAAGTTATGAATTTAGCAAATTTAAATGATTTAAACAAGGTTTAAATTATTTAACCAATTTTAATTATTCAAAACATTAAACAAAATTTATATTTGGAAAGGTGGTTCAAAATAGCATGGAAAACATATTCAATATGTGGCATTTGAATTAATATTGAATTAGTTATGCATTTAATCAAATTTAAAAGGAGTTGTTTGAATTTGAAATTTGAATGCATTTGAATTGTTCAAAACAGAAAACAAATGATGTAAACATGTAGAGAATTTAATTTGGTTCAGCAAACATATTTTATTTGCATTATTTGGATTTAGGAAATAAAAGTTATTTGCATTTTAAAATTAGGGACCAATCTGTAAAAGAAAAGGATTTGGTTTAAAAAGAAAAGGGCAGAAAACCCTTTTCTACCTCGCAGTGGCTAGCTCCAGCCACTGACAGAGGGGCCCCTGGGCCACGGTGGCCCGCGTGGTGCACAGCAGCTGACAGGGGGCCCTCCTGTCAGTGCTCCTCGCAAAAAGTGGGATTTTTATTCGCAAGCGCAGGGCTCGAACCCGCGCCGCGGTGCGCGAGGGAGCAGGGTTGCTACCACTGCAGTACTGAACGTTCGCTTGTCAGTATAGGATACGCAGCGAGGTTAAGGTTCAGGTATTGCGTTAACTGAACCTGAACAAATTCAGGTACTGAAACTTTGGCCGCGACGGCGCTCGCCGGAGATGATCTGCGTGGCTGCTGCTGCGTGCTGGCGTTGCCGTGGATGCGCGCGTTCGTGTGGTGACCGTGCACGCTCGCAGCAAGGAGGGAGAGGAAAGGGATGGCCGTGATGCTCACCTCCGGTGGAGGCGTGGCAGAGGCCCGGTGAAGTGGACGGCGGCGTCGACGTCGAGGACGGCGGCGTGGAAGCAGAACCTTCTCGGGCTCGCTGAGGTGTCGATGACGAAGAGAACGATGAGGGGAACTGATTCCCGTGGTTAGCCCGAGGGGAGGAGGAGTGGGTCGCCGGCGTTCATCACGGATTCAGAGAGGGGCTCGGTTGCGGTGGTGAAATTCAGAGGCAGAGGATCATGGCAGAGAGAAGAGAGGTGCGTGGAGAGAAAGAGGATGGCGCCGCGGCGGTAAGAGGGAGAGAGGAGGCGAGCTAGGGCTAGGGCTAGCTAGGGTTATATAGGGGAGAGGGGCGCGCGGTGGCCGTCCCTGCATTACTGCCGTCGACGTGGACACTGTCGATGGCAGCCGTACAGGAGGAAGACGACGCGAACAGGTATCGGGCCGTGGGGGAAAAGTTGGTGGGCTGGGCCTGCGTGGGTGCACAGCCCACTGCCCCTCTCTCTCTGTTCTTTTATTCTTTTTTTGTTTTGTTTCTTTTTTTTTGCTGAATAGAAAATAGGGAAGAAAAGCTAGGGTTTTTGGGTTAGAAATTTTTAGGGAAATTTTTGTAACAATTCTTTATTGTAACAGCAACATGTGCATGCTTTGGTTTTCAAATATTTCAAAATATTTTGCTGTTTGTAAATTGGTTGAACTTTGAATGAATTTTGAGATTAAGTGATTCATTAAAAAGAAACATTTAATTAGTTTTGGACACTCAATTTTATTTGAAACAAATTGAGTGGAAATGTTTTGTAATTCTCATAAATTCAACATGGTTGTTGTTTGGAAGATGGAATTGAATTTTGAATGAAATTTGAGTTAAGTGAGTTATTAAATAAAATAACAAGTTAATAGTTGAGCTTTATTTTTTAATAGAAACAATTAGCTGTTTTTAATTGAACTTTTATTTGGAAAATGTAACATAACAAGTATGAACAAAGCATTTGAATATTGGTTTGAATTTGAAATAGAAAACAAATGAAAACAGATGCAAAACAAATGCAAACAAAAGCAATGAGTATGATGACATGATGCAAAACATTAACTAAAACAAGAAACAAGCATTTTAGGGGTGGTTTCATACTTGGGATGTTACAAATAGGAGGTCCTAGCATCTCTCATAAATCCCCCCGAAACTGGATTAGCAACTGCACTATTAGAGCTGGGGGGGTCCTGTCTGGCACGCTTAGGGGTGTGTTGTGACTCACCACCCCCAGATTGCCCCCATCCTTGGCCCTTGAAGCAGTTCTAGAAGCAGTATTCTTGGTCTGTTTACTGACTGGGATTTCTCTTGTAAACTCGATATCATAGAACTTGCTAGCAATATTCACATTGGAAACAACATGAGGAACCATTGACACATCTGAATTTCCAACTTTGATTCGAACGTAGTCAACATTATTGAGGCATTGTCTATCAACCAGAATTGTCCTACCCACCAGACTGCTAATGAAAACAACTGTTGGGCAGTTCCTATTATCCAGGGGGATGCCCTTGACCTGAAACCAGACAACATCCAGTTCCCCCTTGGCCCCATACTCAGGTGTCCAGTGCTCAACCCTAATTACCACTCAAGGAATGGTTCTCAGGTGAGCATCACTGAAATGAACCCAAGCATCAATATCTCTTGAGCTGGGAAACCTCATCAGAAACTTCTTGGCCGCGAGAGGCTTAGCATACCACCTCCAGGTATAGCTCCTGCCAGCCCATTGCAAAAAATCCTCCTCAATCTCTCTCCCGGATGGATTTCCTTCCAGGACCTCAATCACAACCTGATGCATTTCCATTGGAGGGTTTGCATTTCTAATATCAGGCATAACAAAGAAACCACCACCAGGAATAGTTGCGCCCACAAAGGGGGCTGCAACCTCCCACGATTTAATCTCATTAAACAAAAACTTGTCACCATGGTCATCACCACACATGAGACACAAATTATCCGTATCAACAGAGTGGGCCACATTCTCTTGAAAGTTAACTGAGAGAGGGGGAGCTTGATTACCACAAGCCCTGTCCAAATCCTCATCAGATTGCTCATGGAAAGTAATGAAACCAGAGTATCTACCCACCCTAAGCGTGCCAGACCTTTCTGGAATGATACAAGACCATGATCCCTACCAACCTCAATAGTCCCAACAACTGCAGAGGAATTGTCGAGAGGTTGTTGGACAGGGTTAGGGTAAGAAGAATCTCTCCTATCTCCATTGGAGTTATCGGACTCCTCCTCTAGCATCTCTGCACGGTGATTCCATCGATCTCTATTACCTTGGCTAGCGGCGGAGTTCCTCAACGGAGCACGACCGATGGCGCCGAGACGATTGTTGTTGTTGAAGCCGCCCCTCCCTGCTTCACGGCCCGTGCCGCGACCACGATCATGACTGCAGGAGCGAGAGTCGCCACGGTCCTAGCGGTCATCACGACAGGACTCCCCTCTCCCCCGCAGCGCAGGAGCACCGTAACCTCCCGCTTGATTTGTGCGGTCTTGGTCGAAAGCGCCCGTGCCGTACCCTCCTGGCGGCCGGCGTGGCGGGAAGTTAGCCCTAGGCGGTGGTCCGCCGCCACGGCCCCCGCGTTTGTTGTAGTTGAACGACATCGCCGACGTAGGAGACGAGACAACCGTGGAAAAACTCCAGAAGTCGCCTTGCACCGTACCTCTCCACGCAGGATCAACAGGGCCTGGATCTGAATGGCGGAGGATCGATTTGAGAGGCTGGATCTGGACGAACACCACTTTCGGTCTCCCCACCGCCCTCCCCTTCTCCCAGATGTGAGCGAATCTGGAAGTTAGATCTGGAGCAGGTGGGGGGCGAGAAGATAAGGATACCCCAGCCGCGCGTGACGGCTCTGTCGACGGCGCAGCGCTGCTAGGCCCACCCGCAGCGAGTGAACTTGATGGCGCGTCGCTGAGCCCCACCGGCGAGTCACGGAAGAGAGCGCGAGGGCCCAGCGCATGGCTCGGTCGCTGAGGGACACGTGTGCCATGGATCTGGTTGAGAAGCGATGGAATTTGGTCACCAACCTCCGCGGTGTAGCACGGGAAGACGAGACGTGTGCCCATGACCACAACCTTGTCGTGACGAAGTTGGCGTACATCAACGGCGACCCCATCGCAATCCACGAGTACAAGCCTCCGCTCGGCGCACCGGAGAATCACCTTCCCAACCCTAGCACGTGGCTCGCATGCAACGCAATACACCGAGGTCCAGCGCCGCGACACGGGAGAGGAGGGCCACGCACACTTGGTGTGTGTCGTAGGACTGGAAGGGTGCGCCGACACGTCGCTGGCGATGGCGTGACGGTGTGTGGCGGTGGGTGGAGTCGCACATGCTCAAAACCTCCACATCATCCTTGGATAGACATGCAAAAGAAATTTTTCGGTGCCAAACTCGGTGCCAAGGTGAAAAAAAAATCCTTGTTTAGACATGAATTTGAGTTCTATGTATATGCCAATTTTCGGTGCAAAAGAAAATTGTATTCCAAGCTGTATAAAAATGACAATTTTTTTGGCACAATAAAGAGAAGATAGTAGGTTGTATTTGTAAATTTCTCTTTTTTGTGTAACTTAAAAACAAAGTTTTTATACAAAATTTCTTGGGTACGTAGATAATCTGTATGTATTTGTATATCAAGTTTCAGATATTTTTTTAGACCTAGAAGTACGGTTTTCAAAATTTTCAAAAACGGGCTGCATTTTTTTTTTTTTTGATTAGGAACTGGCTGCAGGTAGATCAGGAGGCACAAGCAATTTTCGGGCAACCTCCTGCTATGTAGGTCGTTTTTATACTAGGAGAGCGCAATCTCGTGGAAATTAGGCAGTTCCACTTTCTCCCAATATAAGAACTGCTACAGGTCGTACTAGATTTTTTTGGTTTTTCCCTTTCCTATACGAAAAGACAACGCCTGCGAGTTGCTCTCGAAAAAATTAGGCAAGTTCCACTTTCTCCGAGTATGCTCAGTGCAAGTCTGCGCCAACAATGTCTACCTTGCATTCGCTGTGTTTTGATACAGCATTTGCTCATTGCTCTCTACGTGTCTACCTTGCATTCGCTGTTGGATGCGACAAAATGTGCCTCCACTCCAAGGAGAGACGGCAGAGACTCCGACGGGCAGTGCTAATCTATCACTGTCTGCATTGTGCAGCCGTGCTGTTCGTTCGCGCACAGCCGTTATCGTGGCCTTCAAAGTTCGTTACACTACCGTCTTGTCAGTGGCCGCCTGCCTAGTGCCTAGTAGCATTCGTCGTATTCCTCGACTCCTTGTTAGCTGCAGAGCATGAGAAAAATGCCAGCGGGAGCTAATTAAAGGCAGTGCTCTTCAGAAGGAAGCAAGTACCGAACGCTCGGTATGTAAGCTGTTCAAAATGACAAGATGAGTTTACTAAGTACTTATATAATACTACTCCCTCCGATCCATATTAATAGGTGCTGAAGTGGATATATTTAGACATGTTTTATTGCTATATACATCCACTTCAGCACCTATTAATATGGATCGGAGGGAGTACTAGATGCATGAAAGAAAAACAATGAAAATGGGAACTGTTCAAAATGAGAACTGTTGCTAGAATGACAGAATGACCAAAAGGTCGCGGATGGAATGGAACACGAAGGCTGTTCCAAGAGGCAACCGAAAAGGCGAAGGCAGGAAAAGGCGAGGAAGATAGAAGAGAAAGGGCTGGCTATTCATAGTGTGTATCTTCTCAAATTACTGCTATAATTGCTGTCGTGCTGCCCTTTTTATGCTGCTGTCGAGGCATGCAGGCAGGTCCAAGGAAGCGACGCATCTAACTTTTCCTTCCACATAAATGTCTAAAATAACACTCGTGTCCACCAGGCTAGCTTTCTTGCCTAGTGATCAATTTGATCTCCATTTATTGGCTGCTTCAAAAGAAAAATCAAAGCCACAGAAATGTAGCAACAGTTTCAGGTCAGAGGCATGGACGTAATTTCCTAGTGATTCAGGCTGCATGAGCGAGAAAATTCCAAGCTACTGAGGAAGCAATCAAGTAGAAGAGTCAGCATGCATGTAAACTGGAGTTTGCTAGCATGTTACGTGTGCTGCGCGTGCATGCACTCGTTGTATTGCCTGGACAGCGCAAGTTCTTATGTTCTTGGATTTGGAGTGTGTGTTGCCAAGCTCAGATGATAGAAAACCGCGCAGCTGGCAAGGCCAATAAGTCGACCCCCAAAAAAATTCATTTGGACGCAATGTCCGGGCAAACTGTGGATTAAGAAGAACAGAGATCTCATCCGGTGCAGGTATCTTGAGAAAAAGTTCAGACCCAGCGCAGTTGATAAGATCAGTGGTTTATGCAGACACTCGAGGGATTCAAAGAAGCAACACATACATAGATATAGATAAGATAAGCTTGCATGGGATTACAATTGGGAGGAGGGGACGGACAAGGGACTACAAAGAGGAGAGCAGAATAGAGATGATCACTTCAGTTATCAAGTGTTTCAGCACAGAATTAGCTACCAATCATAAGGGGTCCTAGACTAGACATGATGCACCAGCAGCTGCAGCTTGAAGATGCCTGAGATGGTCCTGGAACCGTGGCGGGCTAGCCGCTGCTTGAGGATGATGACTCGTCAGACTCGCAGTCCCATGCAACCTCGTAGACCTGCACCCTGCGGTGGAAGCTACGGTGGCAGCCGCAAGCTGAGCACTTGAGCGCGGCGAAGGTACCCTCCTCACCATCGGCGATGAACTCCCGGCACCCGTCCACGGCGTAGCCCCCAGTGCGGGCGGCGTGGTTGTGGCGGCAGTCAGCGTACCGCACGCTGCAGCAGCTGAATCGCACGATCGGCTCACACCTCCTCAGGACCACCAGCCTCTTCATCGTGAGGTGACTTCTCTCTTCTGCTTCTTTGCTCCCAGCTAGCTTGCTTTCAGCACAAACCAACCCCTCTCTATCACATTCCATATTTATAGCCATCTTCCTCTCCACCCTTCACCTAATGGCTAATGATACACTATTTCCAATGGACAAAGTGCATGCTAAGCTGCATAAACTTGACATGATCGCTCACTCATGCATGTGGAGATCTAATTGGGCTGGCCGAATTGATGGTCCAGCAAATTCCACCTCACATTACTGAGGTGAAGAATTCTTGGGCCATTAAGGCAAAACCTTAGATTGGAGCCCTACCTCGATCTCTGGGTGTGTGTGTGTGTGTTCTTTCTTTCTTCTCCTTTTCTTCCTTTCATATAATTGGCGTGACCAGTTAAGGATACTTGAATCTGAAGAATCCCAAAGGAGTAGGCCCTTCTGATAGAAAGGATATCATCAGCACTGCATGCCAGCCTAGATATCTGTGAAGGCAGGGTGTTGCTTTGCTTTGCTCATTTTCTGACCACCAGGCACCTGTTGATCTACCCACTCCCTGTGCACTAGATTTCCGTTACTGTTTCAGCATGTGACATAATATGAAGACATGAATTTCTCTATAGATGTAGACTCCTAGACAGCAATTTCACCGAGCATGATAGTGAAAAGGCTATAGACCAATCATATATAGGAAAAGAAGGGGTCACAATCATGGAATCGGTGCAAAAGTGAAAACATGTCATTTAATCAAGCACGCAACTATGTATTTTGCCTCTTAAGGGTTAATGACATTGTATGGAAGATTAACGGTATAGGATGACCTGAAACCAAGAAGGCTTAGACAGCGATGACACAACATACTTGTTTGAATCCAAACGTACCAGATTTATTCGGCATTGCAGGGCAGACCAAAAATGCTATTACATGTAGGCTGTGGATGGTCCCTCTTTGAGTAGGGTCCAAGGTCATCACACCTTTACCTTTCTTAGGTGCTGCATCTACTTCAAAGGCAGGGATTTCCAATATCTGTCAGAACAAATAATACAAATTCAATGAGACACAATAGTATTGCAAGGACATAAAGGATAGCATGCATATTTGAATATGTAAAATGTCAAAATGAAAAACATATGAAGAAATCTCAACTTGACAAACAAAAGTGTAGCAAAGACTCATCTAGTGTAGTCAACAACTCACACTGGCAAAAACTCTGCTCACCATCCCAAAGTTCAGGTCTTGAGACAGGAAAATATAACACCAAGAGAAATAACAATATCGTGGAGAACAACAAATATCAAAGTTCCAATATTAGGTAGAGTTCGAAATATTAAGAATTGTGAACCCGCAGGGACATTCTGAGCTGAAATATTCAAGATCATCGAATAAGCAAAGATAATCATGCAAGGAAAGACCCAAGCCCACTGCCTGACTCCCATTTTGCGGTTGCATGCTACGGATTAGGTTTAGATTGTTCATAAAGCAATCACACCACCTGTCTTTAAAACAAGTGCAAATGAGTGAACAAGAGATCACATGCAACTACGACAATAAACATGTGCATTGTACTCCAGTCGACAAGCTTTCACCATTTGGAATTCAGATGGCAAGTGCAAACCCATGTTGGATGGTACTGGATTTTTTTTGCTGGAATGCCAGCACAGGATCAGATGGATTAGACAAAGAAGCTTTTGCCTTTGCTTGTTAACCACCCAACAATTGAAGAGCATCAGTGTTACAGCTATCATTTCCCTTGACACATGATGCGTCCAAGAATCCACGATAACATTGCTCCTATACAGTTTTGTCTTTGCTTCAACAGATATGCTTGGCTGATTCAAAATTTAGTCTAGATACCTTGTCTCAGTCATCATATCACCTTAACAAGAAACTATACGCGTCTTGAAGACAGCTTTTGCAGCTCAGTCACTGAATGATATCTTATGATGGAAACTAGAGAGAGAAGTGGGCAAGGGAGATGGAAACATACAATTAGAGCTACCAGCCATCTCGAAATATTTAACGAAACACATAAAGCAGCACCAAATTATCTATCAGCCGTAGTAGTGTGCTCATAGATCACTGTTCAACTACCTTAGGCTTTCTTTTCTTTCAAATCAAACATTTGACCAAGTGAAGAGAGGATGCAGCGTGTCAATGGTCAAGTATATAGTCTTGTGTAAAATGGACAAGAAGATAAGCTTGTGAAAAATAAAACAGCGATGTGCACTCAAAAGTAGAAGTGTTCAATGATTTCAATGGGTTAGCTTATTAAATTAACTTGATATGACCGCCGAACAACAAACCTACAGATTCCATAGCCGACTAGTTTCATGTATATAGGAAACCAAAACCAGTTTCAGGTAAACCAAGTTGGTCTACATATAATAACAATATGGAGTAAAACATTGAACATTACAGAATGCAGCAACATGGACACTAAATTATTTACCTGAAAAACACTGACAGAAAAACAGAGATTAACAATCAAAGTAAGATAACTTTGGCATCATGGTTCATGAATCGTTTCGATCTGCCATCAAAAGTGCACCAGCATTTGCGTCAACATACCAAAACATCCATGATAGCGCTGATTAACTGTAGACAGAGTTCATGTACCTCATGAATTGAATGATGGCTCCACATTTGACCCTACACTCAAAAAGGAGGCCAATTTCGCAATTACTCCACATCATTGGGTATTCATGTTTTTGAACTATATTTCATAATTCTACACATATAAAATGTTAAAATGAAAAACATCATTTCGCAAAATTTCAAACCTATCAACTACCTGAACAACTTCAAGAGTAGAAGATGTAGCTGTTATAAGAATATATTTCAGCAAGATCCAATGCAACTGTGCTTGCACAAGTTTGAAAAGAAACAAACCCAAATAGTTCTTTACTGGCAAGACAAAAGATGCAATTGAATGTGACCACTTGAAGCTCTGCTGGATAGCTGATCGCCAGGTTTTGTGCATGTGTAATGTTGACTACGTAGGGGTAGAGTCATACACGACCTCATCAAGATGGACAAAAGTGAAGCAACCGATGATGAAGACACATGATGCGATTCATTAGCAAACACCAGTGACATAGAGAAAGTTGAAGTTCTAAGCTATACACTGATATGATTCTTATATGTTGTAGGAAAATGATGGTAACATGATATGACTTGGCCTCTACAAGGCGGACCAGCAGACATAATAAGAAAATTACCATATATATGAACTCCCTCAACCCACTAATGATTAGCTTTGCTTCGAAATTTGTTAGGTTTTATGTAATACTTTTCCAACCATGGACTAGTCCCTGGAAACAGCGGGGCCAGCTTGTTGGAAACAGTCCTTTGGGCTGTTGCCATGGGGCCTGGCTGAGAGCTTCTTGAAGGACCATGTGACTCTGGCACGACCTCTCTTACGAGCAACCAAACAGGCATAAACTGCATCTGGCAGACCTTACTGCCCCACATGCAGGCAAACAAACACGCCCTAAGAGTTATTTGCTCGTGTATGCCCGCTTGGAGTGTAGATCGGTTGGATAGTTAATGCCAGGCTTTGTGGATGTGTGTGTTGGCTTCATAGGGGGTAGAGTCATACACGGATCCATCAATATGGACAAAAGTGAAGCAACCATCAATGGAAACATACATGCTAAGATTAATTAGCAAACACCGAGCAACATAAGAGAAACTTGAAGGTCTAAGCCGGCTATTGTAGGAAAATAGCGGTAATATGATATGATTTGAGCTCAGAAAAGGAAGACCGGCAGACATTATAGAAAAAACCATATGCATGAACTTACACTAACCCACTAATAACTATCTTTGCTTCGAAACTCATTAGGCTTTATGTAATACTACACCAACCAGGGACTAGCCCCTGGCGCAATTTTTTAAGAGGAAGAAAACCTGAGCTTCCCACCATGAGGAGTCTGTGCCTCGAACGGGGCGGGCGAGCTGCGAGCAGTAGAAAACATGCTCAGCTAACTAGATACAAGCAGACGGTCGGTCTCAGTATATGCAATTTTCCATATTCAGTGAGAACATGTTTTTGCTAAAATTTTCAATAAACATTTCTATAAAAATCTGACTAGATTGTCTACTATAAAGAAAAAATTAGCATTTTTGGGAGGCTCGCACAAAACGTTTGCAGCAAGATACTGGCTATGCTGGTAAGTCCATACACCAAAGGAAGGAATGATGATGGATTATCTTCTATTTATAACATGAAGAAGAAAGTATTATCTATACTAATTCACTACAATGCAAAATTTATGTGAAAGAAAATTTACTTTCAATTGATTAGATGTGAATCTCAGTAGCCAAATAGCTGAAATAGGCTACAAATAGTAAGTGTAAATATTTGTCTCCACAAAACAAGTCTAGAATGCCACAACACATAGAAGCCTGTAAAGAATTGCTTGATTGCTTCATTCAAAGATATATGAATCACTGCACTAATAGTATAATACTAGAAGGAAAGGGCGCGCCTTGCTGCGGCCATTGTTTTCAAACATTGTCATGGTGATTGATATGTCAGAAGAATTCACCATGTGAACTTGCCCGAAGAATGTGAAGCGAACCAAATGAGGAATGTTGTACAAAATTCAATTATAACAATGACACTGACTAAATAGGACTCATTAGCTTCACTACCATTTTATCATAATTATTCCTGCAAGATATTCTGATATACCTTGGAAAAATGCTGGTAGCGCTTCGTCTACTTGGTAATACATGTTTGGCTTGCTCTTGGTTTTCGTTGCTGCTTCTATCAAGGCAATGTGACCCAGGTCTGAGATATTCCTTACTCTCATGGGAAACGAATTTGTACAGTTATGTGACATCCCTGCTTTCCAAACCAGTGAAACTTCTCCGAAGACAAAAACAACAGATCACCAAGTTGGTAACAAAAATTATACTATGTCATTGCTGGCTTCTACATATATATACCTTTCCTGTCCCAGAATCAGCAACAGCAAAGGTGACTTTTGGATCACCAAAGATCATTGTCTTCACAACTCTGTGAGAAAAACACTTAATGAATCCATGACTCCCATAAAGGCATATCTCACACTGGCGCCAAATGAAAAAACGTGAAATAGTGGAATTGCGAGATTGGAAAGGCATAATATGTATATAAAGTTCATGCTTGACAAATGTTTGTATCACCCAAACAAACATGAGAGTTCCATGAGAAATTATCCATAAATTCCATGTCATGCTAGTGAGGTACCCTCGGCAAAAAAAATAAAAAAAATGCGACATTGTACTGTAGTCTATTACAATAGAGGTAACAGAGAGATTTCTTATCATATAGATCATTTTAAGTGTTTCTTTTGTGTGGAATCAGTTGGATTAGGCTTTTGTGATACTAGAAGAATACCCCGCGCGTTGCGGCGGGAATATTTTTTAAAAAAATCTGTAAACAGAATGGGCACGCATAAGATACAGGAAATATTCAACTGTCAAAATTTAATTGATCACAACAATATTTATAATAAATTTAATTCGCGTGAAATTACTATATAATTGAGCATTGCGTATTAGTGACATGAACAATTATACGTCTGAAAAAAGATGACATGGATATGTTGCATGAAAGATGTAACATTATTAATTATTTGTTAGTTGAGATGACATGGACAATTGATTGACTAATAGAGTGGATGATGTGGATAGCTTGCATGTTGAGATAGAAAAATCATAAATGTATCTTAGTGGGGTTTTGCTTTATAAGAAGTATAGATATGAGGGGTGAAAATTCACGATAACTGTAATTATCTCACTGTTCAGATAAATCACAAAAGGCCAATCCAACTGATTCCATAAAGCTTAGAACACACAACTCATGCTGCTGAACTTGATACTTAGTTTCTCACACAAAAGGCTAATCCAACTGATTCCACAAAGCTTAGAACACGAGTCATGCTACATAGGACATATATTAACCAAAGCCTGGACGAGCAGCCAGATTCTGTTCCAGTGGCCATCAAAGCACATGAAGGATGTCACTGAAATGCAAGACTTGGTTATACGGATAAAAAAACTGAAGATGCAAACTACTACCATCCAGGAAACAAAAGGAACAGAGTAGAGATTGGCACAGATAATTAACTCGGTACAATTTTAGTCTAGAGCAAAACAAATAGATGCCTTGATAAAAAATTCCCTGTTTTCAGACATCCACAAAAATATCCAAGACATAGAAATCATACAATTATTTATTACATGTAAACAGATGAACAATTTGTAAGAAAATTATAGGCATGTCACACGATAGTAGATCTAATGTAAGAAGTTATATTATCATTTTTTTTTGTAATCTGATAAAGTACTATTTTCCCTATTGATAATGGACCATGAATAATATGAAAATTGCAGCTAAAAAAATGGAAAACAAGTTAACCATGATAAGCGACCAAGTGCTATTAAAAATGACCTATATATGCATCAACCTCTTCCTCTCTCTCTGAGTGTAATCATGCAAAGCTTGATGGTCCTTTTTTTAACACCTGAACTTATGAGGGTACTACCAAGTAAGAAGCATGAAGGCAATAGCATATATCATTAAATTTAGCAAAAGACTCAAGAAATGCCGAGCAAACAGGGGCATCTCTTCCATGTTATGGACATAAACACACTAAAGTTTAGATTTAAGAAAAAAAAACTGTAAAGTAAGCTGCACAACAGTTAGAATGGTACTCAAGAACAAGCAGTGAAAGCAAACACGAATGCTCTTCGAGACACTGGAACTCATTCATTTGTCCCCAGAGGTGGGGATAAATAGACCGTGAAATATTTTGCAATATGATTAGAAAGCTTTTGGGCGTTTAGCCCACCTATATGACCAAACAGCACAATAGATAATTAACCCTACAAACCAAACCGATGCAACATGGAGTGAAAACGGTGCCAAAAAAACACCTATGTCAGCTGGCTTGATCTCCCTTGTCAACATACCAGAAACCAAAGGCTCAGTCAGCCCTGTTTGGACAGTCGCCTCTGCGACCGATGACCCGGAAGAAGAAGATTTTTTAAAAGCACCAGCTTCGGAAGATGTCCTCGACAAGACGAAACTCACATAAAAATCACCACCTTCAGGGAAAATTTAAGGACCTGAAACTCGATTATTTAAAGCCGAAGCTAGAACTGTGATACAGTCACATCAACGACATAGCGCCTTCCAAGCAAACGACTGATTCAGGTGGCATCGGAGCATTGTTATCCAGGCATTCAACGATCAACACATCAGCTGGTTTGCCAATCAGGTCTGTAGCAGCATCTCCAAAGAAGACCATATCAACCACTGCATCAGCATCTGCGGCTCTAATACCAAGCTTGTACCTACATTCATAGAAGAATTAGTTTCTTATGAATATAAATAAATCCAATAGAGAACAACAGAAAGCCAAGCAATACCTCAGGGATGCAATCCTACAAGTGCACCCTCTTTTGAGCACCGGAATGAATCCCCTTCTTCGGTTGCACCAGAACTACATGGACCGGAACCACCAGTTATGCGCAGAAGGGATTTCCTGGATGGTGAATCTGGTCCTGTATTATTGTGCAACAGAATGGCGAGGTATCCAAGTCAGCCACCCATAACAGAGAGCAATAACCCAGCTGCAAGGAACGCGAAACTTACCAAATGTTCATGAGGAATGAGACCAGCGAGATAAGACACAGCAACATTTTCTATCTCTGAAAATCCAACCCGACACCCCTTATCCGAAATTGACTCAATGACGTAATCCAGACTGATGACCCTGCACACTAAGAAAGAGAATAAGCCACAATCCTTACTTTTCTAGCGGTGTGAACTTAATAGCTGAACAAGGAAGACAAAACTAGAGTACAGAAGAGTATCCTACCGAGCGAACCGACACACACTTTTTTAGCGGTGTGAACTTAATAGCAGAACAAGGAAGACATCTTCGTAGGAGTGCAAATTTTTATCCAAACTAGAGTATGGTAGGATCGAATACTACTGCTCTCAGTGGTTCAGACATTTCTACTGACGACAGATTCTTCAGGCACCATAGTTTTACATACATCAGACTAAAATCTGTAACAGCTGAACAGAAAAACTAACACTCAGACAAGGGAAATGGCCATTCTCTACCCTGACATTTCTACTGACGACAGATTCTTCAGGCACCATAGATTTACATACATCAGACTAAAATCTGTAACAGCTGAACAGAAAAACAAACACTCAGACAAGGGAAATGGCCGTTCTCTACCCTGAATCAAATCGCCAACGAGTTCTTAAGGAACGGACTGTATGCGCGAACAAACATGGAGCGGAGAAAACCTCTCACGAGTCTTCTCTGATGACATCTGTTTGGGTGAAACCGCCGGAATTTAGGACCTGTTGGAACGAAGTGCAGGGGCAGCAAGAAGCGTCGGTCGCTGGCTCGGGTTACCTAGCGCCGCCGGCGTCGCCATTACCAGAGATGGGGACTCGAGGGTGGGATTTTCCCTTTTTTAGGGGGGCTTGCTAGCGTTTTCGGTTGGCTGGAGTATGAGGCCAAAAATGCGCAAGAACTTCAGAATTAGGCCCATAGTTTATGAGTAGATGGAGTCTGGGCCAGACTAGTTTGAATGGCCCGACTAAAACGAGGTTCTAAAAAAAAGGTCAATTTTCCGTTTCTTTTTCACCTTTCACGTCTCTTTTCCTTAGAGGGTTCCTTCTTGCATCTCAATAATGCTCAACGCTCTCGTCCTAAAACGTCTTCGTGATATTCTCCACTAATATTAAAAGACCTAAACACACTCCAACACATGTAGACAAAACAACGATGACTAATTACCACCTCACGATGAGGCCCATTGACTAGATCTAAGCGTCCACGTAAAAAATAACCCCACCAAAAATTACATGTAGCAATTTCCACGGCGGCAGATGAAACTATACTTGCGGAGGAACTTTCTCCGTCCGTGATCTGCACCTTGTCAATGTTTGCCTCCACACCCAAATCCCTCTGCCACGCCACCTCTCGCTTGTGGTCTTGTGGATCCCCAATCTATCCATGCTTCTTAAACACCTTTCTCAAGTATGCCTTCCGACCGACGTTGATGCATTTTCCATGACCTCGGCCCCACCACCGCGCCATTGAGATCCCCCAAAACTGCAGCCGTTGAGTATGGGCACACCTTGACCGGATCGGCGACCCATATCTCGCCTCCATGGAGGAGGCGTCCCTTTGTTCCAACATGTCCTTCCTAGACGACCTGCATGCATTCTCATACTCCATAGACGACACATTTTCCCTGAAGAGCATGGACTTGGACCTCGATCTCTTCCCCACGACAATGTACAACTCCCATTGTCGCCACTAGCCATGTCCTCTTTCCTTGGCCTAATTCTTAGGTGGGGCGCTCATCCTTCAGCAACGAAGGGGACGATGGCTAGAATAGTGGCGAGTCCTTGGAGTCACAGCGGTAAGATGATGGTTGGGGAGGATGAGGAGGACATGCGGCGTGCGGGAGTGGTGCTTGGTGCACGACCGAGAGAGCACCTTTGGTTGCAGAGAAAGAGTCGTTGCCACCCTTCTTAACCCGAGGTGAGAGGCTCTTACTTCTTGAGCCGAGGAGCTTGCAGACGTCTAGCTCCTCGAGGAGAGGCGCCCGCCACAACCGACATTGTCGTTGCCTTGGGCACCCATCCTCGCCGTCTGCTGGAACCGGCCCTGGTAATCGTCGTCCGACTCGAACACCCGAAGTGAGTAGGGTGTTTTGGAGCCTGAGCTCTATAGATAGCTCTCTGTTTTGAAAAAAAAAATCGAAAATCATATTTCAGAGTTCCAAAAAAATCTGAAACAAATTCTGGTTGTAGATAATATTGTGCTCTACCACCGTGTAAAATCTCAAATATAAATATGTTGTATTTTGGATCGTGCAAAAATCACAAAACCTGAATCTGAAGTTAGTAAACCTTGCAAAAATTCAACTCTCCACAATCTGTCAGATTTTGCCATTTTATACGTAGCCCAACACTATCAGATGGCCAACAACGAGAGGTTTGGATTCACCGATACTTATCTACTCCCTCCGTCTTAAATTAATTGTCTCAAAATTTGAGAAAAATGGATGCATCTTACACTAGAATATGTCTAGATACATCCACTTTTGTCTAAGTTTGAGACAATTATTTTGAGACAGAGGGAGTACATAGTCGTGGTTAAGGAAAAAGGTCCTTGGTCTGTGGTCAAGTCAAAACCTTGTCCAAAGTTTGTGACTTTGTGATATTTGCTTAAAGTATGTATGTAACCGACTGACCGGGTTGGAACATTGGAATCAGATCGGCTAAGTGCTTCAGTTTGGGGGTTAGCTCGTGGGCACACCCCTCATTCAGACTGTCACGTTTTGTTTGGGCGATGCCGGATGTAGAACGAACAAAACAATGGGGACAATGACCACACCAATACATTATGCAAGATGGTATACTGATGCTCCCCCGCCCTGATTTAACCGGCCGGAATCAATTGCGATCATCATGCGTGACGTTGCAGCATTAAGAGAACAGAGTAGCCAGGTACAGTGTCGGTCGCGTCGTGACAAGAAGAACAGAACATTACCAGGAGTTGCAATCTGCGTACGTCCGAGGGTTTAATTACCCTTCATGGGCACCCATTCGTAAGCTAGCTCCGGAAGCCGACCTCTGCTACAGCTCTAGCTAGCGCGCATGAGTGCACAGGCAAGAGCAAGCCAGCGAGCGCGACGCCTGATCAAACTCAAGTCCGGACACGCATTACTTCCGCGTGAAAAGAAACAAGACCCCATTATGTTTTTCATGCTATGCCATCAATTTCTCATAATCTCACGCGATATGACCATATGTGTATGCATGTCACATTGGTCACTGTGCTGGTACCGTGCACTTAGGCTACGCACACTGGTCGATTCGATATGCGACGCTGTACGTGCATTTGGCGTCGGGCTTGGATCGATCGATGCGCGCTCCCTTTAATCGAGAGATCCGTCGAATAATTCTTTTACGATTATCAGCCGTGCATTGCATCAGCTAACCCTACCGCATTGTGTAGCTCTTTTCATGTGTTCGAAATTTTGGGATAAATAGCAGAACATCAATTAAAAATTGCATATATCAATTTTCAAAGTTTCAACTCGAAATACATTATATTCTAAGATGGAGTTGTGAACAGTGCCTACATCTTGGTTTTTTTTCCTCTGTTTTTTTTTTGGAACTTTAAAATTCAAAAATCTATACTTCTTATAAGACAAAACCCCCACTAAGATGCATTTATGATTTTTCTATCTCAACATGCAAGCTATCCACATCACCCACTATTTTAGCCAATCAATTATTCATGTCATCTCCACTAATAATTGGGATGTTACATATTTTATGCCACATAACCATGCCATCTTTTTTCAATTATATAATTATCCATGTCACTGATATTTATTTCTCAAAATATAAATAATTTCAGGCGAATTAAATTTAGTATATCGATTATGTGATCAATTGAATCTTGATAATGGAATATTTCATACACCTTATACCCATTTCGTTTATAGAATATTTTTCGAAGAGATATCCGCTGCAACACGCGGGGTATTCTTCTAATTTCAAAGAAAAGGGCTACACCCATATCTTGCTATTTTTACCGTGTTAATTTCACATTTCCGATCACACGCATGCATTTGAGTCAGCAAACCAGGCCATCCAATGCACGCCCGGGGAGAAGGAAGCACGCGTACGTTTGCCTTGCACGGTGTGTGGCACCAGAATATTTGGTACACTCAGGCTGTCAGGCAACACAGCTATTTTTCGCTATATGAGTGCGTACATACTATTATTATCGTAATTCATTGCTATGTTATCCCTCCGCATGCACCGTCCGGACAAGGGCATGTGCAGAGATTAACTCATTAGTGATGGGTAGTAATGGGGAGCATGTGGGGAATTAGACCCCTGCAAGATTCATCAGGTTGTCTGCCCTAACTCGCCCAAAATTCAACTTCACTTGGACAAGTACTATTCTTGCAAAACTTTTACGCAAGTAGCTAGTCATATGCACATGCACAGAGCGAGGGTGCAAATGTGACGGTGATTTTACTGTGCTTTTTATTGTGAGTCGATGAATCTTATCTTCGAGATGCATGCATGGTCCATCTCGACAAGGATGTAGTAGTACTTGTGCGTGCAATGGGATGCAAGTACGTTGTAGCGACAGGGGAGAGATGTCGGAAAGGCTAGGTTTATTCGCTGCTTGTTGCGAAGGAAATCCATCGAGTTAATGCAATGCGATTCATGCGCCCTAGCTATAGCTAATTGATCGATCGACCCCGACCCTGGCCTCAAAGCGCCGCTGTTGTGGTCACTCTGCTCGAGCTTAGCTTGGACCTGCTGCAACGCACTTTGCCGTTGCAGCCTTCCAGGAGTAGCCCTGTTCTGAATGCCCGTGCCCTACAAGTTACTATGTGGATTAAGCAAGTGTGGCGTGAAGGTCTAGCAGAATTAGCTGCATGACAGCAGCACGAACTGCATACATATAGTGGTATGAACGTATAGCTAGCTGCAGAAACACTTTCCGCTATGCTAGGGAGTAGCTATGTATTCTCAGCACTCTCCTGCAGTGCAAAACATTGTCACATGTCAGCAGCTGACTTGTTTGTTCATGTTTGGTCCATTGATGATGGTGAGTAAATGTGATGATCCTACTCTGGATCGATGGGCATAAATTCTGCTGCAGCTGCAGATACCTGAATAAAAACGCGAGGCCTGCAGCATTACACCAAATTTTGATGCAATTCTTCCCGGTGCTAGTACATGCACGCTGTTCATCGCAAGGAGGCCCTGAGACGCATGTCACGGGTCCATCCTCGTGTGCTCGATCTCCTCCATCTTTACAGCTGGGTGAGTAAAGAGAGGCGAGGCCGGGCAAGGAGAGGAGAGGAGAGAGGCAGCATGCATGGAGCTGATGATACTATCTACTATCTAGCCTAGCCTAGCCACCAATAAGTCCGCTCACATGTGCTGTGGTGGAGGGCAATGCATTTATGCCCTTGTTTTCCTTTTCGCTCGGCATTCAATTCACGCTCTCTGAGTTCCTCTGCCACTTTTTTGTTTATCATCTCCCTGCCTAGGCCGGTAGGCCATGCCCCCTCCTCTCCATCTCCATGCACCTAAGCTCATCGATCGATAGATCCTTCCATGACCATGACGCATCATGAGCAGCAGTTTCGTTTTTCTCGTCCTTAAAAATGAGTCGCAATTTCTTCAGTAATGAGTAAATTACTGTCTTCGTTCAACCATGCATGCATGCATGTGTTCCTTCTCCATGCATACCATGTACACTGAAATTCTTGAGTGTGTAGTACTTAAATTCTCTTCATCTCGCTTGTGTAATGGAGGAGCATTAGTTAACTACCCGGGCATTCACATGCCTGCCAAGCTCAGGAAATAAAGAACTCCTTAACCTTTTGCTGTGAGGTCATGGCTTGCATATGTGATCGCTCGAGGGACCAGTTCTGATTAATCAATAAGAAGGAAAGTATTTTTATTAGGGCGGCGTGGTGCATGCAGAGGCGGGAATTAAGGCAGTGCCCTTGCATGGCGGCCAGGAGGAGGAGGAGGAAGGAAAAGGTCAATGCAGCGACGAGACGACTTGCTCCAGGACGTACGTTACGTAGCATTTAACGCCACTCCCTGTGCGTTTCCAAGGCTGCGCGCATGAGAGCAAGTACAATAAGGTGACGTAAGCGGGCTATAAGGATTAAAATAACATTTTTGTGATGACATGGAGGAGAGAGAAGGTGGGTGGGCTCTCATGCAAGAGCCAGCTGCAGCACGTGCTCCTAGGCACCTTGTGAGAGTGGAATGTGGGCCATATCTTAATAAAGCAACATACTTTTTTATCTAACTATTGTACATGTTGGCTTTATGGTTGGCTATAGATGACGTGTCAATTCCTTATAGCCAACTGTTAGCTATACTATTGAACTTGCTCTGACATGTTGCACTCCTGGTCCTTGTTTCCTTGCTTTCTTTTACTTTTCTTTGTCGTATCAAGAGGGCGACTACTTTATAACTACAGCGTGAATCAAATGCTCCTGGTTTTTTAAAAGCTCTTTCTATTCTTTGATTCTCTTAAAAAAAAAAACTCATACTTACTCATGACTGACTGTACACTTTGGTGAAAGACACAAAAATGGGGCCGTGAATAAGGGAAAATAGCCCCCCCCCCCTCCCCACGAGAGATTTCTCCTTTTTTTGGTACCCTAAAATACAGAGGCTTTTATTTTACACAAAACTTATGTCGTGCGCTGAAAAAATGTATATATTTCCGAACTAACGGGCTTCAGTGAGCTCGGTTGGCAGCACCACTTCTCGCTCATCTCATGAAAAATTTCAGTACATAGAAGTATACTATTCTATTTACAACACTTTTTTTAGATTTTTCTGAATCTTAAAACAAACTTTTTGAATTTTTAATGATATAAAGGGTAAAAATCACTATCAACCGGTGCTTTTGTAATATACCTAATAATAATAAAAAATCACATTGATAAAGTTACAAATATTTAAAAGTAAAAATCTTGATACAAGATGTATTTATGATGGTTCAAATTTTGAAGACCAGATTTGACACCCAAATTGAGAAAAAAAAATCCAAGTATGAATATAACCAAAGACCGAAAACAAGAAAATAGACCCCAACCCCTCCCCCCTCCTTTCCGCCCGCAACCACCGATGCCCTCCTCGGTGTGCACCAAGGAAGAAGCAAATGAAGCAAAAAAGGATTGACTACTGCCTTGAGGAAGACCACACTCTCATATGCTTCATGTGGCTTATATGATGCAACCTCTTCCATCTCTATTGCCAAAGAGGGACCATATCCCCTCACTTAGCTTGAAGGATGCCACATTTTCGACAGATATAGAGACGCTCACCGAAGATATAGGTGAGGTTCTGACCTTGAAGCCGACCAAGGAACTAACATTGAGCATTAATACCCTAAGGTGATAAGAAAATCTCACTAGCTAGAACGCTGCTACCCACAAACGAAGTGAAAATGAGAAACTTTAAGGCATGGTCGCTGCATAGAGAACCCAAGATCAAGCGACAGGGACGTCGAGGACATGGTCAATAACCACACAACAATATCTAGCAATATTCATCACACCATTGGAAACGGGAAGGGGAACACAATCCCCTTTTGTCCAATCTCAAGGGTGCCGACTTGCTGGAGAACAAGAACACACACGTTATCGAGCTAAAATGATGTAGAGAAGCTTGCTAAACCCGCCAAACCTCAATAGGGAAGCCACTGTTCGAACCTCACTGCCGCTTGACGCCAACCATCGAAAACATCGTTCACACGCATCCCACAATTTTGCAATTGATTCCTCGATGGATGAAAGAAAATCCACGGTGCCACATCCATTCAATCAAAAGAAAAATTAGGCTTTCATCTGCAAATGCAGATGGGGGAGGGGAACAGGGACCTCGGTGGCGAATAAAACGATAGTAGGAGTGCCCAAAATGGCAACGACGTATGCAAACATGGCGCTTATATCCTCCAAGCTACATGGCCAATCCTTATGGTAAACCATACAAAAAGGTGACACATAAAGTATTTCCGCGAAACTTAGTGTACCTCGACGAATGGAGAAGTGAACCCACCTTGTCTAAGAAGGCCATCATTTGTCTTCTCCACATCCTCGAGCAACTTCCTCATCGCGATGGAGGCAGATCTGCACGCCATCCTTCTCACACTAGATGTGGAATGGGGGCATAAAGGAGATTAAAGAAGAGAAATAAGGAAAATAAGAAATTGGAATTTGGAGAAGGAAACAGAAATATACCCGCTAATAGCTTCAATTAAATCTTCGGTAAAGAGCGGATTGTTAGGAATCCATTCACACATTGATGTTTTCATAGGATGACTCGGGGTTCGATATCAAACACACGAAAGATAATTAAACTTCTACTATGTCTAGCAACCTATAGAAGATGTAAAAGATACCTTTTGTACTCTACAATACGGAAGTAGTTGCGAGTTATAACATTATTAAAATAAAATAATTAATTACAGAAAATAAACAAGTACCCAGTTGGAATAAAAGGTTTTTCTTATGAAGGAAGACTGGGTTCATGGGTTCGCTTGATCTCTCTCTCTCCCTCTCTCTCAAACAAGGTGGAAAAAGCATATGTATGAGAAAAGTAATAAATACTAACTAATAAGTGTAATGTTTGATTCACATCCATATGGGCACCACATCCTAATATCAACACGCCATGCATCCACGACTGAATTAAGCTAACACTCTGCCAAAGCACACACATCCATGGAAACACCATAGATAAAGTATAAAAATACATATTATTTCCTTAAGTTTTATGTCATTAAGTTCACATCAGTCCTTGACCACGGTAGTATGTATCCCTTTTCATCGATTTTGAGTTGGTTCGAGAAAATACCAACGCACTAAAGGGTTTTTACTCCTTTTGTCACTAAGATAATAACATCATAAGATCCACTACATCTAACGCACATCATCCATGTTATTGTCTTATTCTATAGATGATCACATCTAGCATCAAGAATGAGTAACAATGATATACAAAATATATGAGGGACAAACAAGTAAAAAGAACTTAATTGAATAATTATTTCATATGCAAGGATTCACCATCAAATATACAAATAGATGAGTAATCATGTAAGGAAGCTCATACGATCTATATCAATGGAAGTACACATAGACAGTAGAGGAGTTGTTGAAGGTATATATAGGTTGTATTAGGTTAATATGGAGTCCGGAGAACAAATACGAAAAAGAGAGTCTCGCCTCCCTCTCGTTCCTTATCCTCTTCTGGAGAGCTTTGAGAGTCGTCTTCGGATGAACGGCTCGCTCTTGCACCCCTCCCGGCGGCCTTTCCATTCGGCAACGACGCTTAGGGAGTGGAGCTTGGATATCTCCTATAAATACTAGCACTAGTTTAGGGTTAGATCTAGTTGTGTTTTCCTTTGTGTTTATCTACATGCAGAATGAGGATATGTCGCTTTCTCTTCCCCGTCCCTTTCTGAGGCCGCTACCGAGCGGCGGCCCTTTGGTTACTGGCGTCTGGCTGGCTAAAGGTCAACTTCAACCTCCATGATCAGAGGCCCTTGTGCTCTAGAGAGATCTGTTCCTGCTGTTGTGAACCAAGTAGTCGTGTGTGACGCCCCGAGATCGGGCACTATGCAGATTTCAGCATTCCCGCCAAATCCGCATAATAACCGATTCCAGGTTGCCATTTATGATAACATTACAATAGTTCACGAATAATCCACAATTACAACAGCATCAGAAAGATACAAGATGACTCAACGAGCCAGGGATTACAACTGATACAATACAAAGATCCAAATAACAGCGGAAGAAGCAAACGTCCATCTACGGACAAGATCCAAATTGGACTAAGAGTCCTGAAGGTAACCGAAGGCGTCCAATCCCTGCCCAGGCCAAGCCGGAGGGATTCCCAAGCTAACGTCGCCAGACTTCAAACCTGTTGACTGCAATTTGGAATTTGCAGCCACGAAAGAGATTCGTGGGTCAGTACGGTTAAGTACTGGCAAGGGGGATAAAACCCATACTCACAAGTTACCGGCGTAGCCAGTCATCACAAGATACAAATACTTTAGGATCAACGGAAAGGAAGGGGTTATGGCAAATAAGCGACAGCAGGCTGCACTAACCAACTACAGAGATTCTATTACTTCCAACTATCAGAAAGGAGATAAGATCGAGTGATAGTAACCAACTGAAAGATAACTTCAAACAAACCCATCCTGGACCTCGCCCCTTATCCGAAGAAGCAATCCGAGGATAACTCACACCGTTGTATTAAAGGTGAATCAAGTTATTGTGTGAATAAACCTATTACTAGTCAAGTTGTTAATCATGGGGTGTATCATGGTTGATCATTATGTTTAAGTTGTCCTGAGTACTTGTTAGCCAGTACTTTCACCAAGTAATCCATAACCGCGGAAAACACGGCTTCTCGAGAAGATTTACCCTGCAGGGATGCACCAAAGTAACCACACTCATGAATATCCCGCCAGATGGAGTGGCCCCTCCACCAAGCGGGGCACTCAACACAATCCAACCCTTCTTCGCATCAAGCCCAAAGAACCTTGGGCGCACGGCTAATCGAGCCCAGAAGAAAATGGACCCTCATAGCACTCTAAGAACGTGTCCCCCTATATGCCGACTACGAAAGTTCCACCCGGGTACCAAGGGCTCGCAAGATCATGCATGCAGCAAATGGAAAACCCGAACTAAATGAGGCGATTTGGACGAGATGCGAATCGGGTCAAACTGAGGGGGAGCCCATACTCCCCAAATGCGGGTAGTGCGCTCATCATGGATCAGTAGACAAGACCCTTTTCCTATTAGGGTCGACACTAGCAGGCCTCAAAACCACAAAGGGCCTCCTGCCGGTGCCTTATCATCAAATTATTATTATTATTACCATTAGCAATTAACAGGTTTGATTGATTAACATCGAGCCCCCAGAACATAATGGAATAATAACAGGAAGTAACGGGTAACAGACTCGAGCAAAAGCAACCTAAGCATGCTAGTAAGACACGGGCTCAAACAATGGTTATAGGTATGGAGGTGAGGCAATATCAGGGTTAAAGGATACATGTGATGGGTTCGTAACAGAAACAACTACTACTAAGGCTAGCAGAAAAGAATCACCGGAAAGAATCGGTAACAAGTGATGAAAGGCAGCCATATGGCATGCAAGTGAGTATACTTGCCTGAGATCCCGCAAGGTAGCAGAACTTGTCGTTGCTCACATCATCTCAACGTCCTATCCGAGAAGAAGCAACGAACCTCGAACAAACACCGGAATGCAACAATTACTACTACGGCAAAAGATCCAGCATGATCAAGATATGGATGCATGACAATTTAATTGATGCATAGAAATAAACTAGTTGACAAGTTAAACAACTTTAAATGGACCCATATGCAATTTGAGTTGCATAGGAAAAGCCCATGAATTATGGTTAAATTATTTGTTTTCCAACTAATCAACAGGTGTTAGTGGTTTAGTATGATGCATGCAAAAGGGAAACAGCAAAATAACAACATTAGAATCAATTTAATATAGGGTGTAGCAATTTTAGAATTTTATTATTAACTTAGGGAATTTTGGGTGCCTTAAAGGGAACACACAAGTATTTGTTGTTTTCAACCATTTAAAAATGTTTAAAACAAATAACAAAGTTGATATTTGAAAAGGTTATCAAATTTTAGTTGGATTACATGTTTCACATTTTGAAATTGGACTTTGGATTATTTAATTAGGAATTAAACAATATTAAACAATTTTTAATTGCATTAAACAAGATTTAAATTGTTTAGGCAATTTAAATTATTCAAACCAGGAAACAAAATTTATATTTGAATAGAGCATTCAAAAAGGTGTGAGAAACATATTTTATTTGAATTATTTGGACTTGAGAATAATTAGTTATGAATTATTACAAATGGCATTTGAATTATTTGAATTTGAATTTAAATTGCATTTTGAAAATTCAAAACAGAACACAAATTGGATATTTGAAAGTTTATAAAATTTTGAACAGAAAACATATACAAAGTTTAGTTATTAGATTTGCAGATTAAAAGTTATTGAATTTTTAAGTTTATTGCTTATTCTGCCAATTTAAAAAAAATAGAATTTAACAGTTTTGATTTTTAATTGTTTGTTACCGAGCAGATCTCTACCCACTGCCGCTTCCGCGTGGGCCAGAGGGCCAGCGTGGCAGCCACGCAGGCGTGCGCTGTGAGGTGGCAGTGGCTGTCACTGGCGGGTGGGTCCCAGCGCGCAGGAGAGCAAAAAGTTTGGGGTTTTTCGCCCCCCACAGGGTTCGAACCGGGGATCTGCAGTGGGCGCGCAAGGAACTGAACCAAAGGGGCTGTGTCGAGTCTGTTGTCAGGGAACGGTACGCAGCAAGGTTATTGTGTATCTCCGCTAACTGAATTTTGCACTTTAACTGAATCGCGACGGCTCGCAACCTGACGGACAAACGCAGTCAGCGCGCGGCGGACAGAGAGGTAGCTGCTCGCCGGCGAGCTGCTGTGGGAGTGCTCGCGGCGGCGCCGGGGCTTGGAGTGTGGGGTGCGGTGCGTGCCTAGGGCGGAGGCGGTCGATCCGAGAGGGGAAAGGGAGAACGGAGGCGAGCTCACCGTGGTTCTGAAGATGTGCAGCCGTCGACGTTCAGAGACAGCAGCGGCGAGGGCGGTTCCCGGCCTCGGCGCGGCCGCCGCGGAGCTTCCCAGCAGACGTCGAGGGGGCGAGGAGCCTCGGGGTGCATCCGCGTCTCCATTCCCGGCGGAAGGTGCGCCTCGAGGTGGCTTGGAGGCCGGCGGTGAGGTGGAAGAGGTGGAGCTACGGTGGTGATGGTCTGCAGAGTTGCAGACAGAGGAGAGGGGTGGTGTGAGTGGAGCGACGGCGGCGCTAGCTGGAGAGGTCTAGGGTTCTAGGTTTAGGGCTCGGGGTAGGTAGGTGGGTGGTTTTATGGAGGGTAGAGCCTAGTACGGCAGGGCATCCGGAGGGGGAAGGAATTGATCGATGGCTCTCCTGGTTCAGTCGTACGGAAGGTAGAAGACGACAGGGAAAGTGGGTGGGCCAGAAAAAGTGGGCTTGGGGAAGGATAGAAAGGGTTGGGCTGGTGAAAGAAAAGAGATGGGCTAGAGAGAGAGAAAGAATTGGGCTGCCCTCTCCTTTTGTTATTTTTCCTTTTGTTTTATACCTTTTTTTTTTGTAGCAAAAGTAAATGGAATAAAAACATGGCTTTTTGGTTATAGACAAGTTTGAGAAAATTAGGGTAAATTCTTTAGTTGAAATGCAACCACTTGGTAGCTTTTCTTTTCAAAAACTTAATTGTTTGCTTGCTGTTTAGAAAATCAACCCAATTTGATTGAAATTCCAAATATTAATTAATAATGGAAAACGAAGTATTTTTCAATAGGGTTTTCTTTAGGGTTTAAAAGTGAGTTGAGGAATTCAAATTAGTGGTGACTTCATGGATTCAAAAGTGTATTGAGTTGAGAGTTTGTTTGACTTTGGAACTGATTTGGAATTAATTGTTTAATTTGGTTAATTGATTTAAACAACAACAGTTGATCCAATATGAAAAATAATTGGAAGCAATTGATGTTTGCTTTGCAATTCTTTATTTGAAAGATTGTAACAGACAAGTTGATTAAAACAAATTCAATCATTGAAAAACAATGGAGGGGTTTTGGTTGCAAGTTGGAAATTGGAAATTTTTGAGCAAGGTTAAAAGTTTAAATTGTTTTTGAAATTTGCAGTTGATGCAAACATGATGCAATGCAATGTGATGCATATGATGCAAGCAATCAAACAGGTAACACCCCAGGTGTTACAGACGACACCACTAACAAGGGATTGCGCCCTCGCAATCCACCTGCTAACCCGGGAGGGGAAAGAAGTTCGACTATCGATTCTTCGCGCTTCCGTTGATCTCCTCGACACCACTAACAAGGGTTTCTCGACACCACTAACAAGAGATTCTTGCTCGGGCTGATGACGATGTTTTTCCACCAGGAATCTTCCGATGATCGAACCTATTAGGTTAAAGGCTCAGAAAACGTCCACCCACGTAGGATCCTAACACTTTGAAAGATTGAGTACGAGAGTAGACTCCAAAACAATTAAGACGGGAGGGGAAATAGAATAGGGGTAAGGAGAAAAACAAGAATCCTATTGAGATGTTTTTCCAAAATAGTTTAGCAGAAATAGTTTTGACACTCTAGAAACAACGACCGTTAGCGAGGTTATCCTACAGGCTTTGCGGACCCGTTGCTTCGATAACCATTCGTATCGAAACAATATCGGGAATCGGAACCAAGGCTCTGATACCATTTGTGACGCCCCGAGATCGGGCACTATGCAGATTTCAGCATTCCCGCCAAATCCGCATAATAACCGATTCCAGGTTGCCATTTATGATAACATTACAATAGTTCACGAATAATCCACAATTACAACAGCATCAGAAAGATACAAGATGACTCAACGAGCCAGGGATTACAACTGATACAATACAAAGATCCAAATAACAGCGGAAGAAGCAAACGTCCATCTACGGACAAGATCCAAATTGGACTAAGAGTCCTGAAGGTAACCGAAGGCGTCCAATCCCTGCCCAGGCCAAGCCGGAGGGATTCCCAAGCTAACGTCGCCAGACTTCAAACCTGTTGACTGCAATTTGGAATTTGCAGCCACGAAAGAGATTCGTGGGTCAGTACGGTTAAGTACTGGCAAGGGGGATAAAACCCATACTCACAAGTTACCGGCGTAGCCAGTCATCACAAGATACAAATACTTTAGGATCAACGGAAAGGAAGGGGTTATGGCAAATAAGCGACAGCAGGCTGCACTAACCAACTACAGAGATTCTATTACTTCCAACTATCAGAAAGGAGATAAGATCGAGTGATAGTAACCAACTGAAAGATAACTTCAAACAAACCCATCCTGGACCTCGCCCCTTATCCGAAGAAGCAATCCGAGGATAACTCACACCGTTGTATTAAAGGTGAATCAAGTTATTGTGTGAATAAACCTATTACTAGTCAAGTTGTTAATCATGGGGTGTATCATGGTTGATCATTATGTTTAAGTTGTCCTGAGTACTTGTTAGCCAGTACTTTCACCAAGTAATCCATAACCGCGGAAAACACGGCTTCTCGAGAAGATTTACCCTGCAGGGATGCACCAAAGTAACCACACTCATGAATATCCCGCCAGATGGAGTGGCCCCTCCACCAAGCGGGGCACTCAACACAATCCAACCCTTCTTCGCATCAAGCCCAAAGAACCTTGGGCGCACGGCTAATCGAGCCCAGAAGAAAATGGACCCTCATAGCACTCTAAGAACGTGTCCCCCTATATGCCGACTACGAAAGTTCCACCCGGGTACCAAGGGCTCGCAAGATCATGCATGCAGCAAATGGAAAACCCGAACTAAATGAGGCGATTTGGACGAGATGCGAATCGGGTCAAACTGAGGGGGAGCCCATACTCCCCAAATGCGGGTAGTGCGCTCATCATGGATCAGTAGACAAGACCCTTTTCCTATTAGGGTCGACACTAGCAGGCCTCAAAACCACAAAGGGCCTCCTGCCGGTGCCTTATCATCAAATTATTATTATTATTACCATTAGCAATTAACAGGTTTGATTGATTAACATCGAGCCCCCAGAACATAATGGAATAATAACAGGAAGTAACGGGTAACAGACTCGAGCAAAAGCAACCTAAGCATGCTAGTAAGACACGGGCTCAAACAATGGTTATAGGTATGGAGGTGAGGCAATATCAGGGTTAAAGGATACATGTGATGGGTTCGTAACAGAAACAACTACTACTAAGGCTAGCAGAAAAGAATCAACGGAAAGAATCGGTAACAAGTGATGAAAGGCAGCCATATGGCATGCAAGTGAGTATACTTGCCTGAGATCCCGCAAGGTAGCAGAACTTGTCGTTGCTCACATCATCTCAACGTCCTATCCGAGAAGAAGCAACGAACCTCGAACAAACACCGGAATGCAACAATTACTACTACGGCAAAAGATCCAGCATGATCAAGATATGGATGCATGACAATTTAATTGATGCATAGAAATAAACTAGTTGACAAGTTAAACAACTTTAAATGGACCCATATGCAATTTGAGTTGCATAGGAAAAGCCCATGAATTATGGTTAAATTATTTGTTTTCCAACTAATCAACAGGTGTTAGTGGTTTAGTATGATGCATGCAAAAGGGAAACAGCAAAATAACAACATTAGAATCAATTTAATATAGGGTGTAGCAATTTTAGAATTTTATTATTAACTTAGGGAATTTTGGGTGCCTTAAAGGGAACACACAAGTATTTGTTGTTTTCAACCATTTAAAAATGTTTAAAACAAATAACAAAGTTGATATTTGAAAAGGTTATCAAATTTTAGTTGGATTACATGTTTCACATTTTGAAATTGGACTTTGGATTATTTAATTAGGAATTAAACAATATTAAACAATTTTTAATTGCATTAAATAAGATTTAAATTGTTTAGGCAATTTAAATTATTCAAACCAGGAAACAAAATTTATATTTGAATAGATCATTCAAAAAGGTGTGAGAAACATATTTTATTTGAATTATTTGGACTTGAGAATAATTAGTTATGAATTATTACAAATGGCATTTGAATTATTTGAATTTGAATTTAAATTGCATTTTGAAAATTCAAAACAGAACACAAATTGGATATTTGGAAAGTTTATAAAATTTTGAACAGAAAACATATACAAAGTTTAGTTATTAGATTTGCAGATTAAAAGTTATTGAATTTTTAAGTTTATTGCTTATTCTGCCAATTTAAAAAAAATAGAATTTAACAGTTTTGATTTTTAATTGTTTGTTACCGAGCAGATCTCTACCCACTGCCGCTTCCGCGTGGGCCAGAGGGCCAGCGTGGCAGCCACGCAGGCGTGCGCTGTGAGGTGGCAGTGGCTGTCACTGGCGGGTGGGTCCCAGCGCGCAGGAGAGCAAAAAGTTTGGGGTTTTTCGCCCCCCACAGGGTTCGAACCGGGGATCTGCAGTGGGCGCGCAAGGAACTGAACCAAAGGGGCTGTGTCGAGTCTGTTGTCAGGGAACGGTACGCAGCAAGGTTATTGTGTATCTCCGCTAACTGAATTTTGCACTTTAACTGAATCGCGACGGCTCGCAACCTGACGGACAAACGCAGTCAGCGCGCGGCGGACAGAGAGGTAGCTGCTCGCCGGCGAGCTGCTGTGGGAGTGCTCGCGGCGGCGCCGGGGCTTGGAGTGTGGGGTGCGGTGCGTGCCTAGGGCGGAGGCGGTCGATCCGAGAGGGGAAAGGGAGAACGGAGGCGAGCTCACCGTGGTTCTGAAGATGTGCAGCCGTCGACGTTCAGAGACAGCAGCGGCGAGGGCGGTTCCCGGCCTCGGCGCGGCCGCCGCGGAGCTTCCCAGCAGACGTCGAGGGGGCGAGGAGCCTCGGGGTGCATCCGCGTCTCCATTCCCGGCGGAAGGTGCGCCTCGAGGTGGCTTGGAGGCCGGCGGTGAGGTGGAAGAGGTGGAGCTACGGTGGTGATGGTCTGCAGAGTTGCAGACAGAGGAGAGGGGTGGTGTGAGTGGAGCGACGGCGGCGCTAGCTGGAGAGGTCTAGGGTTCTAGGTTTAGGGCTCGGGGTAGGTAGGTGGGTGGTTTTATGGAGGGTAGAGCCTAGTACGGCAGGGCATCCGGAGGGGGAAGGAATTGATCGATGGCTCTCCTGGTTCAGTCGTACGGAAGGTAGAAGACGACAGGGAAAGTGGGTGGGCCAGAAAAAGTGGGCTTGGGGAAGGATAGAAAGGGTTGGGCTGGTGAAAGAAAAGAGATGGGCTAGAGAGAGAGAAAGAATTGGGCTGCCCTCTCCTTTTGTTATTTTTCCTTTTGTTTTATACCTTTTTTTTTTGTAGCAAAAGTAAATGGAATAAAAACATGGCTTTTTGGTTATAGACAAGTTTGAGAAAATTAGGGTAAATTCTTTAGTTGAAATGCAACCACTTGGTAGCTTTTCTTTTCAAAAACTTAATTGTTTGCTTGCTGTTTAGAAAATCAACCCAATTTGATTGAAATTCCAAATATTAATTAATAATGGAAAACGAAGTATTTTTCAATAGGGTTTTCTTTAGGGTTTAAAAGTGAGTTGAGGAATTCAAATTAGTGGTGACTTCATGGATTCAAAAGTGTATTGAGTTGAGAGTTTGTTTGACTTTGGAACTGATTTGGAATTAATTGTTTAATTTGGTTAATTGATTTAAACAACAACAGTTGATCCAATATGAAAAATAATTGGAAGCAATTGATGTTTGCTTTGCAATTCTTTATTTGAAAGATTGTAACAGACAAGTTGGTTAAAACAAATTCAATCATTGAAAAACAATGGAGGGGTTTTGGTTGCAAGTTGGAAATTGGAAATTTTTGAGCAAGGTTAAAAGTTTAAATTGTTTTTGAAATTTGCAGTTGATGCAAACATGATGCAATGCAATGTGATGCATATGATGCAAGCAATCAAACAGGTAACACCCCAGGTGTTACATCGTGTCCCCGGTGTTGCAGTGGTTGTTCCCTTCTAGATGCTTGTCGTGCTGGGTTTAGAAGGAGCTTGACTGGATTGCTTTAATCTGAAATCCTCTATGCTAATTATCATGGCGTGTTTGGAATTTTCGTTCTTTGTGGGGTCCTGTATGCTTATTAGAACTCCACTGTTCAGCATTAATGAGATTTCTTGGTCCTTAGGGAACAGTCCCTGTTCAAAAAAAGAGAGAAAAGACGATGGTGATGACTAAGTGGCGCAGACATGTGCATACAGGTTGTGCAGATGGCTGGCAGTGTGCTGAGGTGGTGTGTGATCCACCTATTGGGTAAACAAATTACAACTGAGTAATTGACAAATCATGAACGTATAACAATACTATTATGACGAGATATAGTTCACGGATTCTAACATCGTAGGCATTACGTCAAGGCATATGAACCACTATCCAGCATGCATCCATATCTAATAGTCCACCTCAAGAAATATATACAACAAATCTATATGGTATTAAGTTGAAGCAATGAAGTGATTGCTTTGTGTACCACAAACAATTGCATTAGGTAAAGTACATAATGTAAGCAGCGGTTCTCGTCCATACACAAGAGCACCGTTGTTTTTTCCCTAGTGGCAACAACACGTCCCCCACCCACCACGTTTATGTCACTCGAGCACAGATGCAAAGGAGGCATGAACCTACTATCTAGCATATAAACCCTATCTTGTAGGTGAAAACAACTACGTGGCCAAGGTAATCATAAACAACGGATAGCATTGCAAGACAACATTAAAACTCTCTAAAGATATAAGTGAATCATATCAGTTTGACATGAACAAAATAATCGTAATCTCATGGTTCATCGGATCCCAGGAAACACAACATGCACAATTACATAACGCTGGTCTTGATCATGTGAGGCAGCTCACGAGACCCTAAACATGGAGGCATAACGGAGAGAACTGCCAACTAGCTTCTGATATGGACCCGTAGTCCTGAGATGAACTACTCACGCATCATCATGGGACAATCATAACGATGAAGAGGCCTCCGGTGGCGATTCCCCCCTCTGGCAGGGTGCCGGAATAGGGTTTGTCGCACCCTGGCTTCTAAGGGATACTCATCGTACGAACTGGATAGTAGGTGCTTGGATTATGGGGCATAACTGCTCCCACGTCCCAGCTTCCTGGTAGGCCTGCGCTTATGCGCGACAACACAAGCCCTACTATTCCACCGTCGATGTAAACTATCCATTAGGAGTCACAGGCACTACTGTCGACGTACTTCATAACAAACACGCACTGTACGTCAACAGCTTTGAACGAATGATTATCACAACTCATCTCTACGACACAAAAGATAGAAATAAAGTTGCAACTGGCCTTCACTAAGGCAGAAATAGCGAATACAATCATCCAGAGGACACATGTCCCAACATATCATCCATTACAACAGCGGAAGCAATCAAAGGTGTCTGGGTACAGACAAATCCAACAGGCTTAAGAAGCCGGAGAAAATAAATAAGACGAAGCCCATCCACGTAGGTTCTGGATCCTGCCCTGGTCCAGCTAACTACTCGTCTGCAGTCTCGTCGAACTCCACAAAGTAGCCATCCTGAGAAGCATCGTAGTCGTAGTCGTACTCTGCGTAAACCACAGCCCCAACGGGGTCAGTACATCCAAGTACTGGCAAGCAAGACTCACAGTTCATCAAAGAGTTACCCGTCAACACAAGCATTGATGCTTGGGATCAACGGAAGAAAGGGGTGATATAAAAGTTGCTGCTGGCTGCTCTAAACAACTACAGAAGATAACTACAAGTTCCGGCTAACAGAAGAGATAAGATCGAGGATTGTAACCGACTGAAAGATAACTTCAACCAAACCCATCCTGGATCTCGCCCCTTATCCAAAGAAGCAACCCGAGGATAACTCACACAGTTGGATTAAGATGAATCAAGTTATTTGTGTGAATAACCTATTACTAGTCAAATTATTAATCATTGGGTGAAACATGATTGATCATTATGTTGAAGTTGTCCTGAGTACTTGTTAGCCAGTACTTTCACCAAGTAATCCATAACCGCGGAAAACACGGCTTCTCGAGAAGATTATCCCTGCAGGGTTGCACCAATTTGGCCGTACACGCAAGAATAACCCGCTAGATGGGATGCCTCCCACCAAGCGGGGTACTCTACACAACCAACCATTCTTCGCATCAAGCCCAAAGAACCTTGGGCGCACGGCTAATCAAGCCCAGAAGAAAATGGACCATCATAGCACTCTAAGACCGTGTCCCCCTATATGCCGACTACAAAAGTTCCACCCTGCGCTGGGCTCGCAAAAACATGCATGCGGCAAATGGAAAACACGAACTAAATGAGGCGATTTGGACGAGATGCGAATCAGGTCAAGTTGAGGGGGGCGCCCATACTCGCTTCCCACATGCGGGTAGTGCGCTCATCATGGATCAGTAGACAAGACCCTTTTCCTATTAGGGTCGACACTAGCAGGCTTCAAAACCTCTCATGGGCCTCCTGCCGGTGCCTTATCATCAAATTATTATTACCATTAGCAATTAACAGGATTGATTGATTAACATCGAGCCCCCGGTACAAGTAATAAGATAGTAAAAGCAGTAACTGGCACCAGACTCGAGTAAAAGCAACCCTAAGCATGTTAGATAATACTAAGGCACAAACAAAGGCTGTAGGTATGGAGGTGAGGCAGTAACATTGGTTCAGGGTATCATGTGATAGGTTCGGAGAACAAGCAACGATACATAGGGCTAGCAATAGTAGACAAAAGGATAGTATCGACAACAAGTGTGGAAAGGAACTCGATGATTCATGTGAGTGATAACTTGCCTGGCAGCTCAGTAGCCGGGTACTGGGCTAGGTCCTGAGTAGTGGTGTCGTAAGGATCGTCGGTCTCAACGTAGTCGTCGTCTAACCGAGAAGAAGCAAACAGACAAAACAGGAATGTAAACAATCATGTTCATGGCATTGTGCACAGTCAATATGATGCATGACAATTTAATAGGTGCATCTAGATAAACTGACTAACATGATAGCACAAATTAAATGGACCCATATGCAAGGGTTGCATATGGAAAAGGATCCATTGAAACAATTGGAACAAATGATTTACAACTATTTATTAGGTGTTAGTTGTTATCATGATGCATGCATGATGAATAACAATAACACAACAATTTAAATGCAATTGGAATGATAGTTAACAATTTAGAAAGCATTTATTAAGTTTGGAATTTTGTTACTTAAACATGGTACACAAACAATTATTGTGTTCATCAAGTTAGGGTGTGCAAAACAATTTACAAATTTTATATTTGAAAAGTTTATCAAATTTTAGTTGAGTTACATGTTTCACATTTTGAAATTGGACTTTAGATTATTTAGTTATGAATTAAACAATATTAAACAATTTTTAATTGAATTAAACAAGATTTAAATTGTTTAGGCAATTTAAATTATCCAAACTAGAAAACAAAATTTATATTTGAATAGAGTATTCAAAATGGTGTGAAAAACATATTTTATTTGAATTATTTGAAAACAGTATGAATTAGTTATGAATTATTTCAATTTGCATTTGAATTATTCAAATTTGAAATTTAAATGCATTTTAAAAATTCAAAACAGAACACAAGTTGGATATTTGGAAAGATTAGAAAATTTGGAGCCATAAACATATAAAGTTTGTATTTAATGGACTTATAGATCAAAAGATATTGAATTTTGAACTTGTGCTTTAATTCTGCTATTTAAAAAAAAGGAAAATAGAATTTAACAGATTTGCTGCGAACTTTTGCTACCGCACGGAATTACACACCAGCCACTGCCCTGCGGGCCAGCGGGGCCAGCGTGGCGCACACGCGCTGGCGTGGCAGGGGAGGGACTGACCCACGGGCCCGGGCTGTCAGCGCGCGGAAGAAAAATGCGAAAAAGTGGGCTGCTGCCGCGGGGTATCGAACCCGAGATCTACCGGATCGCGCGCAAGGAGCAAGCCATCTGGGCTGGATGTGTGGTTGAGATACGAATAGGGACTGACGAAGGATATGGTAACACCAACGCTGCTAACTGAACTTCGAACAGAGCAGCGTTTTCTCTGAACCTGACGAACAAAACGATGATCGGCAGAACACCGGCGTTGCCGCGCCGGTTGCTGCGATGACGCGGTGAGGCGGAGGCGTGGTGCGGCGTGCTGGCTGAGGTGTGGGCCTAGGGCGGACAAAGCGAGAGGGGAAGAGGGCAGTGCGACTACCTGCTGCTGCTGTCGCTGTTCGTCGTCGAGGCAGAACCGGAGGGAGACTTGCCGGCGACGGCGCGGGCTTCACAGCTGCTCCCAGCGGACGGCGAGGACGCCACGAAGTTGCTGGACGCACCGCGGATCCATTCCCGGCCTCAGATCCTCTTCGAGGTGACCAAGGCGAGGGATGGTTGGCGGTGGTCTGACGGCGACGGCAGAGAGCGAAGCTAGCAGAGGGGAGGGATGCGTAGCGGCGGTGATAGGGAAGGAGGGGGGGTAGCTAGGGTTTGCGGCGGCAGGAGGAGACCGGGGTGGTTTTTATGGAACCGGTGGAGGCTGTACGGCGGCCATCGGGAGGTCCAGGGGAGGGATCGACGATGGAGCGGCGTTCGTACGCCATGACGTCACCCTGGAGGAGGACGACAGCGACGTTGGTGGAGGGGTACCGGGCCAAAGGTTAACGGGCTGGGCTGGACCCTTAGCTGCTGCTGCTCTCCTCCCTTTTCTATTCTTTCTGTTTTATTATTTTTTTTGTAGCAAATGCTTTTGGAAGAAAACTGTTAGGGTTTTGTCTATAGAAAAATTTGAAAAAAATTAGTTAAGCCTTTTAGGTAATTAGGAACCACATTGCATGCTTAGATTTCAAAAATTTGGTTTTAAAATGGTAGTTTGTGTTTGAAACCAAATAGAACCAATTTTTATTATTAAAACACCATTTTGAAACAACAATTTAAATAGGGTTACCCCTAGGTTTAAAATATGATTTTAAGAATACAAACATGTGGTGAATTGTTATGTTTTCAAAAGAGTTCTGATTTGAAACTTGGTTGGAATTTAAAGGGTGATTTGGTTGATTGATTAATGATTTGATTAAATTAAGCAACAATTTAAGAGTTGATCCAATATGAAAATAATTGGGAGCAATTGATGTTTTTGGAATTGCAAATCTTTATTTGAGAGATTGTAACAGACAAGTGTGAAAACAATGTTTGATTAAGTTTGAATTTTATTATGAAAACAATGCAAACAGAAATAAAAATGAGAATGATGCCATGATGCATTGCATAAATTAAACAAATAAGTAAAACAACTAAGGGTTTTCATACTTGGATGTTACAAAACGCCCCCCCCCCTTGAAGGAATCGCGCCCCGAGATTCCCTACTGAGAAATGAACAGGTCCGGATACATCTTGCGAAGATCCTCTTCGGTCTCCCACGTTGCCTCTTTATCAGAATGATGCGACCATTGGACTTTCAAGAACTTGGTGCTCTTGTTGCGAGTCTTACGCTCGGTCTCATCGAGAATACGAATAGGGTGCTCCTCATAAGATAGATCATCTTGCAGTTCGATAGAATCATGATCAACTGCACGATCTGGATCTTTGAAACACTTCTTGAGTTGTGACACGTGGAACACATCGTGCACTTTGGAAAGTTTTTCTGGAAGTTCAAGACGATAAGCATTCTCTGCACGTCTTGAGAGGATGTTGAAAGGGCCAATGTATCTTGGTGCAAGCTTTCCTTTCACACCAAAACGATGAGTGCCTCTGAGGGGAGTTACACGGAGATATGCCTTATCACCAGGTGCATAGACCATATCCCTGTGCTTGCTATCATAATAGCTCTTCTGACGAGACTGAGCAATCCTGAGATTGTCACGAATGATACGAACTTTCTCTTCGGCTTCCTTAACAATGTCAGGACCCAAGAGTGAACGTTCACCAGCTCCAGACCAATTGATTGGACTCCTGCATCTGCGGCCATACAGTGCCTCAAATGGTGCCATGCCTAGGCTTGCCTGGTAGCTGTTGTTGTAGGAGAATTCAGCATATGGAAGGCAATCCTCCCATTTCATGCCAAAGGAGAGACCACATGCTCTGAGCATATCCTCGAAAATCTGATTGACTCTTTCGACTTGCCCCTGAGACTGAGGGTGATAAGCTGTGCTGAACAGAAGTTTGGTGCCCAGTGCTTCTTGAAAGCTTTTCCAGAAATGAGAAGTGAAGATACTTCCACGGTCTGAGCTTATTTCCAATGGAACACCATGAAGGGGAACAACCTTTGCTGTGTAGAGCTCTGCTAGCTGGCTAGCTGAGATAGTTTCCTTTACAGCATAGAAGTGAGCAACCTTAGTGAGACGATCAATAACAACGAAGATTGCATCGTTGCCCTTTCTGGACTTTGGAAACCCAGTAACGAAGTCCATTTCAATCATGTCCCACTTCCACTCAGGAATTTTCAGAGGTTGGAGTAGACCTGCTGTCTTCTGATGGACTGCCTTAACACGTTGACAAACGTCGCATTCAGAAACGTATTGAGCAATTTCACGTTTCATGCCAGGCCACCAATACAGAGTCTTGAGATCCTGGTACATCTTTGTACTTCCAGGGTGAATGGATAGAGGAGTTTCATGAGCCTCCTTGAGAATGATATCCTTGAGACTTTGAATCTGAGGAACTGCAATGCGTCCTTCGAAGAACACAGTTCCCTTGTCATCAATTGAGAAGGACTTGAATTTATCATTTCCCTCCTTGATGTGATCCACAATCTTCTTGATTTCATTATCACGAAGTTGTTCAGAACGAATCTTGTCCTCGAGAGTTGGGCTGGCTGTCAAGCTAGCAAGGTATCCTTCAGGAACAAGACCAAGGTTCAGCTTCTGGAATTCTTCATGAAGTGGAGGTTGGCTTTCCATGATCATGAGATTATTGCAATAGGATTTGCGACTGAGAGCATCGGCCATAACATTAGCCTTGCCTGGAGTGTAAGAAATGGTGAGATCAAAGTCTTTAATCTTCTCAATCCATCTCCTTTGCCTGAGGTTTAGATCTGGCTGAGTGAAGATGTATTTCAGACTCTTATGATCGGAAAAGATTTCAGTTTTGTTACCCAACAAGTATTGTCTCCATTTCTTGAGGGCAAACACAACTGCTGCAAGTTCAAGATCATGTGTGGGATAGTTTTGCTCATGTGGGTTCAACTGACGTGAAGCATAAGCGACAACTTGACGTTCTTGCATAAGAACTGCTCCTAGGCCTTGGAGAGATGCATCACAGAATATCTGGAAAGGTTTGGTGGTATCTGGGCCAACTAGAACAGGTGTGGAAGTGAGTTTAGTCTTCAGGAGGTTGAAACTCTCATCACATTGTGGAGTCCAAACGAACTTTTTGTCCTTCTTTGTGAGATCAGTGAGAGGTTTGGCAATATTGGAAAAGTTTTGGACGAATCGACGGCAATAGCTAGCCAAGCCAAGAAAACTTCTGACTTGCTTCATCGTCTTAGGGGGTTTCCAATCAACAATTGCCTTAACCTTTTCTGGGTCAATGGCAATGCCTTTGGCAGAGATGATATGACCAAGATATGCAACTTCTAGAATCCAGAACTCACATTTGGAAAACTTGGCATACAAACGATGCTCGCGAAGTTTCATGAGAGTGAGACGAAGATGTTCTCCATGCTCTTCCTCGGATTTGGAATAGACTAGAATGTCATCAAGATATACCACAACGAACTTGTCGAGGTATTCATGGAAGACAGAATTCATGAGTCTTGAGAACGTTGCCGGTGCATTGGTGAGACCAAAGGACATGACGGTGTATTCATATAGACCGTACCGAGTGGTGAAAGCTGTCTTAGGAATATCTTCCTTTCTGATCTTTATCTGATGGTACCCCATCCTCAAATCCAACTTTGAGAATATTGAGGCTCCAGCAAGTTGATCAAAAAGATCATCGATACGAGGAAGTGGATACTTGTTCTTGATGGTTTTCTCGTTAAGAGGACGATAGTCAACCACGAGTCTCTTTGTTTGATCCTTCTTGGCAACAAACAGAGTTGGGCAACCCCAAGCGGAGGAACTAGGCTGAATGAAACCTTTGTCCATGTACATATCGATTTGCTCCTTCAACAATTTCAGTTCAGGAGGAGCTATCTTATATGGATGCTTAGAGATTGGAGCAGTACCTGGCTCAAGCTCGATCACGAACTCAACTGCTCTGTCCGGAGGCATCCCTGGCAACTCTTCTGGAAAGACGTCAGGGAATTCACAAACCACCGGAACATTTTCAATTGCAGGAAGGGGTTTGGCATCGAGGTTGTACAGCTGAACAGAACTTGATCCATATGGAGAATAGGCTATCTGGCCTGAAGTGTGGGAGAGAGTTATTGACTTTTGAGCACAGTCAATTTTAGCTTTGTGGGTCTTCAACCAATCCATACCCAGAATGACATCAATGTCAGAATTTCCCAGCAACATGAGTGAAGCAAGGAATACACGACCTCCAATTAGGATCTGATTGTCCATGCTTATCTTGGAAGTAATCGTTTTAGTTCCCGGAGAGTGCACATAGATTTGATTGCTTAGCGGAACCAGAGCTAAATTGTACGTTGTAGCAAAGATCTTTGACACAAACGAATGCGATGCTCCAGTATCAAACAACACTTTAGCTGGAATAGAGTTTACGGGTAATATACCGAGAACGACGTCAGCAGCTTCCTCGGCTTTGTCGGCCTTGATATGGTTCACCCTCGCGTTCCTCCCGACAGGCCTGTTGTTGGAGTTGAAGGCTTTAGTCGGGGGAGCACGAACCATAGCCTGGTTGGTGTTGGGGCGAGGAGGTAGGGGTAGCTGCTTCTGAGTGCACTTATCAGCATAATGTCCAGTATCCTTGCACTTGTAGCAAGTGACGACACGAGAAGGACCTGGCCTTGGCTGCCCCATCGGAAACCTCTGACCCTGCATCTGAGATGGGTTGGGTGGGCGGGGACCAAAGCCTGGAGAAGCTTGGGCATTTGGAGCCCGAGTGACAGCACCATTTGGCACCCAGATGCGGCGCTTCTGCGGAGGGGTGGTCATGTTGGAGGAGGAACCACCCTCACGCGAGTGCTTGCGGGACTCTTCGAACGCTTTGCGCCCATTCTCCTCATTGAGCGCGGTGTTCACGAGCTCCACGAAGTCCTTGCACTTGATGTTTGTGAGAGCGTACTTCAGTTCCGGGTTAAAACCTCGGCGGAACCTTGCCATCTTCTTGGCTTCGGTGGACACTTCGTCACCAGCGTACCGAGCGAGACGATTGAACTCGTTCTGGTAGCCGAGAACGTCCAGCTTGCCCTGTCTAAGAGAGCAGAATTCCTCACGCATCTTTTCCATGAGACCATCCGGGATGTGGTGCTTCAGGAAGGCATCCTTGAAACATCCCCAGGTGATAGGATAGCCAGCTCTCATGGTCTGGTAGTTCTCCCACCAAGTAGCTGCCTGACCCTTCAGTAGGTAGGTGGCGTACTTGACCTTATCCTCTTCAGCAACATGAGCTATCTCCAGAGCTCTTGCTACGTCACGGATCCAGTCATCAGCATCCAGGGGCTCACGTGTTGCCACGAAAGCTTTTGGGCCCAAGCTGAGGAAGTCCTTGATGGTGACCCTTGGAGCATTCTGGTTGTGTTGCTGGTTAGCCTGGATCTGGGCCATCTGTCACCACTTGGGTCATCTGAGCCAACAGTTCCCCCATTGGTGGTGGCGGAGGCGGGTTGTTCCTGGTTGGAGGCATCCTGAACAGAAATTCATTTTAGCACAACAACAGAAAAGGATAGACTTGGTAACCGAAAGATAGATTATTCCGACGCATGAATAGATAACCAACAGGTACATCATCACATGTTCAAATACATCAGAATATCCAACAGACCAATACATGGTTCGAAAACGAAAGGATAAACTAGACACAGCTAGTAATGGATACATCGGTACTCCCATGCTCATCACGCAGGACGGCGGTGAGTAGTACGACGAGAGATACGGTGAGGAGGAACCCCACGGAAGTAGGTATCACGACGATCCATGTAGATAGGAACTGCTCTGAGAGCAACTCTCGGTGTGGTGAAGTAGAAAGCGTCCTCTCCCTGTGCTCCATAGCGGGGAATCCCTGTGTAACCAGCTCCGAGGTCGAGAAGTGGGCCTCTGATCGGCTCGTAACCTCCAGCATCTGGCAGAGGAAAACCCAGTGTCTGCTGGAAACGTGCAAAGTGCTCGTCTCCAACAAAGTCTGTGGTGTACGTCGCCAGACGAGTCAAAGCCAGACAGAGCTGCTCCCTGACTGAGGCTAACTCCTGAGCAAGTGTGGAAGCAACGGCATCACTGTGACTAGCGAACTGTGCAGTGGTCTGCAGCCTGGAGCTATCAGTCTCGTAGGTATCCAGGTCGCGGTGGACAGTGAAGTGAACTCCCGCTGCCGTGATGTAACCACGGGGGATGTGACGAAAACTGGACTTATCAAACCCCCAGTAGTCAGCACGGAGGACGGTGAGACTCACATACGCTGCCTGCTGCACTGCCATATCCACTGTGGACCCTACTGCCTCGTACTGGTGGACAATGCTCCTGCCATCATCCGACAGAATGTAGACGATAGCCCGGTAGCAAGTCTGGTCAAACTCTCGCTGGTGCTCGTAGACCTGGTACTCTGGTGCCCAACGGAACCCCAGATAGGTAACCATGTCTCTCAGCAACTCCGGAAAACCGGCGGTGCTCTCACAGCGAGTCATGCGAACCACCTGCGGGTAGTAGCTGAGACCCATCTGCAGATGATTTGGAAGGTTTTGATTAGACTCCGGTAGATGAAAAAGGATGTGGAAAACAACAACAAGGTTGAACGGCCGATAAGGATGTTGAAAAGAACATGATATCGAAGCAACATCGGGAAAACGAGACCAAAAGTCCTGAGGTACTAAGGAGAACCCAAAACACGTGAAATCCTAACTTGAAAGTTTAGGTGAGAACAGAAAACAACGTTGCACTTCCTTACCAGAAAAGGGTGGGTGGGTGGGGAAAGAAGAAAAATGGCAGAATTCCTACTCTCACGTTTCATTTTTCCTATATAGCTACAAAATAGTTTCTAGACTCAACTGCGACCAGTAAAAAGGGATCCTACAGGCAGACAGGCTCTGATACCATTTGTCGCACCCTGGCTTCTAAGGGATACTCATCGTACGAACTGGATAGTAGGTGCTTGGATTATGGGGCATAACTGCTCCCACGTCCCAGCTTCCTGGTAGGCCTGCGCTTATGCGCGACAACACAAGCCCTACTATTCCACCGTCGATGTAAACTATCCATTAGGAGTCACAGGCACTACTGTCGACGTACTTCATAACAAACACGCACTGTACGTCAACAGCTTTGAACGAATGATTATCACAACTCATCTCTACGACACAAAAGATAGAAATAAAGTTGCAACTGGCCTTCACTAAGGCAGAAATAGCGAATACAATCATCCAGAGGACACATGTCCCAACATATCATCCATTACAACAGCGGAAGCAATCAAAGGTGTCTGGGTACAGACAAATCCAACAGGCTTAAGAAGCCGGAGAAAATAAATAAGACGAAGCCCATCCACGTAGGTTCTGGATCCTGCCCTGGTCCAGCTAACTACTCGTCTGCAGTCTCGTCGAACTCCACAAAGTAGCCATCCTGAGAAGCATCGTAGTCGTAGTCGTACTCTGCGTAAACCACAGCCCCAACGGGGTCAGTACATCCAAGTACTGGCAAGCAAGACTCACAGTTCATCAAAGAGTTACCCGTCAACACAAGCATTGATGCTTGGGATCAACGGAAGAAAGGGGTGATATAAAAGTTGCTGCTGGCTGCTCTAAACAACTACAGAAGATAACTACAAGTTCCGGCTAACAGAAGAGATAAGATCGAGGATTGTAACCGACTGAAAGATAACTTCAACCAAACCCATCCTGGATCTCGCCCCTTATCCAAAGAAGCAACCCGAGGATAACTCACACAGTTGGATTAAGATGAATCAAGTTATTTGTGTGAATAACCTATTACTAGTCAAATTATTAATCATTGGGTGAAACATGATTGATCATTATGTTGAAGTTGTCCTGAGTACTTGTTAGCCAGTACTTTCACCAAGTAATCCATAACCGCGGAAAACACGGCTTCTCGAGAAGATTATCCCTGCAGGGTTGCACCAATTTGGCCGTACACGCAAGAATAACCCGCCAGATGGGATGCCTCCCACCAAGCGGGGTACTCTACACAACCAACCATTCTTCGCATCAAGCCCAAAGAACCTTGGGCGCACGGCTAATCAAGCCCAGAAGAAAATGGACCATCATAGCACTCTAAGACCGTGTCCCCCCTATATGCCGACTACAAAAGTTCCACCCTGCGCTGGGCTCGCAAAAACATGCATGCGGCAAATGGAAAACACGAACTAAATGAGGCGATTTGGACGAGATGCGAATCAGGTCAAGTTGAGGGGGGCGCCCATACTCGCTTCCCACATGCGGGTAGTGCGCTCATCATGGATCAGTAGACAAGACCCTTTTCCTATTAGGGTCGACACTAGCAGGCTTCAAAACCTCTCATGGGCCTCCTGCCGGTGCCTTATCATCAAATTATTATTACCATTAGCAATTAACAGGATTGATTGATTAACATCGAGCCCCCGGTACAAGTAATAAGATAGTAAAAGCAGTAACTGGCAACAGACTCGAGTAAAAGCAACCCTAAGCATGTTAGATAATACTAAGGCACAAACAAAGGCTGTAGGTATGGAGGTGAGGCAGTAACATTGGTTCAGGGTATCATGTGATAGGTTCGGAGAACAAGCAACGATACATAGGGCTAGCAATAGTAGACAAAAGGATAGTATCGACAACAAGTGTGGAAAGGAACTCGATGATTCATGTGAGTGATAACTTGCCTGGCAGCTCAGTAGCCGGGTACTGGGCTAGGTCCTGAGTAGTGGTGTCGTAAGGATCGTCGGTCTCAACGTAGTCGTCGTCTAACCGAGAAGAAGCAAACAGACAAAACAGGAATGTAAACAATCATGTTCATGGCATTGTGCACAGTCAATATGATGCATGACAATTTAATAGGTACATCTAGATAAACTGACTAACATGATAGCACAAATTAAATGGACCCATATGCAAGGGTTGCATATGGAAAAGGATCCATTGAAACAATTGGAACAAATGATTTACAACTATTTATTAGGTGTTAGTTGTTATCATGATGCATGCATGATGAATAACAATAACACAACAATTTAAATGCAATTGGAATGATAGTTAACAATTTAGAAAGCATTTATTAAGTTTGGAATTTTGTTACTTAAACATGGTACACAAACAATTATTGTGTTCATCAAGTTAGGGTGTGCAAAACAATTTACAAATTTTATATTTGAAAAGTTTATCAAATTTTAGTTGAGTTACATGTTTCACATTTTGAAATTGGACTTTAGATTATTTAGTTATGAATTAAACAATATTAAACAATTTTTAATTGAATTAAACAAGATTTAAATTGTTTAGGCAATTTAAATTATCCAAACCAGAAAACAAAATTTATATTTGAATAGAGTATTCAAAATGGTGTGAAAAACATATTTTATTTGAATTATTTGAAAACAGTATGAATTAGTTATGAATTATTTCAATTTGCATTTGAATTATTCAAATTTGAAATTTAAATGCATTTTAAAAATTCAAAACAGAACAAAAGTTGGATATTTGGAAAGATTAGAAAATTTGGAGCCATAAACATATAAATTTTGTATTTAATGGACTTATAGATCAAAAGATATTGAATTTTGAACTTGTGCTTTAATTCTGCTATTTAAAAAAAAGGAAAATAGAATTTAACAGATTTGCTGCGAACTTTTGCTACCGCACGGAATTACACACCAGCCACTGCCCTGCGGGCCAGCGGGGCCAGCGTGGCGCACACGCGCTGGCGTGGCAGGGGAGGGACTGACCCACGGGCCCGGGCTGTCAGCGCGCGGAAGAAAAATGCGAAAAAGTGGGCTGCTGCCGCGGGGTATCGAACCCGAGATCTACCGGATCGCGCGCAAGGAGCAAGCTATCTGGGCTGGATGTGTGGTTGTGATACGAATAGGGACTGACGAAGGATATGGTAACACCAACGCTGCTAACTGAACTTCGAACAGAGCAGCGTTTTCTCTGAACCTGACGAACAAAACGATGATCGGCAGAACACCGGCGTTGCCGCGCCGGTTGCTGCGATGACGCGGTGAGGCGGAGGCGTGGTGCGGCGTGCTGGCTGAGGTGTGGGCCTAGGGCGGACAAAGCGAGAGGGGAAGAGGGCAGTGCGACTACCTGCTGCTGCTGTCGCTGTTCGTCGTCGAGGCAGAACCGAAGGGAGACTTGCCGGCGACGGCGCGGGCTTCACAGCTGCTTCCAGCGGACGGCGAGGATGCCGCGAAGTTGCTGGATGCACCGCGGATCCATTCCCGGCCTCAGATCCTCTTCGAGGTGACCAAGGCGAGGGATGGTTGGCGGTGGTCTGACGGCGACGGCAGAGAGCGAAGCTAGCAGAGGGGAGGGATGCGTAGCGGCGGTGATAGGGAAGGAGGGGGGGGTAGCTAGGGTTTGCGGCGGCAGGAGGAGACCGGGGTGGTTTTTATGGAACCGGTGGAGGCTGTACGGCGGCCATCGGGAGGTCCAGGGGAGGGATCGACGATGGAGCGGCGTTCGTACGCCATGACGTCACCCTGGAGGAGGACGACAGCGACGTTGGTGGAGGGGTACCGGGCCAAAGGTTAACGGGCTGGGCTGGACCCTTAGCTGCTGCTGCTCTCCTCCCTTTTCTATTCTTTCTGTTTTATTATTTTTTTTGTAGCAAATGCTTTTGGAAGAAAACTGTTAGGGTTTTGTCTATAGAAAAATTTGAAAAAAATTAGTTAAGCCTTTTAGGTAATTAGGAACCACATTGCATGCTTAGATTTCAAAAAATTGGTTTTAAAATGGTAGTTTGTGTTTGAAACCAAATAGAACCAATTTTTATTATTAAAACACCATTTTGAAACAACAATTTAAATAGGGTTACCCCTAGGTTTAAAATATGATTTTAAGAATACAAACATGTGGTGAATTGTTATGTTTTCAAAAGAGTTCTGATTTGAAACTTGGTTGGAATTTAAAGGGTGATTTGGTTGATTGATTAATGATTTGATTAAATTAAGCAACAATTTAAGAGTTGATCCAATATGAAAATAATTGGGAGCAATTGATGTTTTTGGAATTGCAAATCTTTATTTGAGAGATTGTAACAGACAAGTGTGAAAACAATGTTTGATTAAGTTTGAATTTTATTATGAAAACAATGCAAACAGAAATAAAAATGAGAATGATGCCATGATGCATTGCATAAATTAAACAAATAAGTAAAACAACTAAGGGTTTTCATACTTGGATGTTACAGGGTTGCATAATCTCTAGATTGGACTTTCGAGGTGACGGCGCCTCTCTGGATGTTTCATGAAAGATATCTCCGTCCTCCAAATTTTTAGGGTTAATGACAATTTATAGGCGAAGAGGCGACGAGAGGCGGTGGCCAGGGGACCACCAGGCGCGACCAAGGGTGTGGAAACACCTGGCACCTCCCGGGGACCTCCTAGCTCCCATATTGCTCTCCTTTGGACTCCGTTTTCGTTTTGGGTAAAAATTGATCTCCGTGGATTTTCAGCCCATTCCGAGAATATTTCTTTAAGAACTTCTCTCAAATACAAAAACAACAGAAAACAACAACTGGCTTGGGCATCTTGTTAATAGGTTAGTGTACGAAAACATTCGGAAATCGAAGGAAAACATGTGGAAAACATAAAGGCATTGGATAGAAAATATGCATGGAGCATCAAAAATTATAGATACGTTTGCAACATATCAGCATCCCCAAGCTTAACTCTTGCTTGTCCTTGAGTAGGTAAGTGGTAACAAAATAATTTTTTAGGTATTGAAGCCAACACAAACTTGATCAACGTTATGTAAAAGCATTGCAAACTGAGATCAAAGTACTTTAACAAACACATGATAAATATTAGTTGAACTTATGTAAACATAGGAACCATGTTGCACATGAAAAGTAACACAAAATAACTGACAATGAGCAATAATGCATTGAAGGTAATAAGTTTGTTTCAATCATAAAGAAAAACATAATAAACTGGTATCCAGCTTGTCCTTCCTGGAATATCAAAATATAAATTCTAGGACACCTTCAAAGTTCAAATGGTGACTAGATACAAATAAATCATGAATTAATCAACAATAAATTTTGGGACTATGCACATTATACTCAGAATGACAAGTATGCTCTCTTAACTGGTGCATAAAGTAAGAAAGTGAAGACTCAACATAACAGTAAAAGAAATGTCCTTTGCAGAGGGAAGCAGAGATTACTCATGTGCTAGAGCTTTTTATTTAATAAAATAGAGGTATTCAAAATATAATTTTGAGAGGGGTGTATGTCTATGTCAACGAATGGTAATGAAAACTTATAATAACCCATGTCAAGTGATATCTACTACACGTTACTACTCTTGTAGACTATGTTGGGCCCCCAAGCGCAGAGGTTTGTAGGACATCATCACATTTCCCTCAAGTGAGCAACCCAAGGTTTATCGAACTCAGGGAGGTATAGGTTGAATTTAAGCAACCCTGAAATTAAAATACAAGAAGTCTCTTGTGTCCCCAACGCACCTAATACAATTGTCAGTTATATAGGTGCACTAGTTTGGCAAAGAGATGATAAAATATGGGTAATATGGATGGTAAAACAAGGTGTATTAAATCTGTAATAAAAATGGCAGCAAGCAAACAAGTAGTAAAACTGAAAGAAAACGATATAGCAATTGTGGAAGACAAGGACTAGGGATTATACTTTCACTAGCGGTCACTTTCAACAACATTAACATAATTAATCATATAATACTTCCTCTAACAACATGCATGAAAGACATAGCTCGGAAACCATTCCTCGTGAATCAAATAGGATGAGAATCACGTAGGGCTACACAAGCACACCTCAAAGTTCACATTCCCGTCAAACAACACCCCAACCTTGTCACTTTGGGCATTGAAAGATAGTATTAATAAACACCACGACCTATCTCTTGAATAGTATCTTTCTAATCAATGTACATCACCCGTAGTGTTACTTTGGCACTATAGGGATTATACTAAGCACAAGCATCAAGAAACCTCATGATTCCAATTCAATCCAACAAAAGTAAAAACAACTTCATGATAAGTATCCTTCTAATCCATAGTCCACAGAGTCACACACGACACCCGCACTGACACCATGGCACCATGGAATAAAGGTGGCTCTGAAGAATTATACTAAATAAAACCAATTGAGTACATAGGATCCATTACATAATGAAGGGGAAACATCATAGATTCAACAATGATAACATAGCACACGATCACCATCAAGATCACATTATGAGAGAGAGAGAGAGAGAGAGAGATAGCCACATAACTACTAGCACGAGCCCTCAGCCCCGAGGAGGGACTACTCCCTGATATCCCACAAGTATAGGGGATCGTGTGTAGCCTTTTCTATAAGTAAGACTATCGAACCCAATGAGGAGCTAAAGGTAGGATAAGTATTATCTCAAGTTCTATCAACCACTGATACAACTCTACGCACACTAAACGTTTTGCAATATCTCGGAAATAAAACTAGAGTAACAATACGGGTAAACAAGATAGTTTTACAAGATAATAAACACATGGAAGTAAAGTTAGTTTCTACAGCAATAAAGTATACTAAGTAACTATAAACTAACGGTACCATGAGTGTGGAAAAGTGGTGGTAATTGTGATGGATTTTTCCATGATCAAATAGTCAAATACAAGGTTGATATTCCTCTTTTATGTGGGAGAGGCAAAGCTAACAAGCTCTCACTATCCAATGATTGCAAGTACTTATGATTGGAAATCTAGCAAACAGCTGTAACTACTAGAAGATACATTAAGGTAAAAATACGCAACCATAGCATTAAGATCAAAAGGTCCTCTTTATCCCATATGCTTTAATCACTAGATTGGGGATCATGTTTCTGTCACTCAAGCAACCCTCCCTCTAGCTTTCTCTACATACTACAAACCCTATGATGTGATCCATGCGCGCATAAACATATGATGGGCACCATAGGACTGTAACAAATTCAATATATAGTTCAAACCATCTGTAGAGATTCAACAATCAATCATATGACAAAAGGGAACTACACAAACATGACATAGATGCAATAGATCATCTGCATATAATCTATAACGTCAAACAACATGTTTACATAGGGAAGTACAGGGGTGGGTGGGAGGATCAACCACTATATACAAGGAGGAATTTGCGATGGAGATGGCAGTGAAGACGGTGGAGAGGACAGCGCGGGGCGCCAGGCAATGCCAGCGGTGGCACAGGGACACCTTCCCTGTGCCGTCGGCATCATGGGGAAGCGCTGCCCCTTAGTCCTCTTCCTTCATGGCTTCTTGGGAGCCATACCCCATGGAGATGGGATCCATGGGGGAGGCAAAAACATGGCTTTGGTGGCTTGAAATTTGTGGTATGGGGTGTCTTTGACTACCTAGGGTTCCTCCCTTTATATGGCCTCACGGATTTCCATCACCTCATCTAGGGATGCGGTAAATCGGGATTTTCTCAGCCGTCCAGACTCGGATTGGGCCGAACTTTATTTCTAGAAAGTTCCTCGCAAAATTCCCCACAACTTTCGCGAATGGACTCTTTTCCATTTGACGTCGTCTTCTGTCCGGTACGTGACAATCATCAAAAAGAGTTTTCACACAGATTTCAGGAAAGTCCCAATCCGACTCCAATAAGGTTTTCTCTTGTATTTTTTATAATTCCTACACATCAAAGTGTAAAACAAGAACATTGTGCACTTTTGCAACTATTAGTAGATTAGTCCAAATAAATCATAAACTTAATATAAAAAAAACTGTAAAAAGCATAAAAGTAGCATGCAACCATAAAAAATTATAGATACGTTTTGGACGTATGACTCCCGCATCATCGTGGAAGGCAGCAATGTCGATGAAGAGACCTCTGGTGACGATTCCTCCCTCCCGCAGGGTGCCGGAGTAGAGCTCTAGAAGCCCAAGATTGGACTTTCGAGATGACGACGCCTCTTTGTATGTTTCGTGGAAAATAACTTTGTCCCCGTCGTTTTTAGGGTAAAGGAAATTTATAGGCCAAGGGGGGGCGTGAGGCGGTGGCCAGGGGCCCATAGGGTGCTGCCAAGGGAGAGGTTGCGCCTGGTGGGCATCTTATTAATAGGTTAGTCAATGAACACATCCTAAAAACGACGGAAAACGAAAGAAAACATGTGGAAAACAAAAGGTATTGGGTAGAAAACAAGCATGGAGCATCAAAAATTATAGATACGTTTACAACATATCAACATCCCCAAGCTTAACTCCTGCTCGTTCTCAAGTAGGTAAGTGATAACAAAATAATTTTTGAGGTGACATGAAGCCAACACAAATCTGGATCAACGTTATTGTAACATACCAAGTATGAAATATCCCTTAGAATGTTTTGTTCCTTGTTTTATTTCAAGCAATGCATCATGTCATCATCTCATTGCATTTGTTTTATTTTTGTTTGCATTGTCACTATTTGTTTTGCATCTGTTTTATCTTGTTTTCATAATCTAACTCAAACAATTTCAAATGGTTATTTTCATACTTGATCTGTTACAACTTTTGGAATAAAAATAACAAATAAAAACAACCATTTTTATTTCTTGGTAATCACCCATTAAGTTGTTGGTTTAATCAAACCATTAATTCAATCAATAATTCCCAAATCATCTTTTAAATTCAAACCAAGTTTCAAATCAGTACCTTTTTGAATCCATGTAATTCACCACACAATTATACTCTTTAAATCATTTTAAACCTAGGGGTAACCCTATTGAAGATGATTTGTTTTTCTAATGTTAATTAATATTGGAAATTTCATTCAATTTGGTTCCAAATATAAACAACATTTAAAATTTCAAACTTTTGAAAACCAACCTTGGCATTTGATTGCTATTGGTCTAATAAGACTAACCAAATTTTTCCAGAATTTTTACTGATTTAAAAACCATCTTTTTCTTCCAAAAGCAAAACTACAAAAAAAATAAAACAGAAAAAAATAGAAAAGGGAAAGAAAACTGCAGCGCGCGCGGCAGCTAACAGCAGCCCAGCCCACCTAGCCTAGCGCGCGCGCGACCCAGCCCGCCTAACTCCCCCGTACCACTTCGCAATTCGTGCAGATCATCTGTCCTGCGTACGGCAGGCATCTCAGAGCGCCACCGCGACCGCGCGCGACTCCGGCGGCCGCCCCCTCGCTCTCCTCGCCTATCACAAGCCCCCAGGGCCCCCGCAGACCTAAACCCTAGCCCCTAGGTCCTGTTCCCCTCGCTCGCCGCCGCCAATCGCTTCTTCCCCGACGAGATCCCTCTCTGCAACTCACTCACCGGCGGCAGCTCCTTCTGAACATGGCCATGGCGCCGCCACCCTCGACTCCCTCCTAGCCACCAAAACCTTGGAACCAGCTCGCCGTTCTCTCCTCTCTACGCTGAACACCTGATCGTCACCGGTAAGCCTCCGTTTCGCCGCCGCGATCTTTTCCCTCTCCGGCCACCGTGCCCCTGTATCTGAACCCGATGTTCTCGTCGACGTAACAGAGCCTCTCGACGCCGTTTGATAGCTGGAACCAGTAGCCCTCTCCTTCCTCTGCTCATCGAACACCTGCGGGAGCACGGAGGAGCACGGGATCAACGACGCCGTCCTCTTCCCCGCCGACGTCGCCTCCGTCATCAGCACGTCACCGTCGACCAAATCCCGGTGAGCTTCCCACCGTTCTCACCTCCTCCTTCCTCTCTGTGCTACGCACGCACCCGTGCACGTCCTGCACACACCCACGCCTCCAATCGCGAGCACGGCCGTGCAGATCGCCGCCGGCGAGTGTTCTGTCAGTCGAGCAAGCGATCGCTCGTCAGTTTCGTCAGACATCGTGCAAGTCTGAACCTTTATCCTCCCTCCGTCCCTGTATCTGTCAACGCAGCGCGACAGCGCAACTGGTTTCAGTCGAGCGCGAGCACGCGGAAGAGCGCGGGTTCGAGTCCCCGATGCGCGTTTATTTTGGAGAATTTCTCCCCCGCGCAGTGGCCCACCAGTCAGTGGCACTGGTGGCCACGCAAGCCTTCGCTTGCGCCACGCTGGCCGCTGGCCCACAGGGCAGTGACTGGGGTGTAGATCCAGTGCGGTAACAAAAGGTTTAAAACGAATCTGTTTAATTTCTATTTCTTTTTAAATGGCAGAATAAAGCACTAAACTTTAAAAATCAATAACTTTTAATCTATAAGTCTAATAAATAAAACTTGTATATGTTTTCTGTTCCAAATTTCCTAATCTTTCCAAATAATCAATTTGTGTTCTGTTTTGAGTTTTCAAAATACATTTAAAATTCAAATTTGAATAATTCAAATGTAATTTGCAATAATTCATAAATAATTCATACTAATTCCAAATAAGGCAAATAAAATATGTTTTTCATACCATTTTGAATATCCTATTCAAATATAAAATTTGTTTCCTGGTTTGAATAATTTAAATTGCCTAAATAATTTAATACTTGTTTAATTCAATTAAATTTGATAAAAATCATAACTTGCTCAAAATAAAATATTTTTGAACATGCAAGATATGTTTTCAAACCATCAAAGTGTGAACTTTTCAAATGTGAATTTGAATTTATGATTTGAACAAATAAAATTCAAATAAAATTCAAACTTGTTTAAATTCAATTAAAACTTGTTTAATATTGTTTAATTCATAATAAATTCATCCTAATTCAAATTTCAATATTTGAAACATGTAATCCAACTAAAATTTGATGTCCTTTTCAAATATAAATTTTATTAACTGTTTTGCACACTTTGAATTGATGAAAACAATAATTGTTTGTGTGACATGTTTAAGTAACCAAATTTTCCAAACTTAATAAATAATTTCCAAACTTGTTTTATTCCTTTTCCTTTTGCATCTATCATTGTTATTTGTTGTTATTTTTGCTATTGCCATCATGCATGCATCATGATAACAACTATCACCTAATAAATAATTGTAAATCATTTGTTTCCAATTCCTTCAATGGATCTTTTCCATATGCAATCCCATTGCATATGGGTCCATTTAAATTGTGTTATCATGTTAGCTAGCTTATTTTTATGCAACCATTAACTTGCCATGCATCATCTTGATTGTGCACAATGCCATGATAATGATTGTTTACATTCCTGTTTTGTTTGTTTGCTTTTTCTCGAATAGACGACGACGTTGAGACAGACGATCCTTACAGCACCCCTTCTGAGGATCTAGCTCAGTACCCGGCTGTTGAGTTTGCAGGCAAGTTATCACTCACATGAACCATTGTGTTCCTTTCAACCCTGGTTACCGATACTTTCCGTTGTCTATTCTTGCTAGCCTTAGTGGTAGTTGTTTCTGTTACGAACCTATCACATGATTCCCTGAACCCTAATATTGCCTCATCACCCCTCCTACAACCCTATTGATTGAGCCAGTGTCTTACTAGCATGCTTAGGTTGTTTTGCTCGAGTCTGTTACCCGTTACTTTCAGTTACTATATTTCATTATGTTCCGGGGCTCGATGTTTAATCAATCAATTAATCATGCTAATGTTATTACTGTTAATAATAATTTGATGATAAGGCACCGGCAGGAGGCCCTGTGTGGTTTTGAGGCCTGCTAGTGTCGACCCTAATAGGAAAAGGGTCTTGTCTACTGATCCATGATGAGCGCACTACCCGCATGTGGGAAGCGAGTATGGGCGCCCCCCTCAATTTGATTCGATTCGCATCTCGTCCAAATCATCTCATTTAGTTCGTGCTTTCTATTTGCCGCATGCATGTTTTTGCGAGCCCAGCGCAGGGTGGAACTTTTGTAGTCGGCATATAGGGGGACACGGTCTTAGAGTGCTATGAGGGTCCCTTTTCTTCGGGGCTTGATTAGCCGTGCGCCCAAGGTGCTTTGGGCTTGATGCGGAGAAGAGTTGAGTTGTGTTGAGTGCCCCGCTTGGTGGGAGGCATCCCATCTGGCGGGTTATTCATACGTGTACGGCCAAATTGGTGCAACCCTGCAGGGATAATCTTCTCGAGAAGCCGTGTTTTCCGCGGTTATGGATTACTTGGTGAAAGTACTGGCTAACAAGTACTCAGGACAACTTAAACATAATGATCCAACATGTTACACCCAATGGTTAATAACTTGACTAGTAATAGGTGGATGACACAAATAACTTGATTCACCTCTAATCCAACTGTGTGAGTTATCCTCGGATTGCTTCTTTGGATAAGGGGCGAGATCCAGGATGGGTTTGTTTGATGTTATCTTTCAGTTGGTTACAACCCTCGATCTTATCCCCTTCCTGATAGTTGGAAGTGATAGAATCTCTGTAGTTGGTTAGTGCCGCCAGTTGCAGCATCTTATATATCCCCTTCTTTCCGTTGAACCCAAGTCATCTGTGCTTGTGTTGACGGGCTATACTTTGGTGAACTGTGAGTCTTGCTTGCCAGTACTTGGATGTACTGACCCCGTTGGGGCTGTGGTTTACGCAGACTACGACGACGGCTACGATGACCACCAGGATGGCTACTTCGTGGAGTTCGACGAGACTGCAGACGAGTAGATAGCTGGACCAGGGCTGGATCCAGGACCTACGTGGATGGGCGTCGTCTTCTTTATTTTCTCCGGCTTCTTAAGCCTGTTGGATTTTTCTGTACCCAGACACCTTTGATTGCTTCCGCTGATGTAATGAATGCTATGTTGGGACATGTGTCCTCTGGATGATTGTATTTGCTATTTCTGCCTTAGTGAAGGCCAATTGCAACCTTATTTCAATCTTTTGTGTCTTAGAGATAAGTTGTGATCATCATTCGTTCAAAGCTGTTGACGTACCGTGCGTGATTGATATGAAGTACGTCGACAGTAGTGCCTATGACTTCTAGTGGATAGTTTACATCGACGGTGGAATAGCAGGGCTTGTGTTGTCGCGCATAAGCGCAGGCCTACCAGGAAGCTGAGACGTGGGAGCAGTTATGCCCCATAATCCAAGCACCTGCTATCCAGTTCGTCCGATGAGTATCCCTTAGAAGCCAGGGTGCGACAAATGGTGTCAGAGCCTGTCTGCCTGTAGGATCCCTTTTTACTGGTCGCAGTTGAGTCTAGAAACTATTTTGTAGCTATATAGGGAAAATGAAACGTGAGAGTAGGAATTCTGCCATTTTTCTTCTTTCCCCACCCACCCACCCTTTTCTGGTAAGGAAGTGCAACGTTGTTTTCTGTTCTCACCTAAACTTTCAATTTAGGATTTCACGTGTTTTGGGTTCAACGTAGTACCTCAGGAGTTTTTGGTCTCGAGTTTCCCGATGTTGCTTCGATATCCTGTTCTTCTAAAGAACCTTTAGTCCGTTCAAACCTTGTTGTTGTTTTCCACATCCTTTTTCTTCTACCGGAGTCTAATCAGAACTTCCCCGATCATCTGCAGATGGATCTCAGGTTCTACCCGCAGGTGGTTCGGATGACTCGCTGTGAGAGCACCGCCGGTTATCCGGAGATGCTGAGAGACATGGTTACCTATCTGGGGTTCCATTGGGCACCAGAGTACCAGGTCTACGAGCAGCAGCGAGAGTTTGACCAGACCTGCTACCGGGCTATCGTCTACATTCTGTCGGATGATGGTAGGAGCGTTGTCCACCGCTACGAGGCAGTAGGTTCCACAGTGGATATGGCAGTGCAGCAGGCAGCGTATGTGAGTATCACCGTCCTCCGTGCTGACTACTGGGGGTTTGATGATTCCATCTATCGTCACATCCCCCGTGGTTACATCACGGCAGCGGGAGTTCACTTCACCCTCCACAGCAACCTGGATACCTACGAGTCTGATAGCTCCAGGATGCACACCACTGCTCAGTTCGTGAGGCACAGTGACGCAGTTGCTTCCGCACTTTCTCAGGAGTTAGCCTCAGTCAGGGAGCAGCTCCACCTTGCTCTCACCCGTCTGGCGACGTACACCACAGACTTTGTTGGAGACGAGCGTTTTGCACGTATCGTTCAGACAGCTGGGTTACCGCTGCCAGATGCTGGAGGTTACGAGCCGATCAGAGGCCCACTTCTCGACCTCGGAGCTGGTTACACAGGGATTCCCCGCTATGGAGCACAGGGAGACGACGCTTTCTACTTCACCACACCGAGAGTTGCTCTCAGAGCAGTCCCGCTCTACGTGGATCGTCGTCATACCTACTTCCGAGGGATTCCTCCGCACCGTATCTCTCGTCGTACTACTCACCGCCGTCCTGCGTGATGAGCATGGGAGTATCGATGTATCCATTCCTAGCTATGTTTAGGTATCCTTGTCTTTCGAACCATGTATTGGTCTGTTGGATATTCTGATGTATTTGAACATGTGATGATGTACCTGTTGGTTATCTATTCATGCGTCGGAATAATCTATCTTTCGGTTACCAAGTCTATCCTGTTCTATTGTTGTGCTAAAATGCATTTCTGTTCAGGATGCCTCCAACCAGGAACAACCCGCCTCCGCCACCACCAATGGGGGAACTGTTAGCTCAGATGACCCAAGTGGTGACACAGATGGCCCAGATCCAGGCTAACCAGCACAACAACCAGAATGCTCCGCGAGTCAGCATCAAGGAGTTTCTGAGCATGGGGCCGAGAGCTTTCGTGGCAACACGTGAGCCTCTGGATGCTGATGACTGGATCAGGGAGATGAACAGGGCTCTGGAGATAGCTCATGTTGCTGAGGAAGATAAGGTCAAGTATGCCACCTACCTACTGAAGGGTCAGGCAGCTACTTGGTGGGAGAACTACCAGACCATGAGAGCTGGCTATCCTATCACCTGGGGATGTTTCAAGGATGCCTTCCTGAAGCACCACATCCCAGATGGTCTCATGGAAAGGATGCGTGAGGAATTCTGCTCTCTCAAACAGGGCAAGCTGGACGTCCTCGGCTACCAGAACGAGTTCAATCGTCTGGCTCGATACGCTGGTGACGAAGTGTCCACTGAAGCCAAGAAGATGGCAAGGTTCCGCCGAGGTTTTAACCCGGAACTGAAGTACGCTCTCACCAACATCAAGTGCAAGGACTTCGTGGAGCTCGTGAACACCGCGCTCAATGAGGAGAATGGGCGCAAGGCGTTCGAAGAGTCCCGCAAGCACTCGCGTGAGGGTGGTTCCTCCTCCAACATGACCACCCCTCCGCAGAAGCGCCGCATCTGGGTGCCAAATGGTGCTGTCACTCGGGCTCCAAATTCCCAAGCTTCTCCAGGCTTTGGTCCCCGCCCACCCAACCCATCTCAGATGCAGGGTCAGAGGATTCCAATGGGACAGCCAAGGCCAGGTCCTCCTCGTGCCGTCACTTGCTTCAAGTGCAAGGAGACTGGGCACTACGCTGATAAGTGCACTCAGAGGCAGCTACCTCCACCTCCTCGCCCCAACACCAACCAGGCAATGGTTCGTGCTCCCCCGGCTAAAGCCTTCAACTCCAACAACAGGCCTGTCGGGAGGAACGCGAGGGTGAACCATATCAAGGCCGACAAAGCTGAGGAGGCTGCTGACGTCGTTCTCGGTATATTACCCGTAAACTCTTTTCCAGCTAAAGTGTTGTTTGATACTGGAGCATCGCATTCGTTCGTGTCAAAGATCTTTGCTACAACGTACAATTTAGCTCTGGTTCCACTAAGCAATCAAATCTATGTGCACTCTCCGGGAACTAAAATGATTACTTCCAAGATAAGCATGGACAATCAGATCCTAATTGGAGGTCGCATATTCCTTGCTTCACTCATGTTGCTGGGAAATTCTGACATTGATGTCATTCTGGGTATGGATTGGTTAAAGACCCACAAAGCTAAAATTGACTGTGCTCAAAAGTCAATAACTCTCTCTCACACTTCAGGCCAGATAGTCTATTCTCCATATGGATCAAGTTCTGTTCAGCTGTTCAACCTCGATGCCAAACCCCTTCCTGCAATTGAAAATGTTCCGGTGGTTTGTGAATTCCCTGACGTCTTTCCAGAAGAGTTGCCAGGGATGCCTCCGGATAGAGCAGTTGAGTTCGTGATCGAGCTTGAGCCAGGTACTGCTCCAATCTCTAAGCATCCATATAAGATAGCTCCTCCTGAACTGAAATTGTTGAAGGAGCAAATCGATATGTACATGGAGAAAGGTTACATTCAGCCTAGTTCCTCCGCTTGGGGTTGCCCAACTCTGTTTGTGGCCAAGAAGGATCAAACAAAAAGACTCGTGGTTGACTATCGTCCTCTCAACGAGAAAACAATCAAGAACAAGTATCCAATTCCTCGTATCGATGATCTTTTTGATCAACTTGCTGGAGCCTCAATATTCTCAAAGTTGGAATTGAGGATGGGGTACCATCAGATAAAGATCAGAAAGGAAGATATTCCTAAGACAGCTTTCACCACTCGTTACGATCTATATGAATACACCGTCATGTCCTTTGGTCTCACCAATGCACCGGCAACGTTCTCAAGACTCATGAATTCTGTCTTCCATGAATACCTCGACAAGTTTGTTGTGGTATATCTTGATGACATTCTGGTCTACTCAAAATCCGAGGAAGAGCATGGAGAACACCTTCGTCTCACTCTCATGAAACTTCGCGAGCATCGTCTGTATGCCAAGTTTTCCAAATGTGAGTTCTGGATTCTAGAAGTTGCATATCTTGGTCATATCATATCTGCCAAGGGCATAGCCATTGATCCTGAAAAGGTTAAGGCAATTGTTGATTGGAAACCCCCTAAGACGGTAAAGCAAGTCAGAAGTTTCCTTGGCTTGGCTAGCTATTGCCGTCGTTTCGTCCAAAACTTTTCCAAGATTGCCAAACCTCTCACTGATCTCACAAAGAAGGACAAAAAGTTCGTTTGGACTCCACAATGTGATGAGAGTTTCAACCTCCTGAAGACTAAACTCACTTCTACCCCAGTTCTGGTTGGCCCAGATACTACCAAACCTTTCCAGATATTCTGTGATGCATCTCTCCAAGGCCTAGGTGCAGTTCTTATGCAAGAACGTCAAGTTGTGGCTTATGCTTCACGTCAGTTGAACCCACATGAGCAAAACTATCCCACTCATGATCTTGAACTTGCAGCAGTTGTGTTTGCCCTCAAGAAATGGAGACAATACTTGTTGGGTAACAAAACTGAAATCTTTTCCAATCATAAGAGTCTGAAATACATCTTCACTCAGCCAGATCTAAACCTCAGGCAAAGGAGATGGATTGAGAAGATTAAAGACTTTGATCTAACCATTTCTTACACTCCAGGCAAGGCTAATGTTATGGCCGATGCTCTCAGTCGCAAATCCTATTGCAATAATCTCATGATCATGGAAAGCCAACCTCCACTTCATGAAGAATTCCAGAAGCTGAACCTTGGTCTTGTCCCTGAAGGATACCTTGCTAGCTTGACAGCCAGCCCAACTCTCAAGGACAAGATTCGTTCTGAACAACTTCGTGATAATGAAATCAAGAAGATTGTAGAGCACATCAAAGAGGGCAGTGATAAATTCAAGTCCTTCTCAATTGATGACAAGGGAATTGTGTTCTTCGAAGGACGCATTGCAGTTCCTCAGATTCAAAGTCTCAAGGATATCATTCTCAAGGAGGCTCATGAAACTCCTCTATCCATTCACCCTGGAAGTACAAAGATGTACCAGGATCTCAAGACTCTGTATTGGTGGCCTGGCATGAAACGTGAAATTGCTCAATACGTTTCTGAATGCGACGTTTGTCAACGTGTTAAGGCAGTCCATCAGAAAACAGCCGGTCTACTCCAACCTCTGAAAATTCCTGAGTGGAAGTGGGACATGATTGAAATGGACTTCGTTACTGGGTTTCCAAAGTCCAAAAAGGGCAACGATGCAATCTTCGTTGTTATTGATCGTCTCACTAAGGTTGCTCACTTCTTTGCTGTCAAGGAGACTATCTCAGCTAGCCAGTTAGCAGAGCTCTACACAGCAAGGATTGTTCCTCTTCATGGTGTTCCATTGGAAATAAGCTCAGACCGTGGAAGTATCTTCACTTCTCATTTCTGGAAGAGTTTTCAAGAAGCTTTGGGCACTAAACTTCTGTTCAGCACAGCTTATCACCCTCAGTCTCAGGGGCAAGTCGAAAGAGTCAATCAGATTCTCGAGGATATGCTCAGAGCATGTGGTCTCTCCTTTGGCATGAAATGGGAGGATTGCCTTCCATATGCTGAATTCTCCTACAACAACAGCTACCAGGCAAGCCTAGGCATGGCACCATTTGAGGCACTGTATGGTCGCAGATGCAGGAGTCCAATCAATTGGTCTGGAGCTGGTGAACGTTCACTTTTAGGCCCTGACATTGTTAAGGAAGCCGAGGAGAAAGTTCGTATCATTCGTGACAATCTCAGGATTGCTCAGTCTCGTCAGAAGAGCTATTATGATAGCAAGCACAGGGATATGATCTATGCACCTGGTGATAAGGCATATCTCCGTGTAACTCCCCTCAGAGGCACTCATCGTTTTGGTGTGAAAGGAAAGCTTGCACCAAGATACATTGGTCCCTTCAACATTCTCTCAAGGCGTGCAGAAAATGCTTATCGTCTTGAACTTCCAGAAAAACTATCCAAAGTGCACGATGTGTTCCACGTGTCACAACTCAAGAAGTGTTTCAAAGATCCAGATCGTGCAGTTGATCATGATTCTATTGAACTGCAAGATGATCTATCTTATGAGGAGCACCCTATTCGTATTCTCGATGAGACCGAGCGTAAGACTCGCAACAAGAGCACCAAGTTCTTGAAAGTGCAATGGTCGCATCATTCCGATAAAGAGGCAACGTGGGAGACCGAAGAGAATCTTCGCAAGAAGTATCCGGACCTTTTCACATCTCAGTAAGGAATCTCGGGACGCGATTCCTTCAAGGGGGGGCGTTTTGTAACATCCCAAGTATGAAATATCCCTTAGAATGTTTTGTTCCTTGTTTTATTTCAAGCAATGCATCATGTCATCATCTCATTGCATTTGTTTTATTTTTGTTTGCATTGTCACTATTTGTTTTGCATCTGTTTTATCTTGTTTTCATAATCAAACTCAAACAATTTCAAATGGTTATTTTCATACTTGATCTGTTACAACTTTTGGAATAAAAATAACAAATAAAAACAACCATTTTTATTTCTTGGTAATCACCCATTAAGTTGTTGGTTTAATCAAACCATTAATTCAATCAGTAATTCCCAAATCATCTTTTAAATTCAAACCAAGTTTCAAATCAGTACCTTTTTGAATCCATGTAATTCACCACACAATTATACTCTTTAAATCATTTTAAACCTAGGGGTAACCCTATTGAAGATGATTTGTTTTTCTAATGTTAATTAATATTGGAAATTTCATTCAATTTGGTTCCAAATATAAACAACATTTAAAATTTCAAACTTTTGAAAACCAACCTTGGCATTTGATTGCTATTGGTCTAACAAGACTAACCAAATTTTTCCAGAATTTTTACTGATTTAAAAACCATCTTTTTCTTCCAAAAGCAAAACTACAAAAAAAATAAAACAGAAAAAAATAGAAAAGGGAAAGAAAACTGCAGCGCGCGCGGCAGCTAACAGCAGCCCAGCCCACCTAGCCTAGCGCGCGCGCGACCCAGCCCGCCTAACTCCCCCGTACCGCTTCGCAATTCGTGCAGATCATCTGTCCTGCGTACGGCAGGCATCTCAGAGCGCCACCGCGACCGCGCGCGACTCCGGCGGCCACCCCCTCGCTCTCCTCGCCTATAAGAAGCCCCCAGGGCCCCCGCAGACCTAAACCCTAGCCCCTAGGTCCTGTTCCCCTCGCTCGCCGCCGCCAATCGCTTCTTCCCCGACGAGATCCCTCTCTGCAACTCACTCACCGGCGGCAGCTCCTTCTGAACATGGCCATGGCACCGCCACCCTCGACTCCCTCCTAGCCACCAAAACCTTGGAACCAACTCGCCGTTCTCTCCTCTCTACGCTGAACACCTGATCGTCACCGGTAAGCCTCCGTTTCGCCGCCGCGATCTTTTCCCTCTCCGGCCACCGTGCCCCTGTATCTGAACCCGATGTTCTCGTCGACGTAACAGAGCCTCTCGACGCCGTTTGATCGCTGGAACCAGTAGCCCTCTCCTTCCTCTGCTCATCGAACACCTGCGGGAGCACGGAGGAGCACGGGATCAACGACGCCATCCTCTTCCCCGCCGACGTCGCCTCCGTCATCAGCACGTCACCGTCGACCAAATCCCGGTGAGCTTCCCACCGTTCTCACCTCCTCCTTCCTCTCTGTGCTACGCACGCACCCGTGCACGTCCTGCACACACCCACGCCTCCAATCGCGAGCACGGCCGTGCAGATCGCCGCCGGCGAGTGTTCTGTCAGTCGAGCAAGCGATCGCTCGTCAGTTTCGTCAGACATCGTGCAAGCCTGAACCTTTATCCTCCCTCCGTCCCTGTATCTGTCAACGCAGCGCGACAGCGCAACTGGTTTCAGTCGAGCGCGAGCACGCGGAAGAGCGCGGGTTCGAGTCCCCGATGCGCGTTTATTTTGGAGAATTTCTCCCCCGCGCAGTGGCCCACCAGTCAGTGGCACTGGTGGCCACGCAAGCCTTCGCTTGCGCCACGCTGGCCGCTGGCCCACAGGGCAGTGACTGGGGCGTAGATCCAGTGCGGTAACAAAAGGTTTAAAACGAATCTGTTTAATTTCTATTTCTTTTTAAATGGCAGAATAAAGCACTAAACTTTAAAAATCAATAACTTTTAATCTATAAGTCTAATAAATAAAACTTGTATATGTTTTCTGTTCCAAATTTCCTAATATTTCCAAATAATCAATTTGTGTTCTGTTTTGAGTTTTCAAAATACATTTAAAATTCAAATTTGAATAATTCAAATGTAATTTGCAATAATTCATAAATAATTCATACTAATTCCAAATAAGGCAAATAAAATATGTTTTTCATACCATTTTGAATATCCTATTCAAATATAAAATTTGTTTCCTGGTTTGAATAATTTAAATTGCCTAAATAATTTAATACTTGTTTAATTCAATTAAATTTGATAAAAATCATAACTTGCTCAAAATAAAATATTTTTGAACATGCAAGATATGTTTTCAAACCATCAAAGTGTGAACTTTTCAAATGTGAATTTGAATTTATGATTTGAACAAATAAAATTCAAATAAAATTCAAACTTGTTTAAATTCAATTAAAACTTGTTTAATATTGTTTAATTCATAATAAATTCATCCTAATTCAAATTTCAATATTTGAAACATGTAATCCAACTAAAATTTGATGTCCTTTTCAAATATAAATTTTATTAACTGTTTTGCACACTTTGAATTGATGAAAACAATAATTGTTTGTGTGACATGTTTAAGTAACCAAATTTTCCAAACTTAATAAATAATTTCCAAACTTGTTTTATTCCTTTTCCTTTTGCATCTATCATTGTTATTTGTTGTTATTTTTGCTATTGCCATCATGCATGCATCATGATAACAAATATCACCTAATAAATAATTGTAAATCATTTGTTTCCAATTCCTTCAATGGATCTTTTCCATATGCAATCCCATTGCATATGGGTCCATTTAAATTGTGTTATCATGTTAGCTAGCTTATTTTGATGCAACCATTAACTTGCCATGCATCATCTTGATTGTGCACAATGCCATGATAATGATTGTTTACATTCCTGTTTTGTTTGTTTGCTTTTTCTCGAATAGACGACGACGTTGAGACAGACGATCCTTACAGCACCCCTTCTGAGGATCTAGCTCAGTACCCGGCTGTTGAGTTTGTAGGCAAGTTATCACTCACATGAACCATTGTGTTCCTTTCAACCCTGGTTACCGATACTTTCCGTTGTCTATTCTTGCTAGCCTTAGTGGTAGTTGTTTCTGTTACGAACCTATCACATGATTCCCTGAACCCTGATATTGCCTCATCACCCCTCCTACAACCCTATTGATTGAGCCAGTGTCTTACTAGCATGCTTAGGTTGTTTTGCTCGAGTCTGTTACCCGTTACTTTCAGTTACTATATTTCATTATGTTCCGGGGCTCGATGTTTAATCAATCAATTAATCATGCTAATGTTATTACTGTTAATAATAATTTGATGATAAGGCACCGGCAGGAGGCCCTGTGTGGTTTTGAGGCCTGCTAGTGTCGACCCTAATAGGAAAAGGGTCTTGTCTACTGATCCATGATGAGCGCACTACCCGTATGTGGGAAGCGAGTATGGGCGCCCCCCTCAATTTGATTCGATTCGCATCTCGTCCAAATCATCTCATTTAGTTCGTGCTTTCTATTTGCCGCATGCATGTTTTTGCGAGCCCAGCGCAGGGTGGAACTTTTGTAGTCGGCATATAGGGGGACACGGTCTTAGAGTGCTATGAGGGTCCCTTTTCTTCGGGGCTTGATTAGCCGTGCGCCCAAGGTGCTTTGGGCTTGATGCGGAGAAGAGTTGAGTTGTGTTGAGTGCCCCGCTTGGTGGGAGGCATCCCATCTGGCGGGTTATTCATACGTGTACGGCCAAATTGGTGCAACCCTGCAGGGATAATCTTCTCGAGAAGCCGTGTTTTCCGCGGTTATGGATTACTTGGTGAAAGTACTGGCTAACAAGTACTCAGGACAACTTAAACATAATGATCCAACATGTTACACCCAATGGTTAATAACTTGACTAGTAATAGGTGGATGACACAAATAACTTGATTCACCTCTAATCCAACTGTGTGAGTTATCCTCGGATTGCTTCTTTGGATAAGGGGCGAGATCCAGGATGGGTTTGTTTGATGTTATCTTTCAGTTGGTTACAACCCTCGATCTTATCCCCTTCCTGATAGTTGGAAGTGATAGAATCTCTGTAGTTGGTTAGTGCCGCCAGTTGCAGCATCTTATATATCCCCTTCTTTCCGTTGAACCCAAGTCATCTGTGCTTGTGTTGACGGGCTATACTTTGGTGAACTGTGAGTCTTGCTTGCCAGTACTTGGATGTACTGACCCCGTTGGGGCTGTGGTTTACGCAGACTACGACTACAGCTACGATGACCACCAGGATGGCTACTTCGTGGAGTTTGACGAGACTGCATACGAGTAGATAGCTGGACCAGGGCTGGATCCAGGACCTACGTGGATGGGCGTCGTCTTCTTTATTTTCTCCGGCTTCTTAAGCCTGTTGGATTTGTCTGTACCCAGACACCTTTGATTGCTTCCGCTGATGTAATGAATGCTATGTTGGGACATGTGTCCTCTGGATGATTGTATTTGCTATTTCTGCCTTAGTGAAGGCCAATTGCAACCTTATTTCAATCTTTTGTGTCTTAGAGATAAGTTGTGATCATCATTCGTTCAAAGCTGTTGACGTACCGTGCGTGATTGATATGAACTACGTCGACAGTAGTGCCTATGACTTCTAGTGGATAGTTTACATCGACGGTGGAATAGCAGGGCTTGTGTTGTCGCGCATAAGCGCAGGCCTACCAGGAAGCTGGGACGTGGGAGCAGTTATGCCCCATAATCCAAGCACCTGCTATCCAGTTCGTCCGATGAGTATCCCTTAGAAGGCAGGGTGCGACAGTTATGTAAAAGCATTGCAAGCTGAGATAAGTGCTTTAACAAAGGCATGATAAATATTATTTCAACTAATGTAAACTTAGCAACCATGTTGCACATGAAAAGAAACACTAACAAAAGAAAATTAATAATGAAACATTTAGAGCGATACAGTTGTTTCAATCATAAAGAAAAACATAATAAAGTGGTATCCAACTAGTCCTTCGTGTGGTAGCAAAACATAAATTCCAGGACACCTTCAAAGTTTAAATGGTGACTAGATACAAATAATTTGGGAGCAAGCAATGCCATAATCATGAATCAATCAATAATAAGTTTTGGGATATGCGAATTATACTCAGAATGACAACTATGCTATCTTAGCTGGTGCATAAAGGAAGAAGATGGAGACTTAGCATAAAAGTAAAAGAAAGGCCCTTCGCAGAGGGAAGCAGGGATTACTCATGTGTTAGAGCTTTTTATGTGATAAAACAGAGGTATTGAACACAATTTTGAGAGAGGTGTATGTCTATGTCAACGAATGGTAATGAAAAACTTATCATAATGCATGTCAAGCAAAGTGTTTAGACTTTTGAGAGCGTTTTTGTTGTTTTATTAGTTGACACTTCCCCCCACCCTTCTTTCACAAACCAAGGCTAGCCGTGTTCACGGGTACCCACCAGCTTTCATCAAACCATGGGAAGTGCCTTTTATTATATTAATTGGCACAAGCTCTCTTCAAATTTAGATGATCACAGATTCCATACTGATCGGGTGAAATAAGGAAGAAGAACTTTGATTGACACAAACCATAATAAACTTTAAATCACTTCCTCGTGAGCTAAATCAGGAACACAAAACAGGTTAATAATTTTGAAGGTTTTAAAGGTAGCACACGAGAAATTTACTTGGAGTGGCGGTTAAATACCACATATAGGTAGATATGGTGGACACATTTGGCAAACTTTGGTTTTTTTGGGAGTTGTATGCACAATTAGAGATCATACTCACTAAAGGTGTAGGCTAGCATAAGACTGGGAGCGACCAACTAAGAGAGCAATAACGGCCATAATCATGCATAGCGACAAAACATCATTAATCAAAGCATGACGTGATATTAAGAGTAAAAATTAAATGATCATCAAGGATATAAGTGACTTTGTTTGTAGTCATAACATGGTGTGAGCATGCGCCAAGTCAATCCAGATAAAACATTCAAAGGAGAAATACCACAAAACCATGCTTCAATATGAGAGAACAACACATGATTAAATTCAGTGGCACATTAAGCACTCTCAGCTATTTGAGACTAGTCATTATACATCATAAATAAATAACCACACAATTAAAATAGCATCTAACATGGCATGCCAAAGCCTATGCCACAGTCAAAACAAGCTTCCTATTGCACCACTATAAGCATGAAACAATTTAGTCTTCTCCAACACCAATCAACTCATTCGAAACAACTCTCAAAGAAAATAATCATCAAAGACCAGAGAGCTAATCAAATATAACTGAATCAAACCAAGAAGCTCTGAACAAAATTCGAGTGAAAAACAAGAGCTAAACGAAGTACTAGCAAAAACTGAACACTCACTGAACAATGAGAGTGAAAACTAGAGTGTTCTAGGCAATGAAAACAGAGTGTGTATCTTCCAAGATAAAAGTTCTAGGATCCAACCAAAAGATACAACAAAGAAAAAAACTGAAAGAAAAATAAAAGACGCTGCAAGAACAACACATATCATGTGAAGGAATAAAAATACAGTGTTTTGAAAGAAACCTGATATTTTTGTTGATGAAGAAGAGGATGCCTTGGGCATCCCCAAGATTTGACGCTTGCACTTCTTGAATATGTATTGGGTGACATGGGAATCCCCAATTATGATCTTTTTTCCATCATCCATATCATCACATCATACTTCTCTCCCTACACTAGAAAACTCCCTCCACCTAAAACTTCTCACAATCTTCATTAGCAGCGTTAGTGTAATAAAAATAATGAATCCACTCGGTTCAGTTCCAACACAAGTCTAATACTGAATTTAAAACATTAGATACTGTCACAACTTATTTTAATGCTCTTCCCTTCAAAATAACGCAAAAATAAATAGATTAAGACGCAAATGCAAATATTGGCAGAAATCTATCAAAATATAACAATCAGTAAAGATGAATTTTTTAGAAAATATTATTGTGCTCAAATAAAAAAAAGTGGGCTGACGAAAGTTAGTTAACAACCTTGGGCATGTGTCTATTTTGTTTCAAAGGAATCCGACATTCTGGCTGAGAGATATAAATTGTTTGGTAGGATCCCAGAAATCTCTTTCAGAACAGTAACTTCCTCAAATCGCACTACCTCTCAATTAGAGGTTATTCTTGGCACAAAAACAAAATAAAAAGGCTAAGGAGTGGTTGCTACAGAGGTAAAAAAAAATTCCAAGACTCAAATAAAACATAATAACAAAGGGAAACCAAGGAAAACAAAGTGGATTGCCTTGCACAAGCGCTTTTCTTTAAAGCCTTTTAGCTAGGCATAGTGTTTTTAAAAGATGCTCACATAAGAAGAAGAATTGAAGCATAATAGTAGAGAGAATCAAGGAGCAAATATAAAGCACATTTAAATCTAACCCACTTCCTACGCAAAATAATATTTTAAATAAATAAATCATTGACGCACAAAGGAACTTGATTCTTATTACTCTCCAAAATAGTGGGATCATCATTAGATAAAGTCACGGTCTTTCCAAACCCACTTTTGACAATATTATCATCAATAGGTGACAATATTATCATAAAGTAACAGTCATACTCAATTTTCTCCTCCAAGATAGGTGGGCTAAGAGTTCATTTTCAGTTATTATATCATTATCATTAGAAGGAACATGGGTAGAACTAATAGCATAACAATTATTAATATCATCATTTTTAGGATTGGTGCTAAAAATAGTTTCAAAATTATAAGTAGTATCATCATTGTCCCAATCATGATCATCAAGTTCAGTACTAGGCATAAAATAATCATCTTCAATAGTGCCTACAGACTTAACATCACCATCATAATCAATATAACAATCATGTATATCATCTTCAATTTTAACTTTCAAATCATACTCACTAGGAATAACCATGAGAGGAGCAACATGCTTAGGGGAAGGTACCATATCCTCTCCCTTTTTCCTCCTCCTCCTCCTCTTATTCTTCTTATTCTTGTCCTCAACCGCCTTAGGAGAGAGTGGTGGGAAAGGAAGGTTCTCCACGTACTCTGATTTATCATTAGAAACAAGAGGAGAAACTTGGGAGATTTTCTCCCTTCCGTTAGTGGCAATAAAATAAACATTATTACTTTCATAATTTGGTAAAGTTCCATTCTTTCTAATATTTTCTATGTATGGATTTTCATGGCAATTCTCAATATAATAAGAGTAGCATCCTTGCAAATGTTCTTTGTCTTCAAAGTATTCATGTCTATCCCAGAGGTTTTTCCTAATAGCTCTTCACACCCGAAAAATAATGTATGTTCGTTATAAAGATCATAGGTAATCATGTCATCACAAAGGGGATTAATGATTCTATCACAAAAGTCTAAGCATTGGAAATTAAAGTTCCCTACTTCATTGCAAAGTTCACAAATAGAAGGATAGTGGCCTTGCACTTTTTCAACAAATTCATCTATATATTTACTCCATATGCTAGTTTTTTCATGCTTATGTTGCTTACAATAAATATCTTCTTCAACCCGAGTACTTTCACAAGGTCTATGCACTACACAAAATTTAACATGCTTATATAAACATTATTTTTCAGAAACTGTACCAAGTCTATTGCAGTCATTATAACCTATTTCATTTTCTTTGCAAAGTTCTTTAAAAGGTTCATTATACTTGTCCAATTATCTTTAGGAACATTTATATGTGAAGCAAAAGATTTGCAAAAATAAACACCTATTTGAGAATCAAGTCCAAACTTAGAACTAAGTTTATTGAAATTATCTCTTTCAACAAATGACTTAATGCAATCGTACTCATATACTATAGCCAATTCTTTACCTTTGTTGATCTCCCAATCTCCAGAGTTGCGTTGAATCCTTTCAATAAGGTCCCATTTAACATCAACTCTCTGGTTCGTAAAAGAACACATTGAAGAAGCATCTGGCATATCTTTGTCATGACGAGAAAGCCTTGCATAAAAATTGTTCACAATAACTTCATTTGAAAAGTTATGATTGGGGAATTTAAGCATTAATGATTTAAGTCTTCCAAAAGCTTGAGCAATTCCCTCTCTGTCACGAGGGCAAAAGTTATATATATAACTCCTGTCTTGATGCATTTCATGAAGAGGATAAAATTTAGAGTAAAAGAGAGACACAAGATCCTTATAATCCAATAAGTGAGAATCGTCTAGTAGCATGTACCAATCTCGTGCCATCTCTTTCAGTGATAAAGGAAATATTTTACTCATGATTACTTCACCTAATACACCTGCAATTTTAAACAGTCGCACAATTTTTTTTAATATTAAGTAGATGCACACTTGGATGGACAGATCCATCTCCTACATAACGATTATTCATAACACGATCGATTATCCCCATAGGTATTGTAAAAGGAACAATTACAGTAGGTGTAGGACTTTCCTCTACCACATGAGTGGTTGAGGGTTCATTCCTAAACAACCAACTAATAGTAGATGTTTCCATAATAAATCAAAGTAACAAACAGAAATAAAAAACAACACACATGATGAAACAAGAAACAAGTAAAAATGAGCCTGACTAGTGAAAAAAAATTGCAAGATCCAAAGAGATACTTCCTCCGTACCAAAATGTAATATGTTTTACCTTTTCCTAGAAAAAATGAATCTAGAAATGTTTTAGTGTATAGGTGCATATGAATCTACACACTAAAACATGTCTAGATACATTTTGTCTAGCAAAAGCTAAAACATCTTACATTTTGATACGGAGGGAGTACCTTCAAGCGCTAACCTCCCCGGAAACGGCGCCAAAAAAGAGCCTGATGTCTACTACATGTTACTACTCTTGTATACTATGTTGGGCCTCCAAGCGCGGAGGTTTGTAGGACATAGAAAATTCCCCTCAAGTGAGCAACCCAAGGTTTATAAAACTCAGGAAGGTATAGGTTGAATTTATCCCTCTCAGGCAACCCTACAATTAAGATAAAAGAAGTATCTTGTGTCCCAACACACCTAATAAAATTTTCAGTTGTATAGGTGCACTAGTTTGGCGAAGAGATGATAAAATATGGGTAATATGGATGGTAAAACAAGGTGTATTAAATATATAATAAAAATGGCAGCAAGAAAACAAGTAGTAAAACTGAAAGAAACCGATATAGCAATGGTGAAGGACAAGGCCTAGGGATCATAATTTCATTAGTGATCACTCTCAACAACATTAACATAATTAATCATATAATACTTACTCTAACAACATGCATGAAAGACATAGTTTGGAAACTGTTCCTCGTGAATAAAATAAGATGAGAATCAGTAGGGCTATGCAAGCACACCTCAAATTTCACGTTCCCATCAAATAACACCCCAACCCTGTCACTTTGGGCATCCAAAGATAGTACTAATACACCACAAACTATCTCTTGAATAGTATCTTTCTAATCAATATACAACACCCGTACTGTCACCTTGGCACTATAGAGATTATACTAAACACAAGCATCAAGAAACCTCATGATTACAATTCAATTCAACAAAAGTAAGAACAACTTCATGATAAATATCCCTCTAATCCATAGTCCATAGAGTCGCACACGGAACCCCCACTGTCACCGTCGCACCGTGGAACAAAGGTGACTCCGTAGAATTATACTAGATAAAACTAATTGAGTACATCGGATCCATTACGTTATGAAGGGGAAACATCGTAAATTCAAAAATCATAACATAGCACACGATCACATCATGAGAGAGAGATAACCACATAACTACTAACACGAGCCCTCAACCCGAAGAAGGACTACTCCCGCATCATCATGAGAGGCAGCAATGCCGATGAAGAGGCCTCCAGTGACGATTTCCCTCTCCGACAGGGTGCCCGAGCAGGGCTCTAGAAGTGCTAGATTGGACTTTCGAGATGACGGCACCTCTCTGTATGTTTTGTGGAAAATAACCCTGTCCCCGTCATTTCTAGGGTAAAAGGCAATTTATAGGCGAAGGGGGGACGTGAGGGGTGGCCAAGGCTCCCTGGGTCCCGTTGGGCGCGAACAAGGAAGAGGTCGTGCTCGGTGCCCACCTGGTGGCCCCCTGGCTCCCCCCGTCTCTCCTTTGGGTTTCGTCTTTGTTCCGGGTAAAAATTGATCTCCTTGGATTTTCAGCCCTTTCCAAGAATATTTCCTTAAGAACTTTTCTGAAATAGAAAATTAGCAGAAAAACAAAACACTCCTAGGGCATCTTATTAAAAGGTTACTCTATGAAAACATCCAAAAAAGAAATAAAACATGTGGAAAACAAAAGATATTGGGTAGAAAACAAGCATGGAGCATCAAAAAATTTACATACGTTTGCAACATATCATCAAGCAAAGTGTTTAGACTTTTGAGAGCGGTTTCCATTAGCACTTTTCCCTTTTACTTATGGTTGGCACTTCCCCCCCCCCATGTTGTCTTACACAGACCATGGCTAGCCGTATTTCCGAGTGCCCACCAAAAATCATCAATCCGTGGGGAAGTGTCTTTTTATATTATTTGAGTTCATATTATTTGGCACCATCTCTAGGAAAATTTAGATGAGCACAAATTCCATACTCATCGGGTGAAATAAGGGAGAAGAGCCTTGTTTGACATAAGACATGAGGAACACAAAACATGTTTAATAATTTTGAAGGTTTAAAGGTAGCACACAAGAAATTTACTTCGAGTGGCGGTGAAATACCACATATAGGTAGGTATGGTGGACACATAGGAAAACTTTGGTTTTGGGGAGTTGGATGCATGAGTAGAGCTCATACTCAGTACAGGGTGAAGGCTAGTAAGAGACTGGGAGGGACCAACTAAGAGAGCATTAACGGCCACAATCATGCATATCGACAAAACATTATTAATAAAAGCACAAAGTGATATTATAAGTCGAAAAATAAATTATCATCAAGGCTAAAGGTGACTGGGTTCTAGTCATAACATGGTGTGAGCATGCGCCAAGTCAACCCAAATAAATCATCCAAGGAGAATACCACAATACCATGCTTCAATATGAGGAAACAACACATGATTTAATTTCAATGGCACATTAAGCTATCTCAGTTATTTGAGACTAGTCATGATACATCATATACTACTAAGAACACATTTAAAATAACATCTAACATGACATGCCAAAGTCTAAGCCACAGTCAAAACAAGCTTCCTATTGCACCACTATAAGGTTGCAATATTTTACTCTTCTCCAACACCAATCCACTTATTTGAAATAACTCTCAAAGAAAATAATCATTAAATACGAGAACAAAATTCGAGTGAAAAAACAAGAGCTAAGCGCATTACTAGCAAAAACTGAACTCTCACAAAACAATAAGAGTGAAAACTAGAGTGTTATGGAGAATAAAAATGGAGCGTGTCTCTCTCCAAACTAAAAATGCTAGGATCAAACCATTTCTTACAGCAAGAAGGAAAAAACTAAACTGAAAGCAAAATGAAATGACACTCCAATAATAACAGATGTCAAGTGAAGAAATAAAAATATAGGGTTTTGAAAGAAACCTGATATTTTTGTTGATGAAGAAGGGGATGCCTTGGGAATCCCCAAGCGTTGACACTTGTACTTCTTGGATATGTATTGGGGTGACATGGGAATCCCCAAGATTGACCTTTTTCCATCCTTCATATTCTCATATCATCCTTCTCTCTCTACACTTGAAAACTTCCCACAATCTTCATTGGCAACGTTAGTGCATCAAAATAATAAATCCAGTTGGTTCATTTCAACACAAGTCTAACACCAATTTCAAACATTAGCTAATGTCACAACTTATTTTAAGGATACGCCGCTCCTAAAGAACATAAAAGATGAACATTAAGAGTCAAACGCAAATATTGGCAGAAATCTATCAAAACAGAACAATAGATAGAGATGATTATTTTTTAGAAAATCTTCTTCTGCTCAAAATCAAAAAGTGTGAAACTAATGAAAGTTAGATAACAACTTGGGGCATGTGTCTATTTGTTTTCAAAGAAATCCGACATTCTGACGGAGAGAAATAATATTTGTGCTGGCAGCACAGAAATCTGTTTCAGGACAACAACTTCTCCAAATCACACAAAACAAAATAAAAAGGATAATAAGTGGTTGTTACAGAGGTAAAAACTTCCAAGACTCAAAGAAAACAAACGAATACAAAGGGAAAACATAAGGAAAACAAAGTGGGTTGCCTCCCACAAGCGCTTTTCTTTAAAGCCTTTTAGCTAGGCATGAAGAACGAATCAAGTATTATCAATAAAATTGTGGGTAGTACTCACAATGGACTCAAAAGGTAATTTCATTCTCTTTCTAGAGAAATGTTCCATGCCCTTTTAAGGGGAAACTGAAATCTTATAATTCCCTCTTTCATATCAATAATGGCACCAATGATGAAGAAAAGGTCTTCCCAAAATGATAGGAAAAGAAGCATTGCATTCAATATCCAAAACTAGAAAATCAATGGGAACATAATTATCATTGGCAATAATAAGAACATCATCAATCGTTCCGAAAGGTCTTTTAATAGTGGAGTCTGTAAGATGCACTCCCAAAATACTATCATCCAATGGTTTCAAATCTAACATATCGTATAAACTTTTAGGCATAATAGAAGAACTTGCACCAAGATCACACAAAGAATTGCAATAAAAATCATTCACTATTATTCTAATAGTGGGCTCCCAACCATCTTGTAATTTTCTAGGAATAGGGGCTTCAAGTTTGAGCCTTTCTTCTTTAGCTTCAATGAGAGCATTAGTGATATGTTTAGTGAAAGCAATATTTAACTTACTGGCATTAGGATCTTTAGATAATTTTTGTAAAACCTTAATAACATCATAGATGGTGAAATTATCAAAATCAAGTTTATCATCCTCAAACATGGTGGTAAAATTTTCTCCTAAAGTCATATTATCATCAATCCCACTTCCAACAATTTTATGAGTAGAAAATTTTTCACTCTCCAAATTTTTGGGACTCCTTCTACCTAAAGTCATGAAATCTCCAATCCCATTTGTTTTGACATCAAAAAATTTAAAAGCATTAGGATACTCATGACTACTGAAATGTTTCACTTCTTCAAAGGGTTGGATCATAGAAATTTTAACATGCTCACTTTTAGAAGTTTTTTTCCAGCAATTTCTGCTTCTATTTCTCTTCTAGCACTAATTTGAGCTAACATCTTGTGTTCTCATTTATTTGAACTTGTATAGCATTTTCAGTTTTCTTGGCCTCAAGAGATGTAGTCTGATGACCCACAAGTATAGGGGATCGCAACAGTCTTCGAGGGGAGTAAAACCCAATTTATTGATTCGACACAAGGGGAGCCAAAAAATATTTATATGCCTTAACAACTGAGTTGTCAATTCAGCTGCACCTGAAAGTAGACTTGCTCTCAACAATTTATCAGTGGTAACAGTTTTATAGTAGCAGTAGAAATAAAATAACAGCAGTAGTCAAATAGTAACAACAGTAGCAATCGCGGAAAACAGCAGAATGGGAGTACCGTAGGCATAGAGGGAATGTATGGACGGGCGTTGCATGGATAACATACGTCATGTAATAATAATAACATGGGCATTGCAGATAATAATATAAAGCATCAAACATGTAGGCAACCATATGCATGCGTTCCAATATAGTCATACATGCTCGCAATGAGAAACTTGCAGAACATCTTTTGTTCTACCAGCCCGTGGCAGCGGGGCCTCTAGGGAACCTACTGGTAATTAAGGTGCTCCTTTTAATAAAGCACCAGAGCAAAGCATTAACACTCCGTGAACACATGTGATCCTCACATCACAGCCATCCCCTCCGGTTGTCCCAATTTCTGTCACTTTGGGGCCTCGTGTTCCAGACAGCAATGTGTGTAAAACAACTTGCAGGTATGATCAAGAAACAATATTATACTCATGAAACAATAACATGTTAAGATCTGAAATCATGGCACTCGGGCCCTAGTGACAAGAGTTAAGGATAACAAGTTGCAACAACCGTAGAAAACAATAACAATGGATACTAGGCACTATGCCCTAACAATCTGGCATTATTACATGATCAATCTCATCCAATCCCGTCCATCCCTCTCAGTCATACAGCGGTGTTTACTCACACATGGACGTGGGAAACATGGATGGTTGATGGAGAAGGAGTGGCGGTGTCGATGGCGATGATCTCCTTCAAATCCCCGTCCCGGCAGGGCGCTAGAACAGGAACTTCTAGTCCCCGAATCGAGCTTTGGGGTGGCAGCGAACGCTCTGTTGTGTTTTTGTGGAATATGACGAACCCCTCGCGTTTTAGGGTTGAAGGCAATATGTAGTCGAAAGGGGAGCCCGAGGGGGTGTGGGAGTTCCCCACACCACCAGATGGCGCGGCCTAGGGGGCGCCAGGGGGTGGTGTGGCCCCCCTCTGGCCCCTCTCCTGGCCCCCTTCTGGCTCCGGGGGTCTTCCGGTGTTTTAAGACCAATTGGGTCTTTTCTGGGCACTTTCTCGAAAGTTGATTTTTCTGCACAAAAAGAAGACACCAAGGTAATTCTGCTGAAAACAACGTTAGTCCGTGTTAGTGGTATCCAAAACTCACAAGTTTAGAGGAGAACAATAAGAAAAGTGTTCGGAAAAGGAGATACGTTTTCGACGTATCAACCCCCCAAGCTTAGCTTATTGCTTGTCCTCAAGCAATTCAGTGACAACTGAGTGCGATAAAAGACTTTTACGGACACATTTGTTTCATATGATGTAAATGTACTCACGACATAAACAAGTGCTGATGAGATTCATAATAAAATGTATGGAAAATAAAAGTCACCCAGTAGTTATGCAAACCATGAAGATATGCCAACAAACTAATAATAGTCAACATGAAGTACTTCAATCTACAAGATTGCAATGCTCATAATAGGGTACGATAAAGCGTACTCGCTTGCCCTTAATAGTGAAGCAAAACATAAATGCCAGGGCACCTCTGAAGTTCAAATGAACACTAGAAATAAAGATATCAAAGATACGAGCATCAAAATTATACCACTATCAACCGTGTTCTCGGACAAGCACATTACAGTAAGAATAACAGCCATGCTCTCAAGAAGGTGCATAAAGCCATAAGGTGAAGACTCAACATAAAAATAAAAGAAAGGCCCTTCGCTGAGGAAAGTAGGGATTAACTCATGTGTTATAGCTTTTATTTTATTAGATAGAGGTATTGAAAACATTTTTGAGAGAGGTGTATGCTTATGTCAACGAATGGTAAACAAACAATAATAGGCAACATGAAGTACTTCAATCTACAAGATTGCAATGCTCATAATAGGGTATGATAAAGCGTACTCGCTTGCCCTTAATAGTGAAGCAAAACATAAATGTCAGGGCACCTCTGAAGTTCAAATGAACACTAGAAATAAAGATATCAAAGATACAAGAATGAAAATTATACCACTATCAACCGTGTTCTGGGACAAGCACATTACACTAAGAATAACAACCATGCTCTCAAGAAGGTGCATAAAGCCAGAAGGTGAAGCCTCAACATAAAAAATAAAAGAAAGGCCCTTCGCTGAGGAAAGTAGGGATTAACTCATGTGCTAGAGCTTTTATTTTATTAGATAGAGGTATTGAAAACAATTTTTAGAGAGGTGTATGCTTATGTCAACAAATGGTAAACAGACAATACAATATGTCACAAGCCAACTAGACTTCACAAGAGCGGCTCCCATAGAAGGACGCATCTGGGTAGAAGGTCATCCCTCTTTATTTTTTGTTTACACAATTATGCTTTGACTGATAAATCAGGGGCAAAAAGAGTGAAGAGAATTTGTTGTATTAGTTTGAGGCTGGGCACCCCGCTGCCGGCTCCTCTATCATTGGATAAGCAGATGAAGCCACTAGTCCAGGGGTGTGAAATCCAATCAACAAGTGAGATAAAGATTCTCTATTTACGTCCTCATGGGCTAAAACAGGGGCACTAAACAGGAATAATTTTTAGCAGGTTTTAAAGGTAGCACATGAGAAATTTACTTGGAGTGGCAGTTAAATACCACATACATAGGTAGGTATGGTGGACACATTTGGAAAACTTTGGTTTTTGGGAGTTGGATGCACGAGTAGAGCTCATACTCAGTACAAGTGGAGGCTAGTAATTGACAGGGAGCAACAATCAAGAGAGCAAAAACTTTCATAATCATGCTTGCGACAAAACAAAATTAAGAGGGGCATAAAAATGATACAAATACTCTGAGGAAAAATAAATCATCGAGGCTTAAGCGAACTTTTGTTTTCAGTCATAGCATGCGTGAGCATGTTCCAAGTCGATTCAAGCGAAACAATCAGAGGGAGATACCACAATGTCATACCCTTCTATGAATAAAACAATGCAAGCAAATATTCATACGACATGCTATCTTATATTAATAAGCTGGAACTAACACGTGAGAGCACGAACTACCAAGCATCAATTAAATAACATACACCTTACATGAACGGACTAAGCATGTTCACACAACAAGTATATGTACAAAAATAAAACAAATAGAGTTCATACCAGCCTCTCACCACAACTCGGATTGTCATAAATCATCATTACTGCTCTTCACTTGTGGATTGAATAATATAGAATCATAATCAAGCTCCAATGGAGACACGGAAGTCTGATGAATTCTGCAAGAAACTTACAAAACCAAAGAAGAATAACAAATATTTTTGGGTTTTCGATTTAAAACAAGAACAGAAAGAAGCAAGCAAATAAAGCAAAATATTTTTGGATTTTTGAATACTAAACCGAAACGAGAAAAGAAAGCAAACCAACAAAAAGAAACTAAAGAAGTAAACAACAAATATATTTTTGGTCTTTTTGTGTTTTGGAAAACAATAACAACACAATAAAACAAAGAGAAGCGAAAGAAAATGAAAACGAACGAAAGAAACAAAAATATGGATATGCAATGAACCGACCGAAAATGATATATAAATGAGTGTGATGTCGGTATACCTCCCCCAGGCTTAGGATTTTGTCCTAAGTGGGGATCAATCATAGCGTGAGAAATAACCCCACTCTGGTGGGTCATCCCTCGTGTGGTCGTACTAGGGCGGCCAAGAGGAAGATGAAGCAGCGGGCGCATAGTCATAACCGGGGTGCTGGTATGGGACCCCTGTGGCGTCATAGGTCTGTACGAAATCACCATCGTCCCCCTCTTCGGCATCCTCCCCTTGCTGGTGGTGATGCTCAAGGTATGTGTCCAGCTCACTCTCAGAAGGCATCCATCCTTGCCTGCTATTAATATTAAACAAAAGAGGTGCATGCAAAAGTACTTCCCTAACAGTTTTAATAACTCTACACCCGGATCGTTTGGAGAAATTTAATTCAAACGATAAATTATGTACGTGAGCATGGGTAGAAAGAAACTTATGTTGAACCATGGAAACAAGATCAAGCCTCTCTATAGGAAGCTGCAGGTCAAGAGGGTGCGGCTCCAAACCATGCAAAGCAAGCAAGCGTGAGGCAATAAGACCTCCAAAAACTCCGCCCTTCTCACGGTTATGTGAGAGACGGTAAGAAATCAAAGGACCAAAGTTATAAGACCTATCACATCTTAAGGAAGCTGCAATAAACGCCAAATCATAGACAGATAGCTTGTTGGCAGTTTTTCTAGATAACACACATTTAGAAATAAAATAGGCAAAGTATCGAATGCTAGGGAGTTGAATTTCTCGAATTTTACCACTCTCCCCTGTGAAGCTTCTTCCTTGGCAAATCTCCTCAAACAATTCCAGCAGTGGTTTAGGTTGCCTCTTATCTTCTCACAAGAGCCCCACTCCGGTACCTTGATAGGTGCACAAAAATCACTGAAAGGAAGACTCACAACTTTATTGTAAATTTTATAGTGGACCAACGAGTTAGTTGAGGACCATTTGAAATGAAACTCCTGCACCACAGACATAGTTAGTTTCACATTGGATAGGTTCATTCTCAATGAAACAGTCCAAGCCTGCATTATGCACAATAGTGTTGAAATCCTCATGAATTCTTGACACAGATAAATTGATGGAAACACTCTCTCTTTGCGGTGCACGGGCATGACCTCATGCAACTCCAGCTCATGCTGGTTTAGTTGATGAACATTGTGCTCCATCTCTGAATTTTTTCAACAATCATTACAAAAACTACTTTCAAGCAACTATAAGGTGGAAACTACCATAGGGACCTGTATGAGAGCTAAACATACATCAAAACTACATTATTTATACTCAAATCAAGCATGCAAACTCACATAAGCTGTCACCTACTGTTCCAAAATACTCAACAAATACTTCACCAAATAAAATTCTACTTAGATCATCGGAGGAGTCACATACCGGAGAGCAAATGCACAAAATCTCAACACAAAATGATAGGCTGAAGAAGGAGATCGAAATTCCAGAGGAAGAACAGCAAGAACATGGGTTCCAGGAAATGTTTTTAGTTTCGGAGGTGAGAGAGAAGACTTTGGCAGTGGAGAGAGTAAGTGGAGGGCCCCACACCATGTGCTGGCGCCACCAGGGGGCAGGCCACGCCACCCCATGGTGTGCCTGACTGGTGGGAGCCCCTGGGGTCTCCCAGGTGGCTTTCTGCCTCATTTTTCGTAAAAAATTATTAGAATTTTTATGGAATTTTTCGAGAAACTTTATTTTTGAGATATTTCCATAATTTTTTAATAATTAATAAAAACCAGGAAAACGAAAGTGAAAAGGTGGAAAAAAACCAAAACCAGAACTACAGAGGTTCTATGACACTCTAATGAAAAAATATCTAAAGAAAACAAAGGTGGAAGTGGTGAAAACAAAAGTATGGGTGGTGAAACATGCATAACCTCAGTAATCAGGGTAAAAACATCAGGAAAAAATGCATAAGGATGGTGGAAAACATCATTGTACTCAAGTAGCCATGTGATAACAAAAGTAAACATGGTGAAAACATAATGGGGTAGGTGAAAACATAGTGAAACATTGTCCTCTTCATTAAAAATCATTTTGTTAACAAGGGTGATCAAGTCATGTTACCAGAACAATTTTCATATGAAGCAAAACCTTGCTAATCACTAAATAATTATGTTACCTCAACCTTGATAGGCATAGTCCCAATCATAATAATTTCATATTTTTTTGGTGTCATGGGAATAGGACAATAAAATTCTCCAATCTTGATGGTCTCAATATTTTCAATTGAATTTATACCATATCTTCTATCAATCTTCTTGGGAAAATAAACAATATGCTCTTTATCATTAACATTAAAAGTTACCTTTCCTTGATTGCAATCAACAACAGCCCCTGCAGTATTAAGAAAAGGTCTCCCAAGAATAATAGACATATTATCATCTTCAGGCATTTCCAACACAACAAAGTCAGTTAATATCAAACAATTGGAAGCAACTTGCACAGGAACATTCTCACTTATACCAACAGGAATAATAGTGGATTTATCAGCCATTTGCAAACATATATCAGTGTGTATCAATTTTTCAAGAGAGAGTCTCTTATAAAGAGAGAAAGGCATAACACTAACTCCAGCTCCCAAGTCACATAAAGCAGTTCTAACATAATTATTTTTAATAGAACAAGGGATAGTAGGAATACAAGGATCTCCAAGATTCTTTAGAACCTTTCCATTAAAAGTGTAATTAGCAAGCATAGTGGAAATTTACTCATTAGGAATTTTCCTTTTGTTGGAGACAATATATTTCATATATTTAGAATAAGGAGGCAGTTTAATAGCATCAGCCAAAGGGATTTGTAAAAACGGAGGTTTCATCCACTCACAAAACTTGTTATAATGTTCTTCTTCCTTAGATTTGTGTTTCTTATTAGGAAAAGGCATTGCTTTTTGTACCCAAGGCTCTCTTTCTTTACCATGTTTATTGGCAATGAAATCCTCCTTAGTATACTTTGCAGTTTTAATTTGCTTTTCAGGTTCAGCTACTGGTTCTTCTTTATCAGAAGCATCACTTTTGTCATTACCACTTTCAGTTTCAGCATGAGAAATAGATATACTATTAGGATCTTTAGCAGGTTCAGGAGATTCTACAACATTTTTACGTCTCTTCTTCTTTTTCTTAGAAGGAGAACTATTGTTTTTAGGTTGCTGAGAATCTTGTTCAATTGTTTTAGGATGCCCTTCAGGATACAAGGGGTCCTGAGTAGAAACACCACTTCTAGTAATTATTTCACAAACATGTTTATCTCTACAAGCATTAGCTAGCATGTCTTTTTGCACTTTAGTAAGTTGATCAATTTGAGTTTGAACCATTTGAAAATGTTTAACAAGCATTTTAACATCATTAGAGGTTTTCTCAATAATACCATGCAAATTATCAATAGCTCTAGAGTTTTCCATAAGGTGATTTTGCACTCACCTATTAAAGTAGTCTTGCTTAACAACATAATTATCAAATTCAGCTAAGCATTGATCAAGTGGTTTAGAATAAGGAATATCTCTATTATCAAAGTATTGGAGAGAGTGTACCTCAATAGTTCATGGATGAGGAATAGGCTTACATAATTCTTCTATAGAAGGTAAATTCTTCACATCTTCAGGTTTAGTACCTCTAAGAGATTTCTTGGCTTCCTTCATCACTTCATCATTGAATTCAATCATTCCTCTCTTCTTGGGTGTTGGTATTGGTGTTGGCTCTGGTGTAGGTGTAGGATCAGTATAGGTGTAGGCTCAGGTATGTTCCAATCATCATTATTTTTGGCTATTTTAGCCAATAATTTCTCAGCTTCTTCTGGAGTTCTTTTCCTGAAAACACAACCAGCACAACTATCTAGGTATGTCCTAGATTAAATAGTTAGTCCATTATAAAATATATCTAGGAGCTCATTTTTAGGTATTGGATATCCCGGGATAGCTCTTATCAAAGAACAAAACATTGTCCAAGATTTAGGCAATTTTTCTCCTTCAATTTGCTTAAAGTTAAAGATGTCCTACACTGCCGCATGTTGGGCACTAGCAGGAATTTTTTTTTGAAAGAAAGCATTAACCAAATCCATAGGATCAGTAATACACCAAGGTGGCAGATTTTTAAACCAAATTTTAGCTTCATCTTTCAATGAGAAAGGGAAGATCTTGGCCAGAAAATAAGTACGCAGCTTAGTATCATCAGAAAATAAACTACTCAAAGATGAAAGCTCATTCATGTGTTCCATAGCAGTTTTACTTTCAGTTCCACAAAAAGGTTCCTTCTCAACAACAGATATATAAGATAAATCTAAAGATAAATCATAATCCTTGTCTAATATGCGTATGGGAGATGTGGCAAACTTAGCATCAAGAGAAGAGTTATATTTCACAGCATGTCTTGCAAGAAGACTCTTAAGAGCACTTGCACCAGTAGTAGCACAAGCTTCTTCAATAAAATCATCACTTAGTTCAATATAGGTTTCATCAAGATCATCAATAAGCTCAGTTGAATTAACAGGTGTACCAATATTTTCAACAGAAATTCCAGCATTTTTAATTTGTTTGGATCTAGCAATAGTATCATCTAGGAAAGGACCTAGAGAACCAGTATCATCAAGCATAGTAGAAGCATCATCAAAAGTATCAGAAACATTCTCAGACTCAGCAGAAGTAACAGTACGTGTGGCATGTGGAGGAGTAAGAAGCTTACTCTCAATAGACGGTGAATCAAGAGCAGCAGAGGTGTTCAGACTTGTACCTCTTCTTGTAGTGGATGGTAATATAGGAACTTTTCCATCACGAGTCTTGCCCAAGCTGAATTGCTTGCAGCAAACAATATCACGATCAAGTGAGCAAATAAATACAACTATGCACCCCGGCAACGGTGCCAGAAAATAGTCTTGATGACCCACAAGTATAGGGGATCGCAACAGTCTTCGAGGGAAGTAAAACCAAAATTTATTGATTCGACACAAGGGGAGCCAAAAAATATTTATATGCCTTAACAACTGTGTTGTCAATTCAGCTGCACCTGAAAGTAGACTTGCTCGCAACAATTTATCAGTGGTAACAGTTTTATAGCAGCAGTAGAAATAAAATAACAGAATTAGTAAAATAGTAACAGCAGTAGAAATAGCGGAAAACAACAGTATGGAAAGTACCGTAGGTATAGAGGGAATGGATGGACGGGCGTTGCTTGGATAACATAGGTCATGTAATAATAATAACATGGACATTGCATATAATAATATAAAGCATCAAACATGTAGGCAAACCATAGGCATGTGTTCCAATATAGTCATACGTGCTCACAATGAGAAACTTGCACAACATCTTTTGTCCTACCAGCCCGTGGCAGCGGGGCCTCTAGGGAAACTACTGGTAATTAAAGTGCTCCTTTTAATAAAGCACCGGAGCAAAGCATTAACACTCCGTGAACACATGTGATCCTCACATCACAGCCATCCCCTCTGGTTGTCCCAATTTCTGCCACATTGGGGCCTCGGGTTTCGGACAACAATGTGTGTAAAACAACTTGCAGGTATGATCAAGAAACAATATTATACTCATGAAACAATAACATGTTCAGATCTAAAATCATGGAACTCGGGCCCTAGTGACAAGCATTAAGCATAACAAGTTGCAACAACGGTAGAAAACACTAACAATGGATACTAGGCACTATGCCCTAACAATCTGGCATTATTACATGATCAATCTCATCCAATCCCTTCCATCCCTCTCAGCCTACATCGGTGTTTAATCACACATGGAAGGGGGAAACATGCATGGTTGATCGAGAAGGAGTGGCGGTGTCGATGGCGATGATCTCCTTCGAATCCCCGTCCCGGCAGGGCGCCAGAACAGAACTTTTGATCCTCGAATCGAGGTTCTGGGTGGCGGCGGCGCTGTGTTGTGTTTCTGTGGAATATGACGAACCCCCTCGCGTTTTAGGGTTGAAGGCAATATGTAGTCGAAAGGGGAGTCCGAGGAGGTGTGGGAGTGTCCCACACCACCAGGTGGCGCGGCCTAGGGGGCGCCAGGGGGTGGTGTGCCCCCCTCTTGCCCCTCTCCTGGCCCCCTTCTAGCTCTCGGGGTGTTCCGGTGTTTTAAGACCAATGGGGTCTTTTCTGGGTATTTTCCCGAAAGTTGATTTTTCTGCACAAAAAACGAGACACCAAAGTAATTCTGCTGAAAACAGCATTAGTCTGTGTTAGTGGTATTCAAAACTCACAAGTTTAGAGGAAAACAATAAGAAAAGTGTTCGGAAAAGGAGATACGTTTTCGACGTATCAGGAGGCCAAGTTACTCTTGGAAGATCTCTGCTAAAACTCTTGGGAGAAACTATTGATGTGGGAAAAGGTACCATGACTTTCACCTCCAAACCGGGCTTCAATCATCAGTTCCCTAGAAGTAAGAATAAGGGTAAGAAATGTAAAAGTAAGCCTCGTGGTCTTGTTTTGGATGCTTCTTGATGGTGCAGGAGTGCACTCGTTGGGAGACCCCAAGAGGAAGGTATGGATATCACAACAACAAGTTTTTCCCTCGGAAAGAAACTAAGGTTGAATCGACTAGTAGGAGAAACAAATCACTTTCGAAGGTTGCTGTCAGCTGGTGTTGGCAGGGCGCACTACCGGTTCAGCAGCAACGTGGAATCTACACAACACAATCATGTTACTTTGCCCCAACGAAGCAGTGAGGTTGTCAATCTCACCGGTTGTGCTAAAAACAAAGGATTAGACGTATAGTGTGGAAAATAGTACTTGTTTGCAGTAGATGAAAGAGAAAAGTAATTGCAGTAGTAAAATTATGGTTGAAGTGGTTGTATTATCAGTGTAAATAAACGGACCGGGGTCCACAGTTCACTAGTGGTGTCTCTCCAAAACAGATAGATAACATGTTGGGTAAACAAATTACAGCTCGACGATTTATAGATATAAAGGCTGCACCATAATGCATATGCATGTCATGATGATTACTATGTGATTCATGCAGGCATTATAACAAGATTCATAGACCGTTATCCAACTGCATCTATGACTAATAATCATAGTTTCAAAAACCGAACTGGACATCGAACCGGTGAGGTTGTCGATTCAGGTTTTGACAGGTCGGACCGTCGGTTCATTAGTTCATTTGCGACAAAAAACCGGAAAATTTAAGCTTAATTGTAAAAATATTGACCTCATATCAGCTAAACACACATTATATAGGGTACAATCCATAAGTATATCATTAAATGTTTCCTTCCTAGTTGGTTATTGTGCCTTATAGCATGCTTTGGCTCAAAGTAAGGGGTTCAAATCCTAGTTTATTCACATATTTTTCAATTTATATTTGGTTTTTTAGTAAAAGACCAATGGACGCTAAAAAACCGGATGGGGCACCGGTTCCGGTTTTTTCCGGCCGGACCGCCGGTCCGGTCCTGTTTTTTAAACTATGCAAATAATCCACCCTCGGAGCATAATCCAATCCAACCTCGGGTATTAAGTTGCAAGAAACATATAATTGCATTAAGCAAAGTGTGTAATTTAAACAATGTAAACATCGTTGTTTTCTCCCTAATGGCAACAACACATCCCCCACCCGTTCCGTTTCTGTCACTCGAGCGTGAGTAAAAGGGAGGCATGAACCCACTATTGAGCATAAATGCCCCCTCTTGGAGTTACAAGCATCAACTTGGCCAGAGCATCTACTAGTAACGAAGAGCATGCAAGATCATAAATAAGATAAACATGAAATAACATGATAGATTGATAATCATTGGACATAACACTTAATATTCATCGGATCCCAGCAAACACAACATGTAGCATTACAATAAGATGATCTTGATCATGTTAGTGAGCTTACAAGATCTAAACATGAGGCATAAAGAGGAGAGAACAACCATTTAGCTACTGACTATGGACTCGTAGTCTAAGTATGAACTACTCACGCATCACTCCAGAGGCAGGCATGGTGATGAAGAGCCCTCCGGTGATGATTCCCCCTCCCGCTAGGGTGCCGGGGAGAGCTTCAGAACCCTCCCGAACTAGGGTTGACGATGACGGCGGCTACGAAACTTTTGGTGGAAAAGGCTCGGGTGTTTAGGATTAACCCATGGAGGAGTTTAAATAGTAGAGAGGGCAACGTCGATGGGTGGCCAGGGGGCCACACCACCTGGTGGCGCGACCAGGGGGGGGGTCGCGCCGCCCTATGGTGTGGGGCCCTGAGCCCCCCCTCCGGGCGCCGTGTACGTGACAAACTTCTAAGACCCCGGGATTTTGTTTCATCCAATTCCGAGAATATCTCCAGAACAACTTTTCTGAAACAAAAATAGCAGAAAACAGGAACTAGCTCGGTGACATCTTGTCAATAGGTTAGTCAGGGAAAATCCATAAAAATGACATAAAGTGTATAGGAAACATGTTGCATATGACATAAAAACAACATGGAACATAAGAAATTATAGTTACGTTTGAGACGTATCAAGCATCCCTAAGCTTAGTTCCTACTCGTTCTCGAGTAGGTAAAATAACAAAAACAAATAATTTCTGAGGTGACATGCTACCAACATAAACTTGATCATCTAAATTTTAAAAGCATATGTAATCTGAGATCATAGTACTTTAAACACAGTCATGGGATATAATTCTAACAATGAAACTTAGCAATCACTTTGCATCATGAAAAGTAACACAAATAAAAGATCATGAATAATAATGCACTTGAAAGTTATACGTTTGTTTCGATCATAAAGAAAATATAGCAAAGTGGTATTTCGATTGTCCTCAAAAGTGGGGCAAAACATAAATGCCAAGACACCTTCAAAGTTAAAGTGGATGACTAGAACAAATAATTTGAGAGCAAGTAATAACACATCATGAATCAATCAATAATAATCTTTGGGACTGATGCACATTAAACTCAGAATGGCAACTACGCTCTATTAACTGTGCATAAAGTTAGAACATGGAACTCAACATAAAAGTAAAAGAAAGTCCCTTCGCGGAGGGAAGCAGGGATTAACTCATGTGCTAGAGCCTTTTTATTTTATTAAACGGAGGTATTGAAAACATTTTTTTAGATAGGTGTATGCTTATGTCAACTAATGGTAAACAAATAATACAGTACGTCACAAGCCAACTAGACTTCACAAGAGCGGCTCCCATTGAAGGATGCAACTGGTATAGAAGGCCATCCCTCTTCTCTTTTGTTTACACGATTATGCTTTGACTGATAAATCAGGGGCAAAAATAGTGAAGAGGATTTAATAGTAACCAATTTTGGGGCTGGGCACCCGCTGCCATCTCTTCTATCAATTTGGATAAGCAGATGTGCCACTAGTCCAGGTGTGTAAAGTCCAATCAACAAGTGAGATAAAGATTCTCTATTTACGTCCTCATGAGCTAAACCATGGGCACAAAACAGGAATAAGTTTGAAAATTTTAAAGGTAGCACATGAGAAATTTACTTGGAGTGGCGGTTAAGTACCACATGTAGGTAGGTATGGTGGACACATTTGACAAACTTTGGGTTTTGGGAGTTGGATGCACGAGTAGAGCTCATACTCAGTACATGTGGAGGCTAGCAAAGACTAGGAGCGACAAATTGAGGGAGCAATAATGGACATAATCATGCATAGCGACAAAAACATTATTAATCAAAGCATAAATGGTATTACAAGTCAAAAACTAAATGATCATAGAGGCTATAAGTGATTGTTTTGTAGTCATAAACATGGTGTAAGCATGCTTCAAGTCAACCAAATAAAGCGTTCGAAGGAGAACACCACAAATTTATGCTTCAATGTGATAAAAACAACTCATGATTCTTTTAATGGCACATTAAACGCTCTCAGCTATTTGAGACAAGTCATGCTACAATAATAACTACTAAGCATAGAATTAAAATAACATCCAACATGACATGAAAAATTCTAGCCATAGTCTATACGAGCTTCTTTTTGCACCGTTATAAGCACGAAAATTGTACTACTGCTTTCCAACACCAATCATTTTATACTAAACAAAAACTCTCTAAGAGATATAGAAATGAAACAACAAAGTACTACTACTCTACTAGAACTAAAAGCTCTGAATAAGAGATGCATGAAAAACAGGAGCTAAAAGTATTTGCAGCAGCTAGAACAAAAAACTAAGAATAAGAGCATGGAAAAAAACGAGTATTCATATGAAAAAGCGGATTGTGTCTCTCTCCCACACAAGAATGCTGGGTTCCAACTATGTTCAGCAAGGAAAAAAAATAAAAAACAAACAGACGCTCCAAGTAAAGTGCATATGATGTCACCGAACAAAAATATAGTTTCACTAGAAGTGAACTATGTTCAGCAAGGAAAAAAAACAAACAGACGCTCCAAGTAAAGTGCATATGATGTCACCGAACAAAAATATAGTTTCACTAGAAGTGACCTGATAAGTTGCTGATAAAGAAAGGATGCCTTTTGCATCCCCAAGCTTAGACGCTTGAGTCTTCTTAGAATTTTTTGGGATGAACCACGGGGGCATCCCCAAGCTTTGGCTTTTCATTCTTCTTGATCACATTATATGACCCTCTTCTCTCGACCTTTGAAAACTTCCTTCACACCGAACTCAAAGTAATTCTTATTAGAGGGTTAGTGCACAATCAAAAATTCACATGTTCTCCTTGGACACAAGCATTATCAATACATTTTAATTATTATCTATAGCCACTGATGTTTTGTGGAGCAAAGAAATCCACTCAACATAGTAAAAGAAAGAATGCAAGCAAAAAGGCAGAATTTGTCAAAACCAGAACAGTCTGTAAAGACGAATTTTTTTGCGGCACTTACGTTCCTCAAATAAAAAAACATAGAACCAGAAAAAGTTTCGGAAAGAGCTGATGATTAATCACAAAAAATTTCATGCCATTTTTATATTTCTGTGATTTTATACGAATTTAACAGTGGACAACCTAAATCTGTTTCCTGCGCAGAAATCCAAATCCAACCTCAACTTTTCACTAGAGACTTTTCTTGGCACAACAAATGCGAGAAAATAAAGGTACAAAGGAGTTGCTACAGAAGTAAACAACAACATGACTCAAATAAAACAGGAGAAAACATTGCGAAAATAACAACATGGGTTATCTCCCAAGAAGTGCTTTTCTTTAACGCCTTTTAGCTAGGCCTAGAAAACGAGAATCAACTATTTTAAAATGAAGAAGCATCCAAAACATAATTTAAGTCTAACAAACTTCCTATGCATAGGAGTCTTGTAAAGAAATAAATTAAAGAAGCTCAAACTAGAAATCATGGGAAGGTAGAACAAGAGAATTTTGAAAGCTTTCAACAAAAAGAGAGGTGTTTTAGTGACATGAAAATTACTACAACCATATTTTACTCTCTCGTAATAATTTTCAGTAGCGTCATGAACAAACTCAACAACATAATTATTACATAAATCATGTTTGTCATGGTCTAAAAGCACATGATTCATATCAAGCTCAAAAATAGTGGGATCAAAATTAAAAATAAAGACCTCTTCTTTCTCACATTTAGTAATAGAAAAACAAGATGATTGGTAACTCTTAAAAGGTATGGGACACATTATAGAAATCCTATTTTCAGTACCATTATCTAGAGCATTATCATATAAATTTTCTAAACAAACTTCCTCATTATAATGCATATCAATAGTTGGAATAAATATAGGATTATCATAGGATTTATCAAAGTAGCATGGATTATCATAAATAACAGTAGCAATATCATTCTCACAAGTTTCATTCATAGTAGTATCAAGGTCAAAAAATTTCATGCCATTTTTATCTTTCTGTGATTTTATACGAATTTAACAGTGGACAACATAAATTTGTTTCCTGCGTAGAAATCCCAGTCTAACCTCAACTTTTCACTAGAGACTTTTCTTGGCACAACAAATGTGAGAAAATAAAGGTACAAAGGAGTTTCTAGAGAAGTAAACAACAACATGACTCAAATAAAACATAAGAAAACATTGCAAAAATAACAACATGGGTTATCTCCCAAGAAGTGCTTTTCTTTAACGCCTTTTAGCTAGGCCTAGAAAACGAGAATCAACTATTTTAAAATGAAGAAGCATCCAAAACATAATTTAAGTCTAACAAACTTCCTATGCATAGGAATCTTGTAAAGAAATAAATTAAAGAAGCTCAAACTAGAAATCATGGGAAGGTAGAACAAGAGAATTTTCAAAGCTTCCAACAAAAAGAGAGGTGTTTTAGTGACATGAAAATTACTACAACCATATTTTCCTCTCTCATAATATTTTTCAGTAGCGTCATGAACAAACTCAACAACATAATTATTACATAAAGCATGTTTGTCATGGTCTAAAAGCACATGATTCATATCAAGCTCAAAAATAGTGGGATCAAAATTAAAAATAAAGACCTCTTCTTTCTCACATTTAGTAATAGAAAAACAAGATGGTTGGTCACTCTTAAAAGGTATGGGACACATTATAGAAATCATATTTTCAGTACCATTATCTAGAGCATTATCATATAAATTTTCTAAACAAACTTCCTCATTATAATGCATATCAATAGTTGGAATAAATATAGGATTTATCAAAGTAGCATGGATTATCATAAATAATAGTAGCAATATCATTCTCACAAGTTTCATTCATAGTAGTATCAAGGTCAAAAAATTTCATGCCATTTTTATCTTTCTGTGATTTTATACGAATTTAACAGTGGACAACATAAATCTGTTTCCTGCGCAGAAATCCAAATCTAACCTCAACTTTTCACTAGAGACTTTTCTTGGCACAAAAGATGTGAGAAAATAAAGGTACAAAGGAGTTGCTACAGAAGTAAACAAAACATGACTCAAATAAAACAGAAGAAAACATTGCAAAAATAACAACATGGGTTATCTCCCAAGAAGTGCTTTTCTTTAACGCCTTTTAGCTAGGCCTAGAAAACGAGAATAAACTATTTTAAAATGAAGAAGCATCCAAAACATAATTTAAGTCTAACAAACTTCCTATGCATAGGAATCTTGTAAAGAAATAAATTAAAGAAGCTCAAACTAGAAATCATGGGAAGGTAGAACAAGAGAATTTTCAAAGCTTTCAACAAAAAGAGGTGTTTCAGTGACACGAAAATTACTACAACCATATTTTCCTCTCTCATAATAATTTTCAGTAGCGTCATGAACAAACTCAACAACATAATTATTACATAAAGCATGTTTGTCATGGTCTAAAAGCACATGATTCATATCAAGCTCAAAAATAGTGGGATCAAAATTAAAAATAAAGACCTCTTCTTTCTCACATTTAGTAATAGAAAAACAAGATGATTGGTCACTCTTAAAAGGTATGGGACATATTATAGAAATCATATTTTCAGTACCATTATCTAGAGCATTATCATATAAATTTTCTAAACAAACTTCCTCATTATAATGCATATCAATAGTTGGAATAAATATAGGATTTATCAAAGTAGCATGGATTATCATAAATAACAGTAGCAATATCATTCTTACAAGTTTCATTCATAGTAGTATCAAGGTTAAAAAATTTCATGCCATTTTTATCTTTCTGTGATTTTATACGAATTTAACAGTGGACAACATAAATCTGTTTCCTGCGCAGAAATCCAAATCTAACCTCAACTTTTCACTAGAGACTTTTCTTGGCACAAAAAATGTGAGAAAATAAAGGTACAAAGGAGTTGCTACAGAAGTAAACAACAACATGACTCAAATAAAACAGAAGAAAACATTGCAAAAATAACAACATGGGTTATCTCCCAAGAAGTGCTTTTCTTTAACGCCTTTTAGCTAGGCCTAGAAAACGAGAATCAACTATTTTAAAATGAAGAAGCATCCAAAACATAATTTAATTCTAACAAACTTCCTATGCATAGGAATATTGTAAAGAAATAAATTAAAGAAGCTCAAACTAGAAATCATGGGAAGGTAGAACAAGAGAATTTTCAAAGCTTTCAACAAAAAGAGAGGTGTTTTAGTGACATGAACATTACTACAACCATATTTTCCTCTCTCATAATAATTTTCAGTAGCATCATGAACAAACTCAACAACATAATTATTACATAAAGCATGTTTGTCATGGTCTAAAAGCACATGATTCATATCGAGCTCAAAAATAGTGGGATCAAAATTAAAAATAAAGACCTCTTCTTTCTCACATTTAGTAATAGAAAAACAAGATGATTGGTCACTCTTAAAAGGTATGGGACACATTATAGAAATCCTATTTTCAGTACCATTACCTAGAGCATTATCATATAAATTTTCTAAACAAACTTCCTCATTATAATGCATATCAATAGTTGGAATAAATATAGGATTTATCAAAGTAGCATGGATTATCATAAATAACAGTAGCAATTCATTCTCACAAGTTTCATTCATAGTAGTATCAAGTTCAGAAGTATAGCAAGTATCAATTTCATAAAAACGGGATATTTCAAAAGCATCAATAGGATCATCACTATTATCAATATAACACTCATCCTCCTTTGGTAAGCATGGAGGGAAACCAAATAAGGTATGAGTTAAAGAGTTACTCTCATTGGGAGGTAGACACGGGTAGCTATTCCATTCTTTCTCTTCTTGATCAGCACTCTCCTCCTCTTTTTCATCCAATGAGCTTACAGATTGAGCAATCTCTTCTTCCATAGGCTCCTGCAAGGCATTAGTCTCTTCCTTTGGGTGAGAGCATCTATAAAGATATTTAAGAATATAGCCATTTTATTCCTTGTAATTATCAAAGCAAAATTCAAGTATATCATAAATTTCATATTTAGAAGGTGAATCATCAATATTTTCAAGCAACTAAGAAATTTCGAATGCACCCTTCCAAGCAATCATTCTTCAATTTGTTCCACATCATAAAAGTCATAATTTCCCTTAAGATAAGAAGATATGATAACATTATCATTATACTCACATTGAAAAGGGAGGTTTTTATACCTCCTACAACAACAAGATTTGTCAAAGCAATAAGTAACATTATAAGTAGAGCACAAGTTTTTAGCATAGTTATTCAATTTATTAATTTGTTCCCGTAAGTGTATCCCTTTTTGTGACAAGCGGTGTTCCTTATAATACTTTTGTTGTTCTTCCATGAAACCACCTTGCCAATAAGATCTAGTTTCAAAGAAATCCTCTTCCTCCCCGGCAAGGGCACCAGAAAAAGCTTGATTGTGCAAAAGTGCACTCGTTGGGAAACCCCAAGAGGGAGGTATGAAGAGCATAAAAGCAAGGTTTTCCCTCAGAAAGAAACCAAGGTTGAATCGACCAGTAGGAGAAAGAAACCACTTCCGAAGGTTGTTGTCAGCTGATGTTGGCAGGGCACACTACCGGTTTAGCAGCAACGTGGAATCTACACAACACAATCAAGTTACTTTGCCCCCAATGCAGCAGTGAGGTTGTCAATCTCATCGGTTTTGCTGAAAATAAAGGATTAGATGTATAGTGTGGAAAATAGTACTTGTTTGCAGTAGATGAAATGGAACATTAATTGCAGTAGTAAAACAACGGTTGCAGTGGTTGTATTATCAGTGTAAGGGAATGGACTAGGGTCCACAGTTCACTAGTGGTGTCTCTCCAAAGCAGATAGATAACATGTTGGGTAAACAAATTATAGCTGGGCAATTGACAGATATAAAGGTTGCACCATAGTGCATATGTATGTCATGATGATTACTATGTGATTCATGTGGGCATTACAACAAGATTCATAGACCGTTATCCAACTGCATCTATGACTAATAATACACCCTCAGAGCATAATCCAATCAAACCTCAAGTATTAAGTTGCAAGCAACAAATAATTTCATTAAGCAAAGTGCGTAATGTAAACATTGTATAAATTGTTGTTTTCTCCCCAATGGCAACAACACATCCCCCGCCCTGTTACTTTTCTGTCACTCGAGCGTGAGTGAAAGGGAGGCATGAACCCACTATCGAGCATAATTACCCCCTCTTGGAGTTACAAGCATCAACTTGGCCAGAGCATCTACTAGTAACGGAGAGCATGCAAGATCATAAATAACATAAACATGAAAGAACATGATAGATTGACAATGATTGGACATAGCATGCAATATTCATCGGATCCCAGCAAACACAACATGTAGCATTACAATAAGATGATCTTGATCATCTTAGGCATCTCACAAGATCTAAACATGAGGTATAAAGAGGAGATAACAACCATCTATCTACTGCTATGGACCCATAGTCCAAGGATGAACTACTCATGCATCACTCCGGAGGCAGGCATGGTGATGAAGAGCCCTCCGGTGATGATTCCACGTCCCGGCAGGGTGCCGGAGAGAGCTTCAGAACCCTCCAGAAGTAGGGTTGACGATGACGGAGGCTACGGAACTTTTGGTGGAAAAAGTCTCGGGTATTTAGGGTTAACCCGTGGAGGAGCTTAAATAGGAGAGAGGGCAACGTCGGTGGGTGGCCAGGGGCACACCACCTGGTGACAAACTTCTATGACCCTAGGATTTTGTTTCGTCCAATTCCGAGAATATTTTCAGAACAACTTTTCTGAAACCAAAAACATAAGAAAACATGAACTGGCTATGTCGAATGTTGTCAATAGGTTAGTCCCAGAAAACCCATAAAAATGACAAAAAGTGTATAGGGAACATGTAGCATATGGCATGAAAACAACATGGAACATCAGAAATTATAGATACGTCTTAAACATATCTATAATTTCTGATGTTCCATGTTGTTTTCATGCCATATGCTACATGTTTTCTATACACTTTATGTCATTTTTATGGATTTCCTCGGAGTAACCTATTGACAAGATGCCACAGAGCCAGTTCCTGTTTTCTGTTGTTTTTGGTTTCAGAAAAGTTGTTCTGGAAATATTCTCGGATTTGGATGAAACAAAATCCTAGGACCTTAGAAATCTGTCACGTACACGGAGTCCGTAGGAGACCCTGAGGGCCGCCCTGGAGGGCCCACACCATGGGGTGGCGCGGGCCCCCTGTTCGCGCCACTAGGTGGTCTGGCCCCCTGGCCATCCACCGATGTTTCCCTTTCACCTATTTAAGCTCCTCCATGGGTTAACCCTAAATACCCGAGTCTTTTTCCACCAAAAGTTCTGTAGCCGCCGTCATCGTCAACCCTAGTTCGGGAGGGTTCTGAAGCTCTCCCCGGCACCCTGCCGGGAGGTGGAATCATCACCGGAGGGCTCTTCATCACCATGCCTGCCTCCGGAGTGATGCATGAGTAGTTCATCCTTGGACTACGGGTCCATAGCAGTAGCTAGATGGTTGTTCTCTCATCTTTATGCCTCTTGTTTAGATGTTGTGAGCTTCCCAACATGATCAAGATCATCTTATTGTAATGCTACATGTTGTGTTTGCTGGGATCCGATGAATATTGAACTCTATGTCCAGTGATTATCAATCTATCATATTCTTTCATGTTTATGTTATTTATAATCTTGCATGCTCTGTGTTACTAGTAGATGCTTTGGCCAAGTTGATGCTTTAACTCCAAGAGGGAGTATTTATGCTCGATAGTAGGTTCATGCCTCCCTTTCACTCACGCTCGAGTGACAGAAATGTAACGGGTGGAGGATGTGCTGTTGCCATTAGGGAGAAAACAACGATGTTTACATTGTTTATATTGCACACTTTACTTAATGCAATTATATGTTGCTTGCAACCTAATACCCGAGGTTTGATTGGATGACGCTCTGAGGGTGGATTATTAGTCATAGATGCAGTTGGATAACGGTCTATGAATTATGTTGTAATGCCCATATGAATCACAGAGTAATCATCATGTCATGCATATGCACTACGGTGCAGCCTTTATATATGTCAATTGCCCAGCCGTAATTTGTTTACCCAACATTTTATCTATCTTTTATGGAGAGACACCACTAGTGAACTGTGGATCCCGGTCCATTTCTCTACACTGATAATACAACCACAATTTTCTTACTCTAATTACTGTTTTCCTCCATTCACTGCCATCACTGTTCTCTTTTCATTTACTGCAAACATGTACTATTTTCCACACTATACATCTAATCATTTGTGTTAGCAAAACCGGTAAGATTGACAACCTCACTGTTTCGTTGGGGCAAAGTATTTTGATTGTGTTGTGTAGATTCCACGTTGCTGCTGAACCAGTAGTGCGCCCTGCCAACAACAGCTGCCAACAAACTTCAGAAGTGATTTGTTTCTCCTACTGGTCGATTCAACCTTGGTTTCTTTCCGAGGGAAAATTTCTACTGTGATCTTCATACCTTCCTCTTGGGGTCTCCCAATGAACATGTGTTACACGCCATCGCCCACTCTTACAATAAAACCACAAAGTTTTGTTTTCTATCTGCTGGTGAAAGGACATTTATGAACGCATAGTTAGACGCAACGGACAAATTAAAAAACAAGGTACGTGGAGGAAATTATGATGATGTGTTGTGGTATTTTGTGATTTACGAGTTTCTAGTTAGCGGGAAGAAAATTAGAGACATAAAGTAAGTATGAAAGATCACTTATATTAACTAGGGAAGGGGGGGTGTGAAATATATCATGATAAAATATTTAGATGAAAGTAGGCCCTTCGGAAATGGTCTTGTACTCTTTTCTAAAAATATATGCATGCAGTTCTACAAAGATAAAACTTGTGAAAAGTAGATTGTATGAAAGTAAATGAGTTAGGGAAAGTAATAAAAAACACAAAGAATTATCCCGAGGTTCGGATAGTTGGCGCTAGCCTAAATTCTCATCGGAGAAGGCGACGCCACAAAGTCCAAAGGACACCAAGTTCTTGGTCACAAAGCTCAACCTACTTCTCCTTGAGCGAGGACATCAAGTCCATTCCCAACCAATAATATGAGAGCCTCACATGTACGATCACCGACGTTCAACAAACTTATTGGAAGCTTCACAAAGTAGCACGGAGGTTTCCAAAAGCGCCCCAATCAGCCATGAGGCGCACACCCTCTTAGAAGGAGATCATCGGGCTATGGTTTTGCGTGGCGCATGGAAGCCGGGGAGGTGGCCCCAGACTGTGGTTTCAAGTGTCGTAGTGCGCTAGGAGTTAGCTAAATGCATGGCGGATTTGGGCACTGGTGGCTAGCTTTGTTGGTGGTTTCATAGACCGTCGGTCGTGGGTGTTTCGCGGTTTGTTCGTCGAGTTGTAGTGGTGGTTTGGCCAGTCTTCGAGTAATGGGCGTGTGGTTCGCGACACAACACCGGGTGAAAACCTATCTTTGATAGTTGGCTACGGCGTGCGATGGTGACAATCTTGGGAGTCGCGTCCTTCTTGAATACACCACTGTAGTGCTCTCGCTCCTCCGCCCTAGAACTTTTGGGGAAACCCTAGATTCCACATGGGAGCATGCCTCTTGGGGCGTCGCCTTGGATGTTTCGTCGAACTGGGGGGGGGGGGCGAGGGGGGGGGAGAAGGGTACGTAGAGAGTTGGCGGTGGTCGGTGGTGGTGAGTTGCAAGCTTCGATGATCGTTGGCAAACATGCAAAAGGGACTTCGACTTGGTGAGTTCCCGGTGAAAATCTTGCGCCTACGTGGATCAATTCTGGTGATGGAGGCGTTCTCAGATTTCGTTCCATCCTAGGAGACATCGTCCATGGATCCCATTCACCACCGCCGTCGGGTTGTGCATTGCCTGCTGGTTGTCACCGTCTTGCAACTTCGTCATCTACTAGGCGGGTGCGCTACCCTTGGTTTAGCGTGAAAGTTAGACAAGTGGCTCTGGAAGATTGTCTTCGATGTGCAAATGTGTAGGGTGTTGGCCTTCATCCCTTGGGCAGTGAAGTCCCCAAGCCCTTTGGTGCGGCCTTGGGGCCGGCGCGTGGCACCGTGTTGTATCAGGTTTCGACCAATTTTTATTTATAAACTGATCGACTTTCCTTTTTATTTTATTTTTTCATTTTATCAATAAAATGATAAGTCTTTTGCCCTTGTTTCCAAACAAATTTAGGGTACGCGTCGACCGTCGGGCCTTCCATCTCTCTCGAGAAACTGAATTCCTGGTTGAGTCTGCGTGTGCGTGTCTACGATGAACCACCGTGTGAGCGCAATACTTCATCGCGACCTAAATGAAAAGACATTAATTACAACTAGCTAGCACGGTACGCTACTCCCTGAAGGATATCATGGTGCATGCTTGAACACAAGGGGAACATTAGAGCAATTACTTTGACCGTATTCATAGCTGAACTAGCTAGCCTAAGTAGTATAGCACTGCGATGTTTTCATGACAGAGGTACCATCAGATGGAACAAGGGGAGACATGGAGCATAGCTAGTGCAGAAGATTCCATGGCCGAACCTGTCACAGGTCACCATTATAAAGGGAAGAAAAATTAGGTAAGTCCTGTATTAGTTACTGTAGTTTTAAAACGAGCTGATTGAAATTTATGTAAACGTTGTTCGATTAGCCAAAGGAACTAGTCAGTTAAAATAAATCACATATATAAGCTCCTGAATTTCTGGGATCATAGAATTAATTGAGAAATATAAATGGTATTTTTCCGGTACCAAATACCTTCTTTGGGTAGTTGTGTCATGTAAATAAACCATACCGTGTACTATGCCCAAACAGGAGAAGAGTTACAAAATGCCCTCCTCATAGGTGTTTTGGCTCGCGGGTGCATATGCACCCTTTATTTGAAATATGTTTTAAAGGCATTTAGAAATGCCGATAAAAATGTCCGAGCATCTATCGTAACATTCTATGGGTTCACAAAGTCGTTTCATTAGAAACCGATATTTTTTATATCTTGTCTATTTTCACACATAATTCTTGTTTTTTACATAAATCATAAAAATATCGAACTTTTGCAAAACGACTTTGTGAACACACAAAATGTGATGATGCATCCGTGAAATTTAATTTCGTAATTTTTCGATATTACGAAATGTGTTTTTTCAGATATCGGGTGCATATGCATCCGGGAGACAAAGTGGATTTCAAGGAAATAGAACACTACAATCCCTTGGTTCCAAATTATTTCAAGTTCTAGATTTATTCTATGTTGAAGCTCTTTAAGTTTGACTATGTCTATAGAAAATATATCAACCGTTACAACAAGAAATTAGTTTATGATTAGATTGATCATGGAATAATAATTTTGTTACTATATATTTGATGTCGAAGAGGGTCACGCTATTTGATACCTAGTGAGTAGAATAGTTGTTTAACACCCACACTGTATCTTTGCAACCATATATAATTTTTACATGTTCAATTATTATAGGGTTGATATAGCTATTTGATACCTACTATTAGGATCTTTATCAGGTTCTTTATTAACATCATTAATATTATCATTAGCCTCTCTAATTCTTTTATGTTTCTTCTTATTTTTATTTTTAGGAGAGCTAACAACATTTTCATCTAGCATTTGAGAATCCTGTTCAAGCCTTTTTGGGTGTCCTTCAGGATAAAGAGGATCCTGAGTGAAAGCACCACATCTAGTTTTAACACTACAAGCTTGTTCTTTAATTTGACTAGACATTTCAGAAATAAAATCTTTTTGCACTTTAGTAAGTTGCTCTAATTGAGTCTGAATCATTTCAAAGTGTTTAACAAGACCTTTAACATCCTTAACAGTTCTTCCTAAAGTAGCATGTAAATTTTTCATACAAAGGGAATTTTCATTCAATTGATTTTGCACTTGTGCATTAAAATGGGTTTGCTTAACAATGAAATCATCAAATTCATACAATCATTGTTCAGGAGGCTTATCATAAGGAATATAACTAGCATTAAATTTGTACATATAATGTACCTCTACCATAGGAGCGTGAGTGGTAGGCTCATATAGTGTTTCAATTGGAGGTAGATTCTTCACATCTTCGTATTTAATTCCCTTCTCTTTAATAGATTTCTTACCTTCTTGCATGTCTTCAGGACTAAGGAAAAGAGCTCCTCTCTTCTTGGGTGTAGGAAATGGTGTAGGTTCAGAAATATCACAATCATCATTGTTCTTGGCTATATTAACTAATAATTCGTAAGCTTCATCTACAGTTCTTTTCCTGAAAATACAACCTGCACAACTATCTAGGTATGTCCTAGATTCATTGTTTAGTCCATTATAAAATATATCAGTAAGCTCATTCTTAGGTGTACTATGACCAGGCCTACCCTTGAGGGTAGCACAAAACCTCCCCCAAGTTTTAGGAAGTTTCTCATCCTCCAATTGCTTGAAATTAAAAATCGTATGTAAAGCAGCATGTTGCATATGAGCAGGAAAATATTTCTCGCAAAAGATACGAGTCGAACACTGAGGAGTCTTAATGCAACCATAAGGCAAATTATCATACCAAACTTTAGCATCCCCTTTTAATGAGAAAGGGAACAACTTAACAACATAATAGCCTCTTATCAAATTCTCATCAGAAAACAACATGTCAATCTCAAACAATTTAGTCAAGTGGGCTACGACATCATTATTTTCTATACCATAAAAGGGTTCAGTTTCAACCATGGGAATAAGTGAATGGTAAATAGATAAATATAACTTCTCATCTTTAATGTCCATAGGAGATTTAGCAAATTCAGGATCAGGAGTAAACTTGTTTTTCATGGAATGTTTCTCAAGCAGCTTCTTAAAAGTCTCAGGATTAGGAGCAGTTTCATAACTCGTATATTATTTAAGGACGTCATCATCAAGTGTATAAGTTTACTCTAAATAATCACTCCTATCATCATTAAGATCAGGTCGTTCAGGGCTAGATAATAGTTTATAAAAAAATCAGCATGTTCAATTTCTTTAGCTCTAGAAATTTGTGTGCCTAAAAAGGAACCTAGAGAACCAGAGGTACCAAGCACAGTAGAAGCATCATCAAATTTATCAGAAATTGTATCAGACTCAACGGTAAATAGCACGCGAAGCATACGATAGGGTAACAAGCTTACTTAAAACAGAAGGTGAATCAAGAGTAGCGGTGTTCAGAGTTGTACCTTTCCTTGTGGTGGAAGGTAATATTGGAACCTTAGGATCATTAGTCTTTCCCATGATGGATAATAAATTGCAGCGAACAATATAATTCTCAAGTGAGCTTACAAATAAATTTATGCTCCCCGGCAACGGCGCTAGGAAATAGTCTTGATGACCCACAAGTGTAGGGGATCGCAACAGTCGTCGAGGGTAAATATAGCGCAATTTATTGATTCAACGAGAGGGGAGCCAAAGAATATTTATAGGCCTTAACCACTAAGTTGTCAATTCATCTGCACCTGAAAAGTATCTTGCTTCACACAATTTTTTAGTAGTAATGGTGATATAATGGTAACAGTGGTTTAATGGTAACAGTGGTTTAATAGTAACAGTAGCAGTAAAACAGTAGTAACAACGAATATAACAGATTAAGTACCAGTGCTAAAAACACCGTAGGCATAGGGATGGACATACGGGCATTGCATGAATGAAATTAAACATGTAATAGAGGTAACAAAGGGGAACACAAATATATAAGAGAGTATCCAAGTCACAAACTATCATAGGCATGTTTTCCGAGAATTGTCGTACATGCTTGCAATAAGAACTTGCAGGACGTCTTTTGTCCTACCATCGTGTTGCTGCGGGGCCAAAAAGGAACTCATGGTAATTAAGGCACTTGTTCTACCAAGCACCAGAGCAAAGCATTAACATATGGTGGAAACATGTAATCCTCGAACTAGAGTCCATCCCTCTAATATCCCAACAATGTCACCTTGCGGTCTCTAGTTTCGGACAATAATAAGTGTATACAACTAGTAGATATGATACAAAACAACAATTATACTCGTGAAAACATAACATGTTTAGATCTGAAATCATCACACTCGGGCCCTAAGTGACAAGCATTAAGCACTCCAAGTTGCAACAACGACAATAAACAACACTAGTGGATACTATGCATCAAGCCCTAACAATCTCATGATCTATTACATGGAAAATCTCATCCAATCCCTACCACCCCCTCTGCCTACAACAGGGAATTATTCACACATCAAAGAGGGATCATGGAGGGTTGATGGATAGGTGATGGAAATGACGATGGCAACAATCTCCCTCCAATCCCCGTCCCGGCAGGGTGCCACAATAGGAACTTCTGTCTCCCGAACTAGGGTTTCGGGTGTCGCCGAAGCTACGGATCGTATTCTGCAAAATCCTTCGGGGATTCTGCATTTTGGGGACGAAGGAGGCTTTATGCCAAAGGGGACCATGGGTAGTGGTCCCAGGCTCCTAGGGGGCCCTCCAGGCGCAGTCAGAGGGGGCGCGGCTGGCACCCCTGGAGGCCCAATGGCCCCCCTCAAGCTGTCCTTTGGGCTCCGGGAGTCTTCCGGGGAAAAATAATTTCTGGAATTTTCTAAGGAAATTGAATTTTTGCACAAAACTAGACACCAAGGGTAAAACTGCTGAAAACATCATTAGTCCGTCTTAATTTGATCCAAATCATGTAAATGTGAGGAGAAAAAACAAGAAAAGTGGTTGGAAAAGTAGATACGTTTGGAACGTATCACACAACTAACATCCCGATCAACCCTAGTTGTTGTTGCGTTGCTATTTTTCGCCCCCGAGATTGAGATCAGGTCTGATTCAAACTCGAGTACCTCCTACTGCCCCTACATCCACCACTCTGTCAGGATGGTGCACCGTCCTAGAGATGGAGACAGAAAGGAAACGGGTACCCCAAGCCCCAACTTCAGCAAGGACAAAGACCCCCGTTATCCACCTAGTCCCGTCAAGGTGACGAATGCTAGAACAGAGGTGGAGGAGGAAGTCAAGAATAAAAACGAATATGACCAGGAGGATGAATATGGAGATAAAGACGAAGATCAAGATGGAGCGACCATGTCACACGGTGGGCACCCGACAGTAGCTGAAGAAGAGGAAGAATACTGATGTCTACTACACGTTACTACTCTTGTAGACTATGTTGGGCCTCCAAGTTCATAGGTTTGTAGGACAACAACAAATTTACCTCAAGTGAGTAACCCAAGGTTTATCGAACTCACGAAGGTATAGGTTGACTGTATCCCTCTGAAGCAACTCTGCAATTAAGATATAAGAAGTCTCTTGTGTCCCCAACACACCCAATACAACTGTCAATTGTATAGATGCACTAGTTCGGCGAAGAGATTATAAAATATGGGTAATATGGATGGGAAAACAAGGTGTATTAAATCTGCAATGAAAGCGGAAGCAAGCAAACAAGTAGCAAAACTAAAAGGAAATGATATAGCAATGGTGAAAAAACAAGGCCTAAGGATCATAATTTCACTAGTGGGAACTCTCAACAACATTAATATAATTAAACATATGATACATCCTGTAGCAACATGCAAGAAAGACATAGCTTTGAAATCATTCCTCGTGAATCAAGTAGGATGAGAATTGCATAGGGCTACACAACCACACCTTAAAGATCACGTTCCCATCAATGAACACCCCAGCCCTGTCACTTTGAGAATCCTAAGATAGTACTAATAAACACCACGACCTATCTCTTGAATAGTATCTTTCTAATAAATCCACATCATCCGCACTGTCACCTTGGCACTATAGAGATTATACTAAACACAAGCATCAAGAAACCTCATGATTCCAATTCAATCCTACGTAGTAAGAACAACTCCATGATAAGTATCCCTCTAATCCATAGTCCACAGAGTCACACACGGCACCCGCACTGTCACCGTGGCACCATGGAACAAAGGTGACTCCGGAGAATTATACTTGATAAAACCAATTGAGTATATCGTATCCATTATATAATGAAGGGAAAACATCATAGATTCAACAATGATAACATATCACACGATCACAATCAAGATCACATCACGAGAGAGAGATAACCACATAGCTACTAGCACGAGCCCTCATCACCGAGGAGGGACTACTCCCGCATAATCGTGGGAGACAGCAACGTCAATGAAGATGGCTCCAAGGATACTTCCCTATCCGGACAGAGTGCCAGAACAGATACTTCTGTCCCCTGAATTAGGGTTTTGGATGGCAGCGCAGCTCGGATGCGTTTCTGGAAAAAAAATCCTCCGGTGGTCTTCTATTTTAGGTCAAGAGGGAATTTATGGGCGACGAGGCGATGCGAGGCGATGGCCAGGGTGCCCAGGGGCCCACCAAGCACGGCCTAGGGTGCGTCCACACCTGGCACCCCCTGTCCCCCCTCCGGCTCTTCTTTGAACTTCGTCTTTGATCCGTGGAAAAAACGATATCCGTGGATTTTTAGCCCTTTCCGAGAATATTTTTTTAAGATTTTTTCTGAAATAGAAAAATAGCAGAAAAGAACAACTGGGCTGGGGCATCTCGTTAATAGGTTAGTCAATGAGAACATCCAGAAAACGAAAGAAAACATGTGTAAAACAAAAGGTATTGGGTGGAAAACAAAAGGTATTGGGTAACAATTATAGATACATTTGCATCATATGAGAATCCCCAAGATTAACTCCTGCTCGTCATCAAGTAGGTAAGTGATATAAAAATAATTTTTAAGGTGGCATGCAGCCAACATAAATCTTGATCAACGTTATGTAAAAGCATTGTAAGCTGAGATCAAAACACTTTAACAAAGGAATGATAAATATTATTTGAACTAATGAAAACTTAGAAAATATGTTGCACATGAAAAGTAACACAAATAAATGAAAATGAATAATGAAACATTGATACGTTTGTTTCAGTCATAAAGAAAAACATAATAAAGTGGTATCCAACTTGTCCTTCGTGTGGTAGCAAAACATAAATGCCATGACACCTTTAAGGGTTCAAATGGTGACTAGATACATATAATTTGAGAGCAAGCAATAGCATAATCATGAATCAATCAATTATAAATTTTGGGACTATGCACATTATACTCAAAATGACAACTATGCTCTCTTAACTGGTGCATAAAGTAAAAAGATGAAGACTCAGCATAAAAGTAAAAGAAAGGCCCTTCAGAGAGGGAAGCATGGATTACTCATGTGCTAGATCTTTTTATTTAATAAAACAGAGGTACTGGAACATTTTTGAGAGAGGTGTATGTATATGTCAACAAATGGTAATGAAAAACTTATCATAATCCATGTCGAGCAAAGTGTTTAGACTTTTCAGAGTGGTTTCCATTAGATTTTTTTTTCTTTTGGTTGGCACTTCCCCACCTTGACTTTCACATACCAGAGCTAGCCATATCCACGGGTGCCCGCCAACATTCATAAACCATGGGAGAGTGCCCCTTTTTATATTATTTGAGTTCATATTATTTGGCACCAACTCTGTGCAAATTTAGACGAGCACAAATTCCATACTCATCGGGTGAAATAAGGGAGAAGAACTTTGCTTGACATAAACCATGATAAACCTTAAACTAGTTCCTCATGAGCTAAAACAGGAACACAAAACATGTTAATAATTTTAAAGGTTTAAAGGTAGCACACTGCAAATTTACTTGGAGTGGTGGTGAAATAACACATATAGGTAGGGATGGTGGACACATTGGAGAACTTTGGTTTTGGGGAGTTAGATGCACAACTAGAGCCCATACTCAGTACAGGGTGAAGGCTAGCAAGAGACCAATAACGGCCAACTAAGAGAGCAATAACGGCCATACTCATGCATAGCGATAAAACATTATTAATCAAATCATGAAGTTATATTACAAGTAAAAAACTAAATGACCATAAAGGCTAGAGGTGACTTTGTTAATAGTCATAACATGGTGTGAGCATGCCAATACGGATAAATCATTCAAAAGAGAATACCACAATACCTTTGTTATGAGGAAACACCACATGATTTAATTTCAATGGCACATTAAGCATTCACAGTTATTTGAGACTAGTCATGATACATCATATTATACTAAGAACATGACACGTCCATTTTGCATCACTATTTTATATTTTTATTTTCTGTTATTCATCGATACATTTCATGTTATGATGCATTACTTATGTTATTTTATCTTATTTTGTATGTTTCATAATTTTTGGAGAATAAACAGCGGGACCAGAAATTTGATGGAAAAAAGACCGAAGGGATACCCTATTTCAGAAGATCAGAAGAAGAGGGGGATACCGGAGAAGTCTTATAAGTCCCGAGGAGGAAGCCAGCTAGAAGGGCACCCGGAGGGGGGCCACCTGGGGCCCACACCACCAGGTGGCGCCCCCTGGTCGCGCCTGGGGTGGTCTGGCCCACTTCTTGGCGCCCCTTTCGCGTTCTTGACCCCAAAGGAACCCTAAGACTTAGAGGATCATCGAAGAATTATTCCGCCGCCGCCTCGGGGCGGAAAACAATAGAGAGAGAAAAGCTCTCCGGTAGGGGAAAATCTGCCGGAGAAATTCCTCCCCGGAGAGGGGGAATCATCGCCATAGTCACCGTCATCGCTCCGGGCATCATCAAGATCATCATCGTCATCATCATCACCACTAGTTCCATCACCCTCATCATCCTCCTTCATCCCGCTGTAAAAATTAGGGGTCTCTATCGTTGTTCTACATTAGATCTCTCTCCCAGTGTGGATTACTTGTTAGTAGTTGATGCTTGTGAGATTTATCGGTGTTTACACTTTATGACCATATTGTTATTATCCATTATATCACCTCTGATTATGATCCATATGATGTCTTGTGAGTAGTTAGTTTAGTTCTTGAGGACATGGGAGAAGTCATGATGTTAGTAGTTGAATTATGTTGAAGTAATATCTAGTGGTTTGGTATTTAAGTTGTGGTGCTATTCTTCTAGTGGTGTCATTCGAACATCGACTACATGATACTTCACCTTTATGGTCCTAGGAGGATGCATTGTGTATTTGGCTACTAATTGTGGGGTTGCCGGAGTGATATAAACCTAAACCCCGTAAGGAAACCGATGCATGAGGGAGTATAGGATCCCGGAGTTTTAAGGTTGTGGTTAGATTTATCTTAATTACTTTCTTGTATTTGCGGATGCTTACGAGTGGTATAATCATAGGTATGTATTAGTCCTAGTTGGGCGGTGCATTAGCATAGGTTCACCTACACAACACTTAATGAGCCAATAAATATTAATCAACCGTATGAACCGAAAGCTCTTGACGAAATTCCCATGTGTCCTCGAGAATGTTTGGTAATCATAAGTAGAACAACCGGCTTGCCCTTTTCTCTCAAAAGGATTGTGCCACTCGCTGCAATTATATTTAGTGTCTTCTATTTACTCGCACTTTATTTATCTGCTATATCAAAAACCACTAAAAACCCGTTTGCTAGTGTTTATAGTGAATCCTCTATCCAACCTGCTTGTCAACACCTTCTGCTCCTCGTTGGGTTTGACACTCTTATTTATCGAAAGTACTACGATACACCTCCTATAATTGTGGGTCATCAAAAATATTTTCTGGCTCCGTTGCCGGGGAGTGAAGTGCTATTGGTAAGTGGAATTGGTAAGAGAAATTTTTACTGTGAGTGATGTTTTTATTTTTGTCTGCTGGTTTATTTCATTACGGAGAATTCTTTTGGTTCTCTGTTTAGGGATACTACTACTATCACTGCTAGGGTAGTAGGTGACCCGTTATCTGCTGAATTAGATCCTTATAAAATACCTATGAAAATTGTTGGACGTTTTATGGATAACTGCTATTATGGAGATGGAACTATCCATCATGATGATCATTTGCTCTTTATACATGAATTATGTGAATTATTCAGGTGTGAAGGTATTACAATGGATCAAGTTAAAAGGAAATTATTCTCTTTATCGCTGAAAGGAAGAGTCGCTGAATGGTTCAAATTTCTGAAGAATGGTAAATCTATTGGATGGAAGGAAATTGTTCCTCTCTTTTATTCTAAATTATATCCTCCTAGTGAGATTCATAAAGACCGGAATCAAATATATAATTTCTGACCTCATGATGGAGAGAGAATTGCTCAAGCGTGGGGGAGAATGACAAAGGTAGAAAGTTAGGTATAAATTATGATTATGAATGCATTAAATCTTTTATAGGAACCAGTGAGTTCTATAATGTTAGGATTGTTTGTGGTCTTGATTCTAAAATCTTTTCAAACTGTCTTAAAGCCTTTGCCTCCTATCTTGATATTCCTAAAAAGGAGTATCATAAGTACCATGCACCTTATAAAGATATTGTTCCTGCTAGAAATATAGAAGTGCATGCTGCTAATCCTACTGTTCCTGAGCCTTATATTGAGGAAATGCCTTTCCCTGCTAAGGTGAAAGAACACTCTATTGTAGCTAGTGTGGTTAATAAGATCATTAAGAAATCTACTGAACCCGATGAACAAATAACTGTTGAACCAGCTGTAGCAATAGTGAAAGACCTTGTTTGTGGAAATTTAGAGGATTAACATATTGTCTTTTGTGAGGATGCTTCTAATATTGTCTCACATCCAAATAGACCTAAGAAAACTAGTGTTCCTGTGCTTTCTGTTAAGATGTGATCATTGCTATTATGGTTTTTGTGACATTCGTGCAAGTTCTAGTGCTATTCCTTATGAGCTTTATAAAGAAATTATGCATGAAATTGGTTCTTGTGAGCTTGAAGATATTGATGTGGTTATTCAGCTTTCTAATAGAGAAACTGTCTTTCTGATTGGTATTGTTAGAGATGTGGAAATTCTATATGGTAAAACTAAATAACCCACTGATTTTCTAGTACTTGGTAAGGCTGCTAGTAAAACTTTTCCTATTATTTTTGGAAGACCTTTCTTGAACACTTGTGGTGCTATTATAGATTGTTAGAGGGATAAGATATTGACTAAATTTGATAGAAAATCTTACGAGTTCAATTTCTCCAAATTTGCTAGAGCACCTTATGAATCTGAATTGCCTAATGATAATTTTAGAGTTGAACAACTTGCCTCTATTGCTCTTGATCCTAACAATGCTTTGCAGAAATATACGGAGGACCATGAAAGTGAGGTCTTTATGGAAGAGAGAAATGAGATTGACGATATTCTTCTTCGTTAACCGGTGATACTGAAACATAATTTACCTGTGGAAGACTTGGGTACCACATTACCACCCAAGGAAGATCCTGTTTTTGATTAAAAAATCCTTTGCCCGATGATCTTAAATATGCTTATATTGATGATAAGAAAATATATCTTGTTATTATTAGTGCTAAACTTTCAGGAGAAGAAGAGGAAAGATTATTGGAAATATTGAAGAAACACCATGGAGCTATTGGATATACTCTTGATGATTTGAGAGGGATTTCTTCCTTTATATGTCAGCATGTTATTAATATTGAACCTGATGCATAGCCAGTAGTTGAACATCAACATCGTTTAATTCCTAAGATGAAGGAAGTGGTAAGAAATGAGGTATTAAAACTCCTTGATGCTGGTATTATTTTTCCTATTGCTGATAGTAGATGGATGAGCCCTGTGCATTATTTCCCTAAGAAGGGAAGAATGACTGTTGTGCCTAATGAAAATAATGGGCTTATTCCTCAAAGAGTAGTCGTTGGTTATAAAATGTGCATTGATTTTAGGAAAGTTTACAAGGTTACTAAGAAAGATCATTATCCTTTGCCTTTTATTGATAAAATGCTAGAGAGGCTATCTAAGAAAACAATGCTCAAAGTATTGATAAAATGCTAGAGAGGCTACCCCCGAGTAGGGGTAAGACTGGTGGTAAACAATGCTCAAAGTATGGATTTGCCGGGTAGGCGGCTACCCGGGTATCAGTTATCCGGTAGGCGCTATTCGGTGGGAAGTACTGAAGGCCAAGGGAAGATAACAAGTGATGTTCTGGATCAACCGGGTAGAACTCAGGTGATCCGAGTAGACGGGAGGCTATCCTACTCGGGCACAAAGTCAATGGAGCCATTGTGGAAGATCCCATGTTTCCAGGAGCCGTACAGGCGTGCGGTTCAACTTACTAGGAGCATGATTATCCGCGCTGAGGCGTGAGCACAGTACGGGTAGGAACCTGTTAAGTCCTGTCACTGATAGGGGGGACATGACATGTCAGCGACCTACCCTAAGGGGCTGACAGGGTGGACAAGACGTGTCAGCCGGACGGCGCGGCGACTTTCGGCACGGCGTCAGCGGGAACACGGAGGCGTGCGCCGTTTCCACTATGGTGTTGTCATCTCGTGTACTTTTATGTGTAGAATACTCACTGGCCACAAGTATATAAGGTGGCCAGCCCCCTCCTGCGTGAGGGACGTTGGAGCATAGCGCATTTATTGCAAGGCTTAGCAGTTGAGAGTGGAAACAGTAGAGAGAGCTAGGAGCTGGCTACTCGGCATAGAGAGGCATACTTAGAGTTTGTAACTTTTGTACTCGGTCGAACTATATACAGAGAGGTAGGAAGGATAGGGGTGTTACCTCCTCACGAGGGCCCCGAACCTGGGTAGATCTTGGTGTTTGCAGTGTTCCTGAGCGCGTCTACTCAACGCGCGATCCCTCCCCGAATACCTACAGCATCCATCGGCCCCAAAGATTAGCCACCCTATGGCATCTGCCTTTACTCATCCACGACAGTTGGCGCCCACCGTGGGGCCAGCAGCGGCGCTGGCTGGGGTGCATATTTGGACGGGACCGGTTTCTCCGTCGGGGGAGCGCGTGGTTTGTGGCCTTGTCCACAGATTCGGCTCCTTCGACTTCGTCAGCGACAACGCCGGTGATTTCGGCTGCAGGCACATGCCTACAGGCGGCTCCATCCTCTCCTTCGGCGCGCATTTGGTGTACGTCGCCACCACCGTCATCCGCGAGTACCCCGAGGTGGTGCTCATCGCTGAGGACCCTCCCGCTGTTCTTGCTGTCCGCGGGAAGCCGGCTGGCTGCTCTGTGGGCAGCGTGGAGGTGATGATGACAGGCCCGGTTATCGATTCCGGGAAGGGCGCGCCCACTGCGCATGAAGTCGTCGAGGAGACGGCTGCTCGCAGGGGCCACAAGCCCTACGACATGCCGCAGAACCAACCTGGCTACGTGGATCCTTCCACGTCTACTATGATACCGGCTGCTCGCGCCGGTGTCGCACAGCTCGGCATGCCTATCGCCACGGATGTGGATCCGGCTGTGGTGAGGGCGCAGCTCGAGCAGCAGCGACTCGCTTTGCTGCAGGAGGCCCAGGAGTTGGAGAAGGTTAGGCTTGAGCTTAACTTGGACCAAAATGAGTACAATAGAGCACATGGTTTTACTTCTATATCTAGAAATCCTAGCAAGATAGGATTTATTTGGCGTAACCTAGGTGCCGAGCTAGCTAGAGATGGTAGAACTGCTAGCAAGTCTGCCAGTCAAAACACTGCTGGTAGGCCGAAATATAGCTCTCCTGCAAAAACACTTAGGGCTGCAGAGGCAGTTGCTGCTGAGTTGCCAAATCTGACTGGCGAGGCCCGTGTTAGGCAGCAGGAGTGGCTCAATGAGCTCGTTCTAGAAGCGGGTAAGCAGAATGAGGCCTTTCGACAGACCAGTCCAGGAGGCGGTGCGTCTCATGTTGTTGAATCGCATGGGGAAAGATCCGTGGACCAAGCCTCATCACCGCTTCCCGGTGGGGAGAGGGCCCAGAGTGTGAACTCTGGGAGGAACAAACAGATGCAGGTGTACGACCCGGATGTTGCCAGAAAACAGCACGCTGTTGTGCAGCAGCCTGGCCAAAAACACAATGCTGCAGGTACCAGTCATCAGGCCGCCAGAGTTCATCAAGAGGGGCAAGGAGGAAACCGAGAGGGCCCATCTCGGAAGCATGTTGCTAACCCAGTCCAACATGTTATTCAGCCAAATGTGGTTGCTGCTGTGGCCAACCCGGTTGCTCAACCCGGACCTATGCCCCAAGACCGCTACAACGACGGGTACTCGGCAATGGAGCGAGCCGAGTACGCCGACCCAAGAGATCTCGCAACTCGGTTGGGAGGAAGAATGCTGGAGCCAAGTGATGCAAGATACAAGTTGGACCGGCTCTACCGGTCCGAGGAGATAGAAGCAAGAGGCCCACCCGGGCCAAGCTTTTTGGTCCCAGGATCATGGGGGAGCCGCCCGTGTCCAAGTTTCAGCTGGCTAGAGGGACCAAGACTTATGATGGGAGCACCAAGCCACAGGACTAGCTGAATGATTATGTGACAGCCGTGTACGTTGTAGGTGGCAACAGGAGATGGGCTGTTCGGGATGTGTCCCAGATGCTGGAGGGCCCTGCCTGGATTAGGCTCAATAATCTGCCGAACGACAGTATCAACTGCTGGCTTGACTTCTCGGAAGCCTAAATCAGCAACTTCACCAGCACTTAGAAGAGGCCAAACTGGCCGCAGCAGCTCTCGGTGTGCAAGCAAAGAGAAGAGGAGACTGACCGCAAGTACCTTACTCGGTGGAGCACTCTGAGGAACACCTGTGAGGGTGTGAATGAGTCACAGGCCATTGCGTGGTTCGCGCAAGGTTTCCGACATGGCAGCATGCTGTGGCAGAAACTGCAGAGGGAGATGCCGAGTACCCTCACCAAGACAATCAAGATTGCAGATATGTATGCTCTCGGTGACCCTACTCAGCCTCTGCTTGATTCCTTCGAGCCCAAGAGGAAGCACCATGATGGATCCCGGCGCCATGACCGCTAGGATTTCCGCAACAAGAGAAGAGAAGACCGTCCGGATATCCGCTACGGGTCTGACCATGTAGCTGTTGTTACTCAAGATCAGGGTGCTGCCGGGAGCAGCCAAAGGCAAAAAACCGTTGGAGCCCAATACGGGCAAAACCAGACTCAGGGCCAAAACTTCAAGAAGCAGTACAATGCTCCCCAGCAGAACAATGCCTCCCAGGAGTTCGGAGACCCAGCAAGATTTTTCTTTGAGAACATGAAGGATGGACCGTGTAGCTTCCACACTCGGCATCCGAATAGGCCGGCCAATCACACTACCCGGCAGTGCAGCTGGTGGGACAGGATCAAGAGCGAGGCTTTCGGTCAGCTGCCTCCTCCTCCTCCTCTTTCGCTCTCGGGTGCCAATGTGCAGCCTATTCGGGCAGCTGCTCCCAGACCGGCCGAGAACCAGAGGAGGGAGAACGTGAACCAAGTGGCGCAGGGAGCCAACAACAACTATAACCGCAACTTCAACAACAACAACCGCAACAACAACTAATACACCCGCAACAATAACCGCAACAATGCCAACCAGAACAACAACAACAATGATGGTCCCGGGGACCGGAACCAGTACCAGGAGCACCACAAGAGCTACATGGTGTTCACCACTGAGCCGGATGACAAGCAGTTTCAGCGCAGGCGCGCGATGGAGGTGAATGTCGTGATGCCATCTGTGCCTCATTACATGGAGTGGTGCGACCAGGGGATAGTCTGGTCCAGAGCAGATCATCCCAAGATAATGCCCAACCCGGGTACATATGCTCTGGTGGTAGACCCCACTTTCTTGGGGACCAAGAAGAACGTGAAGTTCAGCAAGGTGCTGATCGACAACGGGAGCAGTATCAACATCATGTACCGAGATACCATGGAGAAGCTCGACCTTGCCGAGAACATGCTGTTACCCAGTCGGACTACTTTCCATGGCATTGTGCCGGGAGTATCTTGTGCTCCTATCGGCCGCATCTGGATGGACGTGCTTTTCGGCACTAGGGAAAACTGCCGGACCGAGTGCCTGCAGTTTGAGGTGGTTGATCTTCAGAGCCCCTACCACGCCCTGCTCGGCAGGCCTGCTCTAACCAAGTTCATGGCCTCAACTCATGCGGCCTATCTGAAGATGAAGATTCCTGGTCCCAATGGCATCATCACCATCTGAGGTGACTACAAGCGCTCCTTGGAGTGTGCATCTGTTGGATATCGTCTGGCCGAGTCCATGGTCATTGCTGCCGAGAAGAAGAAGGTACATGAGGTGGTGGCCATGGCCCAGGCAGCTCAATTCGTTATGCCTGGCATGCCGAGTTCTCAGTATGGGGCCACCTTCCAGGCCTCCCAGCAGACAAAGAAGGTGCAGATTGACCCGAAGTTCTCGGAGCGTGTGGCCATCATTGGTGCCGGGTTGGAGGAGAAATAGGAAAGCGAGCTCATCCACTTCCTTCGTGAGAATTGGGATGTCTTAGCATGGTCCAATCAGGACCTGCCGGGTGTCCCGAGGGAGTTGGTTGAGCACTAGTTGCATGTGCACCCTGACGCCAAGCCGGTTAAGCAGGCAACGCGCCGCTTTGCGGCTGAGAGAAGGAAAGCTATTGGTGACGAGATCACAAAGCTGCTGACAAGTGGATTTATCATGGAGGTACTGCATCCGGATTGGCTGGCCAATCCGGTCATGGTGGAGAAGAAGAAGGAGGATCCCAAGGATGTTGTGGCTTGGCGCATGTGCGTGGACTACACCGACTTGAACAAGGCCTGCCCCAAGGACCTGTTACCGCTACCCCACATAGATCAGGTGATCGATTCCACTGTCGGGTGCGAACTTTTTTCTTTCATTGATGCCTACTCTGGTTTTCACCAGATTCCTCTGAACCCGGCCGATCAAATAAAGACTGCTTTTATTACCCCGTACGGGGCTTATTGCTATCTTGTCATGTGTTTTGGGTTGAGAAATGCTGGGGCTACTTATCAGAGGTGCATGCAAAAGTGTTTGCATGACCAGATAGGCAAGAATGTGCATGTGTACATAGATGACATTGTCATCAAAACGAAAGAAAAACACACTCTGCTGAGCGATATTGAGGAAACATTTGCCAGCTTGCGCAAATACCGGATGAAATTAAATCCAACCAAGTGCACATTTGGCGTCCCGGCTGGCAAGCTACTCGGCTTCTTGGTATCCAGTCGGGGCATTGAGGCGAATCCTTCAAAGATAAAAGCTATAGAGAGCATGTCTTTGCCGAGATCACTGAAGGATGTGTAGAAATTCACCGGGTGCCTGGCTTCTCTTAGCCGCTTCCTAGGAAGAATGGGCTTGAAGGCCTTGCCTCTTTATCAGCTCATGAAGAAAAGTGACAAGTTTGTATGGACACCACAAGCTGACGTGGCCTTCAAAGAACTCAAGACCATGCTGGGTAGCGCTCCCATCTTGGCAAGCCCTCTGCCTAAGGAGCCAATGCTCCTTTATATTGCAGCCACCAACCGAGTAGTTAGTGTGGTGGTGGTAGTGGAGCGAGAAGAGGAAGGAAAGACCGTGCAGAGGCCGGTGTACTATCTCAGCGAGGTGCTATCCATCTCCAAGCAGAATTATACACACTACCAGAAGATGACATACGGCGTGTACCTGGGTGCCAAGAAGCTCAAGCACTATTTCCAGGAGCATCCCATCACAGTGGTGAGCACTGCTCCCATCTAGGAGATCATGGGCAACAAGGATGCAAGCGGCCGAGTTGCCAAATGGGCAATTGAGCTAGCCGCGTACACTCCGCTGTACGCGAGAAGAGAAGCAATCAAGTCACAAACTCTGGCAGATTTCTTGGTGGATTGGGCCGAGATGCAGTATGAGCCTCCCTTGCTGGAAACCAATTTCTGGAAGATGCATTTTGATGGCTCCAAAGTAAAAGAAGGGCTCAGTGCCGGCGTGGTGCTCACCTCGCCCAAGCGAGATCAACTCAGATATGTGCTGCATATCCACTTCTCGACGTCCAATAATGTAGCCGAATACGAGGCATTGGTACATGGCTTGATGGTATCCAAGGAGATTGGAGTACGGTGTATTGTCTGCTATGGTGACTCAGACCTGGTAGTTCAACAAGTCTTGGGGACTTGGGATGCCTTGGATGCCAACATGGTGTCCTATCGGTTTCTGGTGCAGAGCATGACTGGATTCTTTGATGGGTGTGAGTTTGATCACATCCACCGAGCTGAAAATGACGCAGCTGACACTCTGTCCAAGTTGGGATCTTCTCGGCAGTTCATCCCGTCTGGGATTGCTCTGGAGCACTTAAGGAAGCCATCTATCAAGCCATCTCCCAACTTGGAGTCAATATACATTCCAGGGCTGCTGGACTCGGAAGCTGTTCCTATGGAGATTGATTGGGAGGGCTCAAAAGAGAACCCGGGGACTGCCTCTGCAAACCCGGGGACTGTCGCATTCATCGAGGGGATCATTTCTCAGTACTCGGGGACTCGTCTCCCACTCGGAACAAGTCATGGCAGCTGATCCAATGGAAGAAGACGAACCAGTGTTTCCTATCCGGGAGCCACCTAGTTGGGCTCTGCCCATATTATCCTTTCTAATGGATGGCACCTTGCCGAGTGACGAGGTCATAGCCAGGCAGATACAGAGAAGATCTAAGGGCTACACCATTATCAACAAGAAGCTGCACAAGGGAAGCCCTACTGGCGTGCTCCAACGTTGTGTTGAACCAGAAGAAGGAGAAGAGATCCTAAGAGAAATACATCAAGGAGAGTGTGGGCATCATGCCTCATCTCGGGCTCTGGTCAAGAAGGCATTCCGGCATAGATTCTTTTGGCTCACTGCCTTGCAACAAGCAGAACATCTAGTGAGAAAGTGCAATGGGTGCCAGAGATATGCAAGCAAAATTCACATGCCAGCTTCCGAGTTGAAGACTATTCCCATCACTTGGCCATTTTCTCTTTGGTGTTTGGGTATGGTGGGCCCCTTCAAGCCAGCTAGAGGCAACATGACCCACATCTTGGTCATGGTTGACAAGTTCACCAAGTGAAGCCTATCCGGAAGTGTGATGGGAACACGGCTGTGAGCTTTCTGAAAGATGTCATTCTGAGATATGGCTACCCGCATGGGATCATCACGGACAATGGAACAAACTTTGCTGAGGGAGCCTTTGCCAGGTTCTGCAAAGAGAAGCGGATCCGACTAGACGTTGCGTCAGTCGCGCATCCGGCCTCGAATGGCCAAGTTGAAAGAGCTAATGGCATGGGCCTATCTGAAATAAAGCCAAGGCTAATTGAGCCATTACAGCGAACCCCTTGTTGTTGGCTGGACGAGTTGCCGGCGGTGTTGTGGAGTCTAAGGACTACCCCTAACCGATCAACCGGATACACACCAATTTTCCCGGTATATGGAGCTGAGGCCGTGTTGCCCACTGACCTTGAGCATGACTCACCCAGAGTAACCCTCTGTACTGAGGCAGAGGCAAGAGAAGCCCGAGAAGATGATGTGGACCTGCTCGAGGAAGCAAGAGAGTTAACTCCGTCCCGCTCAGCTGTATATCAACATAATCTGAGAAGATATCATAGCCGGAAAGTACACCCAAGGGTTTTACGAGAAGGAGACATGTTCCTTAGGCTCGTGCAGCGCACAACCGTGATGCATAAGCTATCCCCTCCGTGGGAAGGGCCTTTCATTGTGATCAAGGCTCTGCACAATGATGCCTATTATCTCATCGATGCACATGCACCACAGATGAACAGGGCGGATAAATCTGGAGAGGAATCCAAACGACCCTGGAATGTAGCTCTACTCTGCCATTTTCATTCATGAGCAAACATTGTATGTATCTCTTCAACCGAGTTAAATTCCAAGTCGGCACTCCGAATTGAACTTGGGGACTGCCTGTGCTAAACTTGCTCTGTGTCATTTATTTTTTTCCTTTGTCTACTCGGTTCTTCTACTCAAACTTTCACGCGTACATTTAGTAGTTGTTTAAATCCAAGGGCCAACTCTTCGACTCTGCTGCTGTTCACAACCCGGCTTTATGGCGAGCAAGAGAACAAGCCAAAGGTCAATGAACACATGAAAAAACTACTAAGGAAAGAAGAGAACAACAACCGAGTAGGGGGTTTTTACTTCTCTGTTTTCCTTTCGGCTAAGTGGTGGGCAGCATTAATATTCAAATCTCAAAGTGGTTGAGTATCTGAAACTTGGTTTTTGAAATCTTGTGACTCGACTACCAAAAAATCCACAAGTGGCAGGTAAGAGCAAAGACAAAAGAGCTAAGTGAATGAAAAAGCAACTCGGGGACTTGCATTTTAATGCAATCCGGCATTGAGCCAGTCTTGCTAAGGAAACAACTAAAACTAAGTAGCACGAGGGACCATAAGAGTATTTGTTACATCTGCACCCGGCATACCGGGGATCTGATAAGTGTTTAAGCATAAAAGTGCAGGAATTTAAGCAACAACTGATGAGGTAGAGTCCGTCTCGGTGTTGGTAGGCACTACATGCTCGGTAGCAGGAGTTGTGGAAGCAGGCTGTGGTGTAGACGAAGTTGGAGTAGCGGAGGCTGGCTCGGATGCAGTGTTGGTGGCCTAGGCAGCGGAAGCACTGGGTAGAGGATAGAGCTCGGAGGTGACGTTCTCGGTTGCAGCCCCAGTTGCGCCCAACTCGGGAGCGGGAGTGTCGATCACCATCTTGGTGGTGACAACTCCATCCTGGGGGGCAGACTGCGACTCAACCTGGACCTCATCAGAACCAGCTCCTGTCTTGATGATTTCCGAGTCCACCTCCATCCCGGACTCCTCAGCAGTGTTGCGCTGCTCGGTCCCCTCTTCTTCAACATCTTCGTGCTCTTCCTCTTCATCACCAATGGCGCCGTCTTCGCCAGCATCTTCGTCACCCTCAGCTTCATCTTCCTCCTCGTCATCTCCTTCGACATCCGTATCCGGCTCCGTGGGGCCGTCGATGTGCTGATTAGTTTCAGCATAAGAAGCGAGCTCATAGGCCACTTCCTTCCGGCGCAAGAAACGCTCATCCCGGCCAGTCCACTTAGAGCCATTCCGGAGGGTACCGATCCTGTCAAGATCAAGATTTTTGTACCAGGATAGAATGAAGTGCAGAGCCTCATCTGCACCAGCCCGGGCTGCGGAGGCACGCCACTTCTTCAGTTCCTCCTTGACATGGTTCAGGTTGGCCTCCATATCGTTGATTGTGTCTAGAACCTGTCGCTCTGATCAGAATAGCTTGTGCAGGTTCATGGCAGTGGAAACCATGGAAGCGCCCAGACCCTTGAGGGATGTCACCCGAGTTTTGATATTTACAATGTGATCATCGATGCTGGCGGACTCATCAGTGTTGAGGCCAAAAGCTTCCCTGGCTCTTCTCGCTTTCTCCACAGCGGTCTCAGCGACATCATTGAGGTTCGGGAAGGCATCTGGGTCAGGACATGCTAGTTTGAGTCAGAAGAGAGAATCGGGAAGAAGAAAAACCGAATAGAAGAAGTCAAAAAAGCAAAGACCGAATAGAATGAAGAATAGCAAGAACTCACAGCTCAGTTCTAAGAAAAGGCACCTAGTCGGGTCCTCCAGTCATCAGCAAGTCGGATGTGCATGTCTTGGAGACGGCGTGAATAATTGACCATGCCCTCGAGAGTTTGATTTCTCTCTTTCAGAGAAGTAATCTCCCTCTCGAGCTCCTGTTTCTCTGAGGCAGCCCGGTTCACCACTGTTGTCTTCTCATTCCCGGCTTCAATCGCAGTCTTGAGTGCGTCAGTAAGCTCAAGTTGGAGCTTATGAACTTCAGCCTTCTCAGCGTCCAGTTCCTTCTGTAGCTGAGCCTCTCGGGTCTGCACTTGTTGATGCGCTTCAGCCGGGGTGAGGCACTCCAGATGCTGCTCTCGGAAGGTTTTGTACTCTTCTGCGGAGAGAGCAACTCATTTAGCAGCATGAACAAGCAACAAAAACTAAGTAAAGATAAGAGAATGATTAGCTCACCTTCCAAGGAGGAAATTTTTCTCTGCGCTGATGCAGCCATGACCTCACAGTCTTGGTGCCTGTCAACGAGCGCCTTGAGCTCACCTGCAGAGAAGACAGACATTGAACAAAAGCAAAAAACGGGAGTAAAGAAAAAACGCACAAACCGAAATGCTAAGTACTTACTTTCAGCAGAAGACAATTTAGTGACAGTCTCCGTGACATTCTTCTCTAGAGCGTCCCTCTCGCTCTTCTCGAACTCCAGCACCCGGTTCCTGTCTTTGATGGACCGGTGCGACCACAGGAGCTGGCGGAAGACATTGGTCTGAGTTTGAGTGCACTCCTGCAGGGAAGAAGGAAATGTTACAAGTTGGAAGATTTGACCCGAGTAGATTGCAACTCAATTGAGCTTTACCTACTCGGCCCGAATATCGGGGACTGGGTAGTGGATAGAAGAGAAGGAGTAAAACGGAAAGAAACAGGCAGCGCAGAAATCCAGATGGAGAGGAAAAAGTACTTACCCGATTGGTGTTCTCGACGTCCGCAGCAGCCTTGTGCAGGCAGTACAGTTTGTGCGCCAAGGTACTGCTATTGGAGGACATGACCATTGTGACAGGACCGGCATCATCCTTGTTCCAGGCTTGCCGGTAGGTGTCAAGATTCTTTAGGTGCACGCCATCCCACTCGGCTTGACCATGCTTCTTGCTGTCCCAGTACTGCTCCACAAAACCTATCCGGTCGACGATGGTTTCAGTGTCCTCTTGGAGCTCGTACTCTAAGGGAGGCGGCATGTCCCCAATGCGCAAGGAAGGAGCCTTTCCCGTGGATCCGGAGCGGGCCAGCTGCCTCCTTTCCTTCAACTCCGCCAACCACACGGCTTCTTGCGCCTGTTTCTGCTGGTTGAGCTCTAGCAGGTCGCGCCAATGATCTGGATAGAGCGCACTCTTGGCGGGCGAGCTGGCGCCAGCTCTAAGAGCTTTTTGTTCCGGAGGACTAAACTTGATGGAGGTTTGGACTAGCTTGGTGCTCCGGGTAACCGGCCCAGTCTTAACGGGCACTAGCGCGCCGCTCGTTGCTGAGGGTGTAGGGGCCAGTACCCGGTAGGTATGGTCCTGACCTTTGCTGCCACCGGATTTGGCGATCTTGGTGGTCTTGGTTGTGGTCTTCTCGACGGTAGTCGCTGCAGCTGAGGGCTTGGTTCTCGGTGCAGTTGGCGGCTTGCCAGCGCCAGGAGTAGCTGGAGTGGTCCTTGGCTTTGGGGGCGCCATCTGCGTAGCTGGCGGAGGCCCTCGCGGCTGCTGCTGGCTGGGTTGCCTTGCATCCGGAGAAGGCGTCTTCTTGGTTGGCGGCGCCTGCGGCTGGCTAGCCGGCATAGCATCAGGCTGAGCTTGGCCTTGAGGCGTTGGCTGCACCGCAACCCGGTCCTGCACAGATGGGGTCCCTTGCCCCTGCTCGGCGGGATTCTCCTCCCGCTGCTCGGCAGTAGGATCTGGTTTCTCCATGGTGGAGTCATCTTGTTGCTGCTCGGCAGTGTTGTCTCTGAGCTCCTCAGTGGAGGCCGCTGGCGGTGATGGTGGTCTCTCGATGGTGGGCTCCTGGGAAGCCTGCTGGCTGTTGGGTTGCGGCTGCTCTGGAGCTTGGTCGGTCTCCATCTCGGCGCCGGTGTTCTCGGCACCAAGATCACGTTCTTCTCGAAGAGGGGAGGACATATGCGTCCTGCCCTCTAGCTGTTTGTCCCCTTCATCGTCGGAAAGCTCCACGACATCTCGGGGCGTGCTTCTCTGGGGAGGCGCGTTGGTGGCCTCGGCGTCAAGTGCATCGCTGAGAAAAGATAAAAAGAGAAGAAAAAGAATCAAAGGGATGCACAGAAGAAAGAAAATAGAAGGAGAACAGAGAAGATTATGAATTGCAAGTGATAAGGGCAACTCGGAAGCACTTACCCATCAGCAGTGGGGCGCGTCTTGCGCACGGTAGTCTTCTTGTTGCCTGCCTTCTTCTTCATCTTCTTGGCAGGGGGCTCTAGTGCCCCGCTACCCATTCTCTTCCTGGTTTCGGTGGGGGCGGCCACGGAAACATGCGCCACGTCAAGTGGCTCCTCCCCCTGCTCATCCACCTACAGGTCGTCCGCGGCTGGAATAGGCAAACATGGGAGTTAGAAACAAGAAAGGTCAAAGTATGAAGTGAGGTGCACGCAGGTGAACTCGGTCACCTTCTTCATCGTCATACCAGTCCCGAATAGAGGTATAGTCTCGGGACTTACCATCTTGGTCTGCACGAGGGATGCAAAGAGTATCCTGGACGTCGAACGCTTTCGCATCGTCCTTGGTCCTGTCCGGCTTCCAGTTTGTCTCGAAGACGGCATCATCCTCCAGATCTTGGCGAGCAATTTTCTGAAAGGGCAAACACAAAGCATGGTGAGCTAAGTCTCAACAGAGAAATTCTACTCGGCCTAGCATGCAAGCATAAAGCACAAAATGCTAGGTCCTAGAAGAGGGAATCAAGTAGAAATTCTACTCGGCCTTGCGTGCAAACATAAAGCATTTACGACTAAGTCCTAAGCAGAAATACAGATGGAAGTTCTACTCTGAACAACATGCACACATAAAGCATAATAAGCTAGGTTCTAACAGAGGAGCTCTATCCGATATAAAATGCAGACATAAAGCATCTTGGGATAAGAGGCTAAGGTTTTACCTACTCGGTACGCAGTAAAGAATTGAGACCAGCAAGTGTGTAGAGAGAAATACTTACTTGAGGAATGGGCTTGGTGCGGCTATACGGCACGAAGCCGTAGAACCAGGTATCCGAGAGCGTAGCCCTGAGAACGGACTTGGCCCAGATAGCCACCTCCGCCTTGGTAAGCTCGAAGGTGGTGGTCCGAGTACAGTCCCGGGCACCACCCATGTAGCACATCTTATGCACTCTTTCCTAAAGAGGGAGCACACGACGCTCTACCCAGCAGGCCACCGAATCATCCTTGAGGAGTCCCTCCTTCACCAGCTCATTTAGGTGGACGTCAACCTGGTTGACATCCCTCAGCGTTCTCCTGGGATGGTAGCCCCAATTCTGCATCTCGGTTGGGGGCACATCCTGGAACACTGGCAGCTTGATCAGGTCCACTCCTTCCTCTCCTTCAGCGGGAGTTGGATTCTTCACGTAGAAGAACCCCCTCTGCCACTTGCGGCAGGTATCCAGCTCGAGCACCCGCGGATGGATACCCGTGGGGTGCTGTAGCATCATCGCTGCACCCGTCTGCGTCATCTCTTTCGGGGCGATTGGATTAGATGGATTGGGAACCACTTGCTGGCGGAGGAAGAAATATTTGGCCCAGGTGTCTACTATGGGGTAGACACCAAGAAAGGCTTCACAGACAACGACGTGGGTGGAGAGCATGGCTGCCGCGTTGGCGGGAAGGTGATGTGGCTGGAGGCCAAAATGACGAAAGAAATCCTGCATGAATTTGGAGATGGGAAGTCCAAATCCACGCTTGAAGTGGCTCAAAAATACTACAAACTCACCAGGGGTAGGAGTTGGGACGAGCTTCTACCCAGGAGGGCGGCAGATGACGCCGGGAGGGACCCGGGGCATGTTCACCACCCACTGGCAGTCCGACACTTTCACGTCGGAGCCTTCCCAGCCGGCGCACAGCGATGCCATCTCCTCGTCGTGTAGATCTCTGGCGGCGGCGTCGAGCTCCATAGATGCTTCTCCGGCGATGAAGCGGAGGTATCAAGGTCGAAGGCGGAGACGGAGGCGCACGGAGGTGAACTCTTTTTTCCCTCTGTGCGAGGAACGGCGGTGCGCTGAGAGATCGCGGCGGCGCTGTTTCTCGCTGTGGAGGCGAAGGGGAAGAGGAGGTGAAAAGGGGGAAAGTGCGAGGAAAGAGGCACAGAGGGCGGCGTGGGGGTATTTATCTCATCGTGGCTGCAGTTACTACTTAGAAATGATCGTGGGCGAGATCGTGTAGCGCGGGAGTTAACGCGCCCGTTAGAAACGCACACAGCGTGTAATGCGCGCGTAACGGGCGCAGTTAATCCCACGATGCGCGTCGTGGGCTATCGAGTACGTGCGCGAAGTGACACAATGGCCTGTGGGCCCTAGGAGCAGTGATGGGCGCGTGCCGCGCAGTAACGCCAGAACCGAGGCGTCAGGGGTACGGATGCGTGACACGTGCCCACCCTGGACACGAGAAGATAGAGCTGCTCTGGGTCGAGCGGCAAAGTGTTGAAAATTTCACTAAGTCTGGGGTTCTCGGCGGAACTCAGCATTGCGTGGTCTACTCGGTGCCGAGAAGAAAATTCTGAAGGCCATGATAAGAAAAGTCCGAATAAAGATTATGGGCGTCCGAGTTGAGGAGCAACTCGGCCACGCTTCATCATGGAGGCAATTTATTTAAAGCTGGCAGGGCCCAACGCCCAAGTTCGCTGGACTCTACCAGCTTCAGGGACTAATGTCGGGGGGCTACCCTCGAGTAGGGGTAAGACTTGTGGTAAACAATGCTCAAAGTATGGATTTGCTGAATAGGCGGCTACCCGGGTATCCGTTATCCGGTAGGCGCTATTCGGTGGGAAGTACTGAAGGCCAAGGAAGATAACAAGTGATGTTCTGGATCAACCGGGTAGAACTCAGGTGATCCGAGTAGACGGGAGGCTATCCTACTCGGGCACAAAGTCAATGGAGCCATTATGGAAGATCCCGCATATCCAGGAGCCGTACATGCGTGCGGTTCAACTTACTAGGAGCATGATTATCTGCGCTGAGGCGTGGGCACAGTACGGGTAGGCACCTGTCAAGTCCTATCACTGACAGGGGGGAGATGACATGTTAACGACCTACCCTAAGGGGCTGACAGGGTGGACAAGACATGTCAGCCAGACGGCGCGGCGACTTTCGGCACGGCGTTAGCGGGAACATGGAGGCGTGCGCCGTTTCCACTGTGGTGTTGTCATCTCGTGTACTTTTATGTGTAGAATACTAACTGGCCACCAGTATATAAGGTGGCTAGCCCCCTCCTGCGCGAGGGACGTTGGAGCAGAGCGCATTTATTGCAAGGCTTAGCAGTTGAGAGTGGAAACAGTAGAGAGAGCTAGGAGCTGGCTACTCGGCAGAGAGAGGCATACTGAGAGTTTGTAACTTCTGTACTCGGTCGAACTATATACAAAGAGGTAGGCAGGAGTAGGGGTGTTACCTCCTCACGAGGGCCCCGAACCTGGGTAGATTTTGGTGTTTGCAGTGTTCCTAAGCACGTCTACTCGACGTGCGATCACTCCCCAAATACCTACAGCGTCCATCGGCCCCAAAGATTAGCCACCCTATGGCATCTGTCTTTACTCATCCATGACAGAAGTGCTATTGGTAAGAGAAATTTTTTACTGTGAGTGATGTTTTTATTTTTGTCTGCTGCTTTATTTCAGTACGGAGAATTCTTTTGGTTCTCTGTTTAGGGATACTACTACTATCACTGCTAGGGTAGTAGGTGACCCGTTATCTGCTGAATTAGATCCTTATAAAATACCTATAAAAATTGTTGGGCGTTTTATGGATAACTGCTATTATGGAGATGGAACTATCCATCATGATGATCATTTGCTCTTTATACATGAATTATGTGAATTATTCAGGTGTGAAGGTGTTACAATGTATCAAGTTAAAAGGAAATTATTCTCTTTATCGCTGAAAGGAAGAGCCGTTGAATGGTTCAAATTCCTGAAGAATGGTGAATCTATTGGATGGAAGGAAATTGTTCCTCTCTTTTATTCTAAATTATATCCTCCTAGTGAGATTCATAAAACCAGAACCAAATATATAATTTCTGACCTCATGATGGAGAGAGTATTGCTCAAGCGTGGGAGAGAATTAAGTTATTAATGCTCAAATGTCCCGTTCATGAGCTCCCGAGTAATATTGTTATCAATAATTTTTATGCAAGGCTTTCTCTTCATGATAAGGACTTGTTCTAGATCATTCACACATATGAAGGAAGAAGCTAAATGGGATCTTCTTGACCGTATTCAAGAAAACACTAAAGGATGGGAGAATGACAAAGGTAGAAAGTCAGGTATAAATTATGATTATGAATGCATTAAATCTTTTATAGGAACCGGAGATTTCTATAATGTTAGTGTTGTTTGTGGTCTTGATTCTGAAATATTTTCAAACTGTCTTAAAGCCTTTGCCTCCTATCTTGATATTCCTAAAAAGGAGTATCATAAGTACCATGCACCTTATAAAGATATTGTTCCTGCTAGAAATATAGAAGTGCATGCTGCTAATCCTACTGTTCCTAAGCCTTATACTGAGGAAATGCCTTTCCCTGCTAAGGTGAAAGAACACTCTATTGTAGCTAGTGTGGTTAATAAGAGCATTAAGAAATCTATTGAACCTGATGAAAAAATAACTGTTGAACCTGCTGTAGCAATAGTGAAAGACCTTGTTTGTGGAAATGTAGAGGATGAACATATTGTCTTTTGTGAGGATGCTTCTAATATTGTCTCACATCCAAATAGACCTAAGAAAACTAGTGTTCCTGTGCTTTCTGTTAAGATTGGTGATCATTGCTATTACGGTTTTTGTGACATTCGTGCAAGTTCTAGTGCTATTCCTTATGAGATTTATAAAGAAATTATGCTAAATTGGTTCTTGTGAGCTTGAAGATATTGATGTGGTTATTCAGCTTGCTAATAGAGAAACTGTCTTTCCGATTGGTATTGTTAGAGATGTGGAAATTCTATGTGGTAAAACTAAATAACCCACTGATTTTCTAGTACTGGGTAAGGCTGCTAGTAAAACTTTTCCTATTATTTTTGCAAGACCTTTCTTCAACACTTGTGGTGCTATTATAGATTGTAAGAGGGATAAGATATTGACTAAATTTGATGGAACATCTTATGAGTTCAATTTCTCCAAATTTGCTAGAGCACCTTATGAATCTGAATTGCCTAATGATAATTTTAGAGTTGAACAACTTTCCTCTATTGCTCTTGCTCCTAACAATGCTTTGCAGAAATATATGGAGGACCATGAAAGTGAGGTCTTTATGGAATAGAGAAATGAGATTGACGATATTCTTCTTCGTCAACCAGTGATACTGAAACATAATTTACCTGTGGAAGACTTGGGTACCACATTACCACCCAAGGAAGATCCTGTTTTTGATTAAAAAAACCTTTGCCCGATGATCTTAAATATGCTTATATTGATGATAAGAAAATATATCCAGTTACTATTTGTGCTAAACTTTCAGGTGAAGAAGAGGAAAGATTATTGGAAATATTGAAGAAACACCATGGAGCTATTAGATATACTCTTGATGATTTGAAAGGGATTTCTTCCTTTATATGTCAGCATGTTATTAATATTGAACCTGATGCAAAGCCGGTAGTTGAACATCAACGTCGTTTAATTCCTAAGATGAAGGAAGTGGTAAGAAATGAGGTATTAAAACTCCTTGATGCTGGTATTATTTTTCCTATTGCCGATAGTAGATGGGTGAGCCCTGTGCATTATTTCCCTAATAAGGGAGGAATGACTGTTGTGCCTAATGAAAATAATGGGCTCATTCCTCAAAGACTAGTGGTTGGTTATAGAATGTGCATTGATTTAGGAAAGTTTACAAGGTTACTAAGAAAGATCATTATCCTTTGCCTTTTATTGATAAAATGCTAGAGAGACTGTCTAAGAAAACTCATTGTTTGCTTCTTGATGGTTATTCTGGGTTTTCCCAAATTGATGTTAGAAAGCAAGATCAAGAGAAAACAAGCTTTACTTGTCCTTATGGTACTTATGCTTATAGACGTATCCCTTTTGGTTTGTGTGATGCTCCTGCTTCGTTTCAAAGATGCATGTCTGCTATTTTTTATGGTTTTTGTGAGGAAATTGTGGTTGTATTCATGGACGATTTCTCCGTCTATGGAACTTCATTTGATAATTGCTTGCACAACCTTGATAAAGTTTTGCAGAGATGTGAGGAAACTAATCTTGTTCTTAATTGGGAGAAATGCCACTTTATGGTGAATGCAGGAAACTGTTCTTGGACATAAAATTTCTGAAAGAGGTATTGAAGTTGACAGAGCTAAAGTGGAAGCCATAGAGAAAATTCCCTGCCCCAGGGATGTTAAAGGTATTCGTAGAGTTCTTGGTCATGCTGGTTTTTATAGGAGGTTTATTAAAGATTTCTCTAAAATATCAAAGCCTCTTACCAATCTTCTTCAAAAAGATGTACCTTTTGTTTTCGATCATGATTGTAAGGAAGATTTTGAAACTTTAAAGAAGGCTTTAACTACTGCTCCTATTGTTGAACCACCTGATTGGAATTTACCTTTTGAAATCATGTGTGATGCTAGTAGTTTTGCTGTATGTGTTGTTCTGGGACAGCGAGTAGATAAGAAATTGAATGTTATTCATTATGCTAGTAAGACTCTTGATGCTGCTCAAAAGAATTATGCTACTACTGAAAAGGAGTTCTTAGATGTAGTTTTTTGCTTGTGATAAGTTTAGACCTTATATTGTTGATTCGAAGGTTACTATTCATACTGATCATGCTGCTATTAGATACCTTTTAGAAAAGAAAGATGCTAAGCCTAGGCTTATTAGATGGGTGTTGCTTTTACAAGAGTTTGATTTGCATATTGTGGATAGGAAGGGTGATGAAAATCCAATTGCTGATAACTTGTCTAGATTGGAAAACATTGCTTTTGACCCTATTCTTGTTAATGATAGTTTTCCAAATGAACAGTTGGCTGTAATAAAGGTAAACTCCCAAGATAGTCCATGGTATGTTGATTATGCTAACTTTATTGTTTCCAAGTATTTGCCTCCAACATTTACAGCTCAACAAAGAAGAAAATTCTTTTATGATTTGATGCATTATTTTTGGGATGACCCACACTTATATGAAGAAGGAGTAGATGGTATTATGAAAAGATGTGTTCCAGATCATGAACAAGGAGAAATATTGAAAAAGTGCCATGGTAGTGCTTATGGAGGACATCATGCTGGAGATAGAACCGCACAGAAGGTTCTACAATCAGGTTTCTATTGGCGTACTCTCTTTAAGATGCATGTAAATTTATGTTATCTTGTGATGAATGTCAAAGAGTTGGTAATATTTCTAGACGTAATGAAATGTCTATGAGTTATTCTCTTGTTATTGAACCTTTTAATTGTTGGGGATTTGACTTTATTGGTCCTTTTCCTCCTTCGAATGGTTACAAACTCATATTTTAGTTGTTGTTGATTATGTTACTAAGTGGGTAGAAGCTATACCTACAAAAAGTGTTGATGGTGAGACCTCTTTAAAAATGCTTAAAGATGTTATTTTCCCTAGGTTTGGTGTGCCGAGATATCTTATGACTGATGGAGGTTCTCATTTTATTCATGGTGGTTTTATGAAAAACCCTTGCTAAGTATGATGTTAATCATATAATTGCCTCAGCTTATCATCCTCAAACCAGTGGGCAAGTAGAATTATCAAATAAAGAAATTAAATCATCTTGCAAAAGACTATTAATAAATGTAGGAAGAATTGGTCTAATAAGTTGAATGATGATTTATGGGCTTATAGAACTGCTTATAAAAATCATATGGGTATGTCTCCTTATAAAATGGGTTATTGAAAGATTTTCACTTGCCTTTAGAATTAGAACACGAAGCTTATTGGGCAGTGAAAGAACTTAACAAAGGTTTTAAACCTGTTGGTAAGAAAAGAATGCTTGATTTGAATCATCTAGATGAATGGAGATGTGAAGCTTATGAAAATACTAGACTCTTTAAAGAGGAAGTTAAACAATGGCATGATAGGAGAATTCTTAAGAGATAGTTTCATGTTGTTGAGAAAGTTCTATTGTATCGGTCTCGTCTCCGATTGTTTGCAGGGAAATTTCTCTCGAGATGGGAAGGCCCTTATGTTATTGAAGAAGTGTATCGTTCGGGTGCAATCAAAATTGCTTCCCTCAAAGATAACACTACACAAGTGGTAAATGGGAAAAGACTCGAACATTATATTTCTTGGGATTATTATGATGAAGATGTTGATGTTATTCAAGTAATGACTCTGGAGAAGTTCATTAGCGGGGAGATTCCAGAATCTGCAGGGTCTGTTTTGAATAGGTAACAGTTCTGCGCAAATTACCTTCCAAGTTATAAATTATTGATTTTTGGAAAATATGAAAAATACCGAGACGAATAAGGGTAGGAGATGGTGCCCGAGGGCACCACACCACCTGGGGGAACGGGCCCAACCCTGGCCACGCCACCCTATGGTGTGGGCGCCCCGGAGCCCCTCTCCGACTCGTTTTCGACCTGGACTTTCCTTTCGTTATGCATGTTTCTGATATTTAACCCCTCGGACCCCCGAGGTCCATATATCATTTTCTCGTCGTGTTTTTGTTTTGATCTTTTTCTGCCAGGTTACATCCTCAGATCTAGAGCCACAATGTCCTCTTCCGGACCTCCCAAAGATAGTTTCTTTGCGAACATCGTCAACCCATACATGAACGAGTTGAGGATACATCCCAAGGACTTGCTGCTCAAGGATGGGGAGGTGCAGATAGAAGATGTTCGGGGCCATAAAGGAGAAGACAGTCTGGAAGCTAGGATGGAAGAGCTGGAGCAAGAAGTCTTTAGGTACAAGAAGATGGTGGAGCTTGAAGTTTACATCATCCACAGAATAAAGACAGAACTGATCGCTGAGCACGAGAAGGATACTTTACAGCTTTGGGAGGAGATCACTCACCAAGACCACCAACAAATTACAAGCACAACTCTACGATGTGCAGAATCAGAACTGTGAGCATGACAAGACATCATTTGTTGATGGAGAGCCTTTACCTTGGAAGTCTGATGATGAAAAGGACTCACCACCACCACCGAAGAATTAATTCGTCATTTGTATTGGGATCCCCTTGGCTTGTTCCAAGGTTGGGGGAGTGCCGAGGTATCACACCTTTATATTTCACCCTTTTACCTTTTAGTAGAGTCATATCATGAGTATAGAAAATATCATATAGGATGATTTGAAGTATGGAAGTATCACTCTTTAGTTGGTTATCGTTGTATCCCTTGGTTTGAGTTGCCGTAATGAAATATTAATGAGAAGTTTCATCATCTACTTTCTACACTTTATTTTAGTTTGCAATTTTTGTTATATGGTTGATCCTGTTATTAATATTGGTATCAATGTTGGAGCTTCAAGTTAATCTAGTTGATTTTGGCAAACTTAGCATTGGTCAGTAGCAACAATACGATGATACTTAAGTAGAAAAGAGGGAGTTGCATGTAGATATTATTCCATGATCTTGCTTTCTTGTTAGCTCATAAGTTTAGTGTCTTGATACGTCTCAAACGTATCTATAATTTCTGATGTTCCATGTTTATATTATGCCAACTGCTACATGTTTTTCGTATGTTTTCCTACGTTTTCTTATGTTTACCGGGACTAACCTATTGACAAGATGCCACAGAGCCAGTTCCATGTTTTCTGCCGTTTTAGCTTCAGAAAAGTTGTTCTGGAAGTATTCTCGGAATTGGAAAATTCGAAAGCCAAAAGTCCTAAAAGTCCCGGAAGCTTCCAGAAGTCTCGAAGAGCCCCGGAGGGGGGCCACAGGGTGGCCACACCATGGGGTGGCGCGGGTCCCCCTGGCCGCGCCACCTAGGGGTGTGGGCCCCCTGGCCACCTCCTGGCATTGCCCTTTTGCCCATATATACTCCCTGAGGCATAAACCCTAAAACAATCGACCTTTTCCGCAAAATACATCCGTAGGTCCGCCGCCGCCACCAACAAGTTTCAGGGGAAAGATCTCTGTTCTGGCACCCTGTCGGGACGGGGAAGTGCCCCCGGAAGCCATCTCCATCGACTCCACCTCCATCTCCATCGCCGTTGCTGCCTCCTATGATGAGGAGGGAGTAGTTCTCCCCCGGGGCTGAGGGCTCTACCAGTAGCTATGTGGTTCATCTCTCTCTCCCATGGTGTGATCTTTATGTGATCATGAGCTTTGTAATCTAGTTGAATAAGTATATTGATCTTCATCTGTTATGCTACTCAAGTGGTTTTGTTATCTCCGTAAACACTTTGATCACGGGGTAAAGGTGACAGTGTGTGCATCATGTGGTTTAGCATGATATTTATATCTTGTGTTGGAAGGTGAACCTATGAAACTGTGGCGTTTGTTTACTAATCTTTGGCGCTCGTAGTGACATTGGGGTTCCCTAGAGAGGGAATATAGACTTGAGGAGTGCTGTTAAAGCCCCTACGCAATGATTAGTGTTCGTTATTCGACCGGAGAGTGGTTCGAAGTAGCATAGTGAAGAAATGATATTTATGCATTCAATTATGTCAGCATTGTTGAGAGTGTCCGCTAGTGAAAGTAGGATCCCTAGGACTTATTTCCAAGCATTGAAACACCGTTTTCCGCCCGTTCTGCTACATGTTTGCTTGCCTGCCATTTTTATTTCAGATTGCTATTATCACTTATTATCATCCATATTACTTGCATTTTAGTCTCTCTTCGCCGAACTACTGCAGCTATATACCTGACAAGTATATTGGGTGTGTTGGGGACACAAGAGACTTCTTGTATCTTGATTGTAGGGTTTCTTGAGAGGGATATCTTTGACCTCTACCTCCCTGAGTTCGATAAACCTTGGGTGATCCACTTAAGGGAAACTTGCTGATGTTCTACAAACCTCTGCACTTGGAGGCTCAACACTGTCTACAAGAATAGAAGCGTGTGTAGTCATCAAGATCATTTCTGGCGCCGTTGCCGGGGAGGAAAGGTAAAAGGTACTCACATCCTCGGGTGTGAGTGCTCGAAGTTATTTCCTTTAGATTATGCAATTATATCGTTTTGTTTCTTGTTTTTATTTTCACCAATTAGGCTTATTTTTACTTGTTACTTGTTTTTATCTTTATGCTTAAATGGAAAGACAAAAATATGAGAGAGCTTTATAATCTTTATCTTGAGTTAGGACATGAAGTGTTTGAAGAGAAAATTAAAAAAGCTATGGAACTTTATTTGCATGCTAGTGGCAGTGTTATTAGTATGAACTCTTTAAACACCATTATTGCTAATGCTATGGAAAATTCTAAGCTTGGGGAAGCTAGTTTTGATGAATATGATATTTTTAGTCCCCCAAGTTTTGAGGAGGAAATTTTCTTTGATGATACCTTGCCTCCAATATGTGATGATTATAAGGATTGTGGTATTCTAGTTCCACCTGTTTACAATGATGAATATGATATTTTCAGTACACCTACTATTGAGGAGAAAGTTAATTATGATTAAAATATGCCTCCTATATTTAATGATCATGGTGATGAGAATAATAATGATAGCTATTTTGTTGAATTTGCTCGCACTACTATTAATAAGAATGACTATTCTTATGTGGAGAGTATTAATTCTTTTATGCATGTGGCTCATGATAAGAATGTTTTATGTGATATTTATATTGTTAGATTTATTCTTGATGCTACTAAAAGTTATTATGAGAGAGGGAAACATGGTTTTATGCATCTCAACAGTATTAAGTTTCCCCTCTTTATGTTTGAAGTTGCACTTATTTTGTCTTCCTATGCTAGTCACTTTGTGCTTCGTTGACTTGTTTTTCTACAAGACTATTTTTCATAGGAAGTGGGTTAGACTTAAATGTGTTCTATATTTTCTTCTTAATTCTCTATTATTGTGCTTCAACTCTTATTCTTATGTGAGCATCTTTTAAAAATCATTGTGATTGCTGAAAGGCGTTAAAGAAAAGCGCTAGCGGGAGACAACCCGTTTTATTTCTCCGTTTTCAACACGTTTCGTCGTTTTCTTTGGTGTGCTTTGCACCTGGGTGTTGTCTATTTACTTAGCAACCCCGGTGTATCTTTTCTTTTGAGTTTTTGTTGAGCCAAGTAAAGCCTCTAGTGGAAAGTTGAGCCTATATTTCGGATTTCTGCGCAGGAAACAGATTTCTGCTGTCCACTGTTAATTCCGTTAAATATCACATAAAATTCAAAATGACCTGAGCTTTTTTGTGCTTAATAATGAGTTATATACGCAACTTTTATTAGAAGACTACTTTTTGATTTGAGCAACATAAGATTTTTTAAAAAATCGATCTTTTCCTGTTGTTCTGTTTTGACAGATTTCTGCCATTTATCGCATTTGCATCTTAATCTCTTTCTTTTATTGTTCTTTTGAGAAAAGGATTTTTGAAAGAATTTGAGACAGTAGCTAATGTGTTTTTAAGTGTTAGACTTGTGTTGAAACTGAACCATGTGAATTTACTATTTCGATTTCACTAACGTTGCTAATGAAGATTGTGAGGAGTTTGGTGTGAAGGAAGTTTTCAACGGTCAAGAGAAGAGGATGATATGATGTGATCAAGAAGAGTGAAGAGCCTAATATTGGGGATACCCCGGTGGTACATCCCAGAAAATTCTAAGAAGACTCAAGCGTCTAAGCTTGGGGATGCCCAAGGCATCCCCTTCTTCATCAACAAATTATCAGGTCACTTCTAGTGAAACTATATTTTTATTCGGTCACACCTTATGTGATGTACTTGGAGCGTCTTCTTGTTTTCAGTTTGTTTGGTTTTCTTTGCTGTAATAAATGGTTGGATCTTATCATACTTGTGTGGGAGAGAGACACGCTCCATTTTCATTGCTTAGAACACTCTAGTTTTCCTTCTTATTATTCTGTGAGTGTTCACTTTTTGCTAGTACTGCGTTTAGCCTTTGTTTTCATGCATCTCTTATTAGAGCTGTTAGTTTTAGTAGTGTTATGTGAGTACTCTCATGTTTTCTTTCTGTAGCATTTGGAGAGTTTTTGTTAAAGCATGTTTTGTATGGTTCTTGGTTGGGAATAGAAATGCTTATGTGATAGTTGGTATAGTGGAAAAATTCGCATGGTCTTGTAGATCACTAAACTGCTTCACTTGAATCACTATTGTTGTTTTGAGATATTAATTTGCTTAATGGATAAATGGGAAGTTGTCGTGGGATAATCACGGCAGATGTTACCAGGGGTAACTGATCTTGGGGCAAGTCGACACAGGCGTTTGGGAGAGGGTTTAGCTCAAGGGAAGACATGGTGCAATTTGATCTGATAGCCGGCAATCGAAGTCGCCGGATCTCTATTCTCGATATGATAATTCGATTAGGGTTTACACTGGATGCTCGATATCACGCGATATTGCTAGGGTTCTTAGATCTCTATCTAGACTAGACCTGGGGGGCGGTTTATAAAGCGCCCGTACCCCCTGGCTTATTCCCCAAGGCGCACCCTGGATCCTACCCGGATACGGCGCACAAATTGCAGCTTTCCTTTACAATAGCCCTCAACCCGAGTTGCTGGGCCTACAAACTTGGGCCTCCACGAGTTTCCTTATCCTTAGCCGAATCCTGCGCACCGTCCTGTGGGCCGGGTTACTCCTTGGAGTTTGACCTACCGGGTTATCGTCCCCCCGTCAGTAGTCCCCAGAATAGCCTGGGCTTCATGGATCTTCCTTGAAGCGCTTGCTATTCCCTGCAAAGATATCAAACATACGGACATACAGAGGCCGGGTTAAGATGTTTTGATATTCAGCTAGGCCTAACTCCATGGTGGCCATATAGTAACCCGACTTTGCTCCAGATGCTTTGCTTAACTTTCCGAGTCTAAGCCTTGATAAAAATGCCAAAACTCTATACTTTACTCGATAGCTGATGCTGATGCCATGGAGAGGATCCCTTTCTCTTTTTTGTCCGGATATCTCGCTCAGCTTGCAAAGCATATCTCGTAAAATCCGCGCGGATAACCATTACCCCGCGGTTTCCGGCTTCTGGCCGTTAGGATAGGCTCACCCTTGCCTTATAAATAGCACTTAACGGGTAACCCTAAGCCCCTCACCACGCCACAACTTCCCCTCTTCTTCCTTGCTCCTAACACCCTCGCAGCACCACCGTGAGGAGCTCGTACCTGCTACCAGCGCAAGATCGCCAGCGGCCGCGCCCGCCCTTGAGTCGCCTTGCGCCACCGTCAAGTGTCACCGTTGCTCCTCCATTTCTCTCATTCGAGCCACGCCGCTCGTCGCCATCGTATTAGACTCCAATCTCCCCGGTAAGCTTCTCGCAACCAGTTAATTCAACCTCACAACTTTCAATTTATCCAAGATCAGATCTAGGTCAACCCGCAAGTCATTTGTCCGATTGCACCAAATTAGATCGATTCGATGCTTGCCAACTCCTTTAACCATCTGCCCTACAGTCACAAATGATCCTCCAACCATCATTGACTACAAATTTTACTTAAAAATCATCCGCAAGCATTTCCATCTAGATCCGTTCCTCCTCGATTTTCCGCTTATTGCATTAACACCCGGAAAAACCCTCCTTTTCCAGCTATTTCATTTGCGGTATAAATATGGGCAACCATCCGTCATCCCCAAATACCTTTCCCTACGTAAGTGACCAACAACTTCCACAAGTGTGCTCAATACCCGGACAGTTCTCAGCTTCGTACCTTCTTGATACCTTTATACTCGGATATTTCAGCATTCCCGGGTCTTATTTCACACGCCTCTTCTCTTTGTGTTTTGCAGGCTGGCCCCATGGCTCCCAAGCGACAAGGGAAGCAACCGGCTCCAGCGAGGACCACCCAAACCATATCCGCCAACTGGGGGCGTTCCACAACCACGAAAGCCAAATTGGACGAGCTAGCCGAATTAGGAACCCTCCCTTCTCAAAAAGACATCCACTGGAGGGTACCGGGTAATGAGACTCGTCCCACCCCCGAAGAAAACGAGGTAATCTGCTTCGTTGACCACGTGACCCGAGGATTTCGTCCTCCGGGTCATCCTTTCTTTAGGGAGGTCTTAGATCATTATGGACTCCGGGTGTTCGACATAGGGCCTAACTCCATGTTGAACATTACCCACTTCATTGTTCTATCTGAGTCGTACTTGTGCATGCCACCGAGTCTGACTCTTTTCATTGAGTTATTCCAGTGCAAGTCGTGCCGCGAAAGCGGCGACGGAGCGCTTCTCACTTGCGGCGGGGTATCCATCCAACGCCGTAAGAATTCTTTGATGCCAACCCTCAACCTGCACTCCCACGTTAAACATTGGCAGCTATCTTTCTTTTACTGCCACGATACCTCCCCCGACAGCGAAAAGAAGTTGCCGGGTTACTCAGAGACCCCCCTCAAGCCCTCCGAGTCTTTCAATGCCTTCGCATCAGACTCAGACAGGGAGGCAATCCTTCCTTCGCTAGCCAAGATAGCCATTCTCTCAGCCCAAGGCCTCCTAGGGCTCAATTTAATAAAAACTTGGGTCGATTTCCGAATCCAACCTAATTCCGTTCGCACCAAATTGATGTGCGAGTATTCGGGGCACACCACAGACGCACTCCGCTACTCCACCAAGAGCTTTGCGACCGGTGATACTATAAAGACCATCAAGGGCTTCTTGGCGGAGAAACTGGAGGTGATAAAGGGCATCGCCGGGTTACCCCCGTTTACCCGGGAAAATCCAGCTCCAGCGGTAATACCCGGCGCTCACAACTTGTTTCCACATTTCAACTCGATACTACTTCTAAGCCTTAATCTTATCTTTTTACCTCAGGCTGATGACCCTTTCTGGAGAGTTGAACCACTCCCCCCCTCCAGAGACCCGGAAGAGGAGGACGAGGCGGCTGACGATAGTGAAGGTACTCACTCAGGATCTGCATATTTTTACTTGCATTACTTTCCTCTCGTCTGTCTTTTTTCCAATGAATACACACCTGGTTCGCAGGGCTAGAGGACGAGGGTGGAAACAATGAAGACGACCCGGAGAGAACCGAGTCTGACCCAGAGGCAACAGTCGGGGCCAAGAGGAAAGGCAGGGGGACAGTGTCCAAGGTTCCTTTTTCCTCATTATCCTCTGAACCTTACTCCTTTGACGTCATGCGACGACTTAACCATCAATTATCAAATTCGTCATGCTTGAAGGATTCTTTCCCAGCCAAGCGCAGAGTAACTCGGAGCTCCCCAGGTGAAGATCCCCTTAACCCGGGCATCTCCGCCCCCTCGGTCCCTCGTGGCAGTGCTCCTCCATCTCGTTCTTCCAACTCTCCTCAGCGCCACCCTTCTCCTAACCACCCACGTGCCGGGCAATTCCGGGTTCCACTAGTGGTTCCTGCGAAGACCTCATCTGCTTCCAGTGGCGAGCTTCCACCGGATTACACTATAAATGCCGGGTAAGTTTTTGCTATATTATTTCTTTTTGCATCTGACGAACTTTCATTCAAGCCGCCGTCATCATTAATAACTGCCTTTTCTCATCTTTCCTTCAGCGCTCAAGTCACCGTCAGTGACCCGGAAAACACAGAAACGGATAACCTCCGGGTGGAGAAGCCGACTGACGATGCAGACGCCGCAACTGGTGGTGATGCGACAACCAACCGGGAACAAGGCCCTCTGAACAATCCACTATCCCAAACCGTCGGATCTCCTTCCTTATCGGAACCAGTAGACGAAGAGATAGAAATTCTAGATACAAGGATGAGCTCTCCCAACCCGGACACTCAGACTGTCCGAGTCTCCACTCCAAATGCGAGGAGAACCCCCCTACCAGATGATCAAGCTGCCGGCTCTTCCGGGACTCGCTCCGAGGAGTTAACTTTTGCCCAGATGCTGGAAACTCTGCGCACCTTAAGGGCTAACGAGGAAAACATCTTGGGGTCTTTAATAACCAAACACGAGGTAAATTCGATTAATATTGCTTGTACCTTTGTCCAGTCCCCAAGTTCCGAGTGAGTTCATTCATGACTTGCTCGGGACTTTTATTATACCAATGACTGATAACTGTGCTCTTCTACCTGACTAATGCTTTTTTAACATCCGTGCAGTCTTTCGTGACTCAATACGAGGAGAAACTTGCGGACGCCGCCAAGCTCATTGAAAAGGAGATATCTTTACGTGAAGCAGCCGAGGCTGAAGCCAGGAGGAATAGGCAATTAATGAAGAAGTACCGAAGAAGGGCTCACCAAGCCGAAGATGACCTGACAAGCCTTTCCGTCGAAATATCTGATACCTACCGTTCTTTGCTTGGTACGCTTCCTTCTCCGGGTTTATCCTTTTGACAAACAGCAAAAATTTTCCAACTTATATCTTCATTTTACTTCAGGCCCGGACGAAGCCATGCCGGATGAAGATGACATTGCCAAGCTGAAAACCATAAAGAGTGCTATCCGGCAGCTATGTGCCGGAACCAGATGGATCCTTGATGAGTTGCGGTGGCCGGGCAGAGGACATGTTGATCTGAAAAGGCTGTTGGACGCCCTATCCACTGTTCCCGAGTGGATTCGGCACTGGAAGCGCTCATCTTGCCGGGTTGGAGTGACCCGGGGGCTTGCACTTGCGAAAGCTTATCTCCCCAAGCTCGAGCTAGCGAGGCTTATGGGCGGCTTCCCAGAGTTCAAGCTTGACGGATCCAAGTTTTCAGTAAAGGATTTTCAGGCCGTCCAGAAGGAGGTCCGTTACCCGGCCAGCGTAATTGCTGATGAACTGGATGTTAACACACTTGTTCCAGCATATGATTCTGCCGATAAAGTAATTAAGTCGGATCTTCCTGAGCCGTATGACATGCTGGCTCGGTGGAAGGAGGAAGCTGCTGCAATAAGGGCGGAGGCTGCCAAGAAGCAAGCTGAAGCCGGCTCTGCTCCTGCTGCCTCAACACCAGTCGTTCCGCCCCCTGCAGGGGCTGGTACCGCCGATCCGGGTGCTGCTGCTACCACCAATGATGGCAAGGGTAAGGCCAAGATGGACGCCGAGTGATATATGGTTTCCAATGCCTCTTCTTAAGCGCCAGTCAGTCGACATACTTTTTGAAACAGTCATATTTTGGGCGGTGCGCCTGTGCACCTTTGATATTTTTTCACCAGGATTTTGTAATGCACGCTAAGGCCTTGATATACTCGATGCCTGTTCCGGCCTTTTTAAGTTTAAGCTCATCTGTTCTCGATATCTGGTTGTATTTATTGTTCCTTTTGTGAAAACTCAATTTCCGGGTCTCATGGGTATTGACAAGCGGATTTTGCTTCGAAGTCCCCAAGTCCCCAAGACTCGGATATTTGGATTTTTGCAACTATACAAATAAGCCAGTTTTTCTCTTTTCAAGATTTCAAGCTACCGGGCCCGGATTGCCGAGTCTAGAACACTTGATCTTGAAAAGGGAACAAAATGCTTATTGCTATTTTCACAAAGATCCACGAGTTGTTTCACATAGGTGTTGAAGTTATGCTTAATAGTCGTTGAGTTTCCAGCTATTCAGCCTTGTACTCTGCATAACTTGTGGTTTAGATGACCCTTTTGACTGTCTTGTACTGTAAGCCGGCTTTCGCGTGGATACCATGTTGTTACATCAATACGAAGACGTAGCCAGCCAATCCCCGTCGGGTTTCATGACTAACTGCCATCCTAAGCGAACAAATCATGCCACTTTAATGCGAGTCACATCGAGCTTAAGTAAGAATAGCCAAGAAATTTGGACTTCTTTGTCCGGTTATAAGATTGTAGCCGTACTCGTTTGCAAGTAATCGGCCCTTATAACTCATAGGCATCATGGCCGGGTCTTTGAGTTTGTAACTGTGCTATTTAAGCGACCAGCCCCCAAGACCTAGATATACGCATCGTACTGAGAATACATAACCTGATAACAACCATCTCTTTTCTTGATAACCATCTCTTTACTTGATATGAAAAACTGATAACAACCATCTCTTTTCTTGATAACCATCTCTTTACTTGATATGAAAAATGTAGGTCAGCAAGCCGCCTCATTAAAAACCCGTCCAGTCCCCAAAGGTACCCTGGATAGGAAAAGAGTACGTCAGAAAACCTGCTGCCTATTACATCGTGCAATTCCACTTGCCAATATAGTCTTTACTAAGTATAATACGGACGCAGCTGAGCCACGTTCCATGGTCTATCTCTTTCTTGCATAGATGAAGTGGTGTGTGCGGTGTCGTTGACTGTAGCCGACTCTTCCCTTACATCTATCAAATAATATGATCCGTTATGCAGGCTCCGGCTTATGATAAATGGTCCTTCCCATGGTGGTGATAATTTGTGTTTTCCTTCGTTTGACTGTACCAGACGCAGAACCAAGTCTCCTTCCTGGAATACCCGGGTCTTCACACGCCGGCTATGATACCTCCGTAGATCTTGCTGATATATGGCTGATCTTTCCAGGGCTTGTTCTCTTTGCTCTTCTAACATATCTACGGCGTCCTGCCGGGTTTTTTCGTTCTCTACTTCGACGTAAGCTGATACTCTAGGCGAATCGTGAATAATGTCACTCGGTAATACTGCTTCCGCACCATAGACCATGAAGAAGGGTGTCATCTGAGTGGATCTGTTAGGTGTAGTGTTGATACCCCAAACCACAGAAGGAAGCTCTTCGACCCATGCACCAGCAGCCCTGACACAGGGAACTCGCAATCGTGGTTTTAATCCGCGAAGCAATTCTTGGTTTGCCCTCTCCACTTGTCCATTGGCCTGGGGATGAGCCACTGATGCCACATCGAGCCGGATTCCATTGTTGCCACAAAACTTCTCCATCTCACCAAGGGACATGTTGGTTCCATTGTCGGTAATTATGCTGTGGGGGTACCCGAACCGGTAGATAATCCTTTTCAGGAACTTGACTGCTGTAGCTGCTTCGCAATTAGTAACTGGCATAACCTCAACCCACTTGGTAAACTTATCAATAGCCACCAAAAGATGTGTCTTCTTGCATGGTGACATATGAAAGGGGCCAACCATGTCCATACCCCAGACGGCAAACGGCCAAGTTAACGGGATAGTCCGCAACTCCATAGCCGGCACATGGGTTTGGCGAGCGTACCTTTGACATCCGTCACACCTTGCTACCAATCGTTCCGCATCCGCTAGGGCCGTGAGCCAGAAAAACCCGTGTCGATAAGCTTTAGCCACAAGAGACCTTGTGGACGCATGATGTCCACAGTCGCCTTCATGGATTTCCTTGAGAATCTGTCTGCCTTCTTCCGGCGCTACGCAGCGCAAAAAGACTCCTGCTGCACTTCTCTTGTACAATTCCCCATTGATGATAGAATATCCCTTTGCTCGCCTCAAAATTTGCCTTGCTAATACCTCCTGTTGTGGTAACTCGCCTCGTGATAGGTAGGCCAAAAACGGTTCTGTCCACTCGGGAATAGTACGTACAGTGGCTACGAGTCCTGAATCCGGGTCTTGGTTTGCCAATTCCTCCTCTGACTCGATTTTAACTGATGGTCGCCATAATTCGTCCAGGAAAACGTTAGGTGGAACCGGCTCTCTGCGCGAGCCGAGTCTGGCGAGGGCGTCGGCTGCCTCATTCTTTCTTCTGTCTATATGCTCCACCTCATACCCGGAAAAACATCCTGCAACCCTATCAACTTCCCTGCGGTATGCTGCCATAGTTGCGTCCTTTCTATCCCACGTTCCTGACACCTGCTGTACCACAAGGTCCGAATCTCCGAAGCATCGTATCCTCTTGATGTTCATCTCTTTGGCTACCTTTAAGCCATGCAATAGGGCCTCATACTCGGCCACGTTGTTGGAACAGTCGAAGTGAATTTGTAGCACGTAACTCAATTTGTCTCCTTTGGGTGATGTTAGCACCACCCCAGCTCCTGATCCCTCGTACTGCTTTGATCCGTCGAAGTGCATGATCCATGACTCGGAATTTGGAACCGTTGCAGTCATGCCTGTATGTGTCCAGTCGTTAACGAAATCAATTAAAGCTTGAGATTTGATTGCTGACCTGGGTTCGTAGTTGATATGATAATCCCCCATCTCTATCGCCCATTTGGCTATTCTTCCCGTCGCGTCCGAGTTTCTGATGATATCCGACATTGGTATATAACTAACCACTGTTATGGGATGTTCTTGGAAATACGGCTTCAACTTCCGGCTGGCCATAAAGACCCCGAACACCAACTTTTGCCAATGTGGATAGCGCTGCTTTGCTTCTGATAATACCTCGCTGACGTAATAAACCGGCCTCTGAACCGGGTATCCTTTCCCATCCTCTTGGCGTTCCACGACAACTACTGCACTGACGGCTCGGGGGCCAGCTGCCACATATAGTAACATAGGTTCTTTAGGACCCGGCGCCGCTAGTACTGGTGCTTCAGATAACTGCTTCTTTAGTGCCTCAAATGCCTCGTCTGCCTCTTGATCCCACACGAACTTATCTGATTTCCGCAAGAGCCGGTACAATGGTATTGCTTTTTCTCCGAGTCTGGATATGAATCGACTCAAGGCTGCTACGCAGCCCGTGAGCTTTTGAACATGCTTCAAATTTTCCGGTTTTTTCAGACTCTGGATGGCCTTGATTTTATCCGGATTTGCCTCGATTCCTCTCTCGGAAACTATGAAGCCGAGTAATTTCCCAGCTGGAACTCCAAACACGCACTTTGTCGGGTTAAGCTTCATCTGGTACCTCCTCAAGTTTTTGAACGTCTCCTTTAGATCGTCGATGAATGTCTCCGCCTTCCTAGTCTTGATGACCACGTCATCCACATAGGCATGGACGTTACGTCCGATTTGGTCCTCAAAGCACTTTTGAATACACCGTTGGTAAGTTGCGCCAGCGTTCTTCAACCCAAACGTCATAGTTTTATAACAAAAGGCCCCAAAAGGGGTTATGAACGATGTTTTCTCCCAATCCTCCCTTTTGAGCTTAATCTGATGATACCCGGAATATGCGTCCAGGAAGCATAACAGATCGCTTCCAGCTACTGCGTCTATAATCCGATCTATCCTTGGCAGCGCGAACGGATCCTTTGGGCAATGTTTGTTGAGACTCGTGAAGTCAATGCACATCCTCCACTCGTTGGTCTTTTTCATCACCAGAACAGGATTAGCCAACCAATCCGGGTGAAATACTTCCATGATAAAGCCGGCTGCCAATAGCCGAGCGATCTATTCGCCTATAGCCTTCCTTCTCTCCTCATTCATTTTCCTCAAACCTTGTTTCACGGGCCTGGACTTGGGATCCACATGCAAACTGTGTTCAGCCAATTCTGTAGGGATACCCGGCATGTCGCTAGGTGTCCAGGCAAACACATCTGCATTCGAGCGAATAAACTCCACGAGCGCTCCCTCCTGCTCTTTTCCCAGGTTAGACCCTATGGTAAACTGCTTAGTAGAATCCCCTTCGACAAAATCTATCTTCTTGGTGTCTTGCGCTGCCTTGAATTTTGCTCTCTCATCCTCAGTATTAGGCTTTTTCAAGGCTGTTCTATCGTCCGGATTTACTTGGGACCGGTAATACTCGAGCTCTTCCTTCCTACATGCCTGCTCGGCCATAACTGAATCTCCTTCGTCGCACTCGGCCGCTACATCCCGGTTCCCATGTATAGTGATGGTCCGTTTAGGACCCGGGATTTTCAGCTGCAAATACACGTAGCACGGCCTAGCCATGAATTGGGCGTAAGCCGGCCTCCCAAACAGTGCGTGGTAAGGACTGCGCAATTTGACCACTCGAACGTGAGCCACTCAACTCGATAATTATCCGTCGATTCTCCAAAAGCAACTTCCAAGGTGATCCTTCCCTCGGGGCTCGCCGAGTGACCTGGCACGATCCCATGAAAGATTGTCGAACTTTTTTGTAACTGAGACTCTTTGAGACTCATCCGTAAGAAGGTTTCCCAATAAAGGATGTTGATGCTGCTTCCACCGTCCATCAGGACCTTCTTCAACTCGTAACCATTAACATGTGGAGCAACCACCAATGCCAAGACTCCTGGACGCTCTACTTTTTCCGGATGATCTCTTCTACTCCATGTTATCTCTTGTTCTGCCCATCTAAGATATCCCGGCGCGGCCGATGAAACCGAATTTGCCGCTTGCTTTGACGTCTCTTTGTTCCTGCTAGAAGTTCCTGTAGTATGCACATGATATTGTCCTTTTAAATTAGCCGTTCGTACCGTGCCGATGAAGATGTTGATCCGGCCGATCGTCAATATAGATCCGGACTCGAGGTGATCCGACTCTGGCCCCCAGCCGGAATCGTCCACCATCTTTTCTCCTTCGTGGTCGACGTAGATTTCGCCAATGACAAGATTCTCCATATTCTTCCAAGCTTCTCCCGTGATGTAAACACCTTTGGACGCAGGCCCCACGGTGGGCGCCAACTGTCGTGGGATAATCACGGCAGATGTTACCAGGGGTAACTGATCTTGGGGCAAGTCGACACAGGCGTTTGGGAGAGGGTTTAGCTCAAGGGAAGACATGGTGCAATTTGATCTGATAGCCGGCAATCGAAGTCGCCGGATCTCTATTCTCGATATGATAATTCGATTAGGGTTTACACTGGATGCTCGATATCACGCGATATTGCTAGGGTTCTTAGATCTCTATCTAGACTAGACCTGGGGCGGTTTATAAAGCGCCCGTACCCCCTGGCTTATTCCCCAAGGCGCACCCTGGATCCTACCCGGATACGGCGCACAAATTGCAGCTTTCCTTTACAATAGCCCTCAACCCGAGTTGCTGGGCCTACAAACTTGGGCCTCCACGAGTTTCCTTATCCTTAGCCGAATCCTGCGCACCGTCCTGTGGGCCGGGTTACTCCTTGGAGTTTGACCTACCGGGTTATCGTCCCCCCGTCAGAAGTACTAGTAAGTATAAACTTTTAATGGTTGGTCTAAGAAACTTGAAACTGTGCCACACTTAAATTACCAGCTGATAGAAACAATGGTATATGATTGCTACGAGTGATACATTTTTTATCGGCCTTTTGTTACGCGCTACGGTCGGGGTAGCCAACAGTGACTTGTCACTGCCACAGACCCTCTTGGAGTGATTTGCATTGTGCCTTGTAAGATGATTTGCTTACTGTAATCTTTTAACTCGTGAGTCTATGTTGCAGTTCCTGGCACTTCCACCATCCATATTTGCTAGCCTCTTTGGTACTGTGCATTGCCCTTTCTCACATTGAGAGTTGGTCCAAACTTCGCCAATGCATCCAAATCCCGTGGGAGTACTTTGTTCTCCTACAGATAAGCCCATATATTCTTCCTCAAAATAGCCACCATACCTACCTATCATGGCATTTCCATAGTCATTCCGAGATATATTGCTGCACAACATCCACCTCCATTATGTTATTTGATGATGAGCTTCATGGTTATTTATGCATACTGCTACACTGGCAGTAGCATGCAGTTGGATACATCACAAATATTCCTTTATGAGTTATGAGTACTAAAAGTGTGATGATTCATTTTAATATAGGATGTTGCCCCTATCGGTGAGGATATATAAAATAAAAAAAATAAAAAAATGAAAAAGCCCAAAAAGGAAATAAAAAAGGGCCAAAGAGAGAATAAAGAGAGAGGGGCGCATCACTATCCTTTATACCACACTTGTGCTTCATGTTTAGCACTAATACTTTAGTTTGGAGAGAGTTTTCATATTATTATCATTCATAACTATGTGGGGAACTTTACATCATAGAACTTGGCTTGTATATTCCAATGATGAGCCTCCTCAAATGAGCTCTAGGTCTTCGTGAGAAAGCAAGTTGGATGCACCCCCACTAGTTCCATTGGAGAGCTTTCATACACTTATAGCTCTATGTGCATCCGTTGTGTGGCAATCCCTACTTCTTGCATAGCTTCGGTTGTAAGACTTTCTCTTGTCTAATGACCACTATACGCTTTGTGAGCCTTTCTTCCATTGACCTTCCAAACCCCCATAATGTTCTCTTAGCCATAACATCCCGGTGCCAGGGACCAACGCAGAACACTTGCTTGTTTTTAGTGCACAAATAGTTTAAGATTCAAGCATTGCATCGTGTGAAAAGCTTGACTTGATCCTAACAGGGGTTGTGAAGATAGTTTGACGTGCATGATATTGTTGTTCTTGAAAGCTTAAATCATCTCTAATAAACTTTGCACGGTTGATAGTCTTTTAGTATTGATTCATTAAAACTTTAGCTTCTTTCTTCTAATTTGTTTATGCATTACTTGTTGATATCAAATATAGATCACAACTTTAGTTAATTTGATCCTAGTTTCGTGTTCTACTTCAGATATTATGATCAAGATTGTGTGGTAGTATGTCACCTCAGAAATTATTTTGTTTTATCGTTTACCTACTCGAGGAAGAGTAGGAACTAAGCTTGGGGATGCTTGATCAGGGAACAACTTTTTTGAAACTAAAAACAGCAGAAAACAGGGAACCAGCTCTGTGGCATATTATCAATAGTTTAGTCCGGAAAATCGATAAAAATGACATAAAGTGTATAGAAAACATGTGGAAAAAAATAAAGAAAACAACATGGAACATTAGAAATTAAGGATACGTTTATGACGTATCAACGTCCCCAAGCTTAGTTCCTACTCGTCCTCGAGTAGGTAAACGATAAAAACACAATAATTTCTAAGGTGACATGCTACCAACATAAACTTGATCATAAATAATGTAAAATCATAAGTAAGATGGGATCATAGAACTTTAACACAAGCATGATAAATAGAACTTTAATAATAAAGCATAGCAATCACCTTGCATCATAAGAAGTTACACAAATAAAAGATCATGAATAACAATGCAACTAAAGATATACGTTTGCTTCAAGTACAGAGAAAACATGTCAAAGTGAGATTTCTCTAGTCCTTAAGAGTGGGGCAAAACATAAATGCCAGGACACCTTCAAAGTTCAATAGGAAGACTAGAACAAATAATTATAGAACAAGCAATAACACATCATGAATCAATTAATAATGTTTCTGGGACAAATGCACATAAAACTCAGAATGGCAAGAATGCTCTCTCAACCGTGCATAAAGTTAGAAGATGAAGACTCAACATAAAAGTAAAAGAAAGGCCCTTCACAGAGGGAAGCATGGATCACTCATGTTCTAGAGCTTTTATTTTATTACACAGAGGTATTGAAGTTTTTTTAAGAGAGGTGTATGCTTATGTCAACGAATGGTAAACAGAAAATACAGTACGTCACAAGCCAACTAGACTTCACAAGAGCGGCTCCCATATGAAGGACGCATCTGGGTAGAAGGTCATCCCTCTTTCTCTTTTGTTTACACAATTACGTTTTGACTGATAAATAAGGGGCAAAAATAGTGAAGAGAATTTGTGTTATTAATTAGGGGCAGGGCACCCCGCTGCCAGCTCTTCTATCATTGCATAAGCGGATGAAGCCACTAGTCCAGGGTGTGAACGTCGAATCCACAAGTGAGATAAAGATTCTCTATTTATGTCTTCATGAGCTAAAACAGGAGCACAAAACAGGAGTAATTTTGAATGTTTTAAAGGTAACACATGAGAAATTTACATTGGAGTGGGGGTTAAATACCAAATGTAGGTAGGTATGGTGGACACAATGGGAAAACTTTGGTTTTTGGGAGTTGGATGCACGAGTAGAGCTCATACTCATTACAGGTGGAGGCTAGCAAAAGACGGGGAGCGACAAATCAAGAGAGCATAAGAGCCATAATCATGCATAGCGGCATAAACATCATTAATCAAAGCATAGGTGGTACCACAAGTTCAAAAACTAAATAATCATGGAGGCTATTTGTGACTGGTTCATAGTCATAAACATGATATGAGCATGCGCCAAGTCAACCAAATAAAAAATTCAAATGAGAACACCATAAATTTATGCTTCAATATGACAAGAACAACTCATGATTCTTTCAATGGGACATTAAATACTCTCAGCTATTTGAGGCTAATAATGCTACTCAATAACCACAAGGCTTTAAAAATAAAATAACACCTAGCATGATATGAAAAAGTCTATCCACAGTCTATACAAGCTTCTACTTGCACCGTTAAAAATTCTACCTCAAGCAGCAGTTTCTTTTCCCAACAAGCAACATACAAAACATGCTTTAACAAGAACTCTCTAAATGCTACAGAAATCAAACATGATAGAACTCACAAAACTCTACTAAAACTAACATCTCTGAGTAAGATATGCAATGAAAACGAGAGCTAAACAAGAATTTTTGCAGTAACTAGAAGAAAAACTAAGAATACTAGCATAACAAGTATTCAAACGAAAAATCGGAGCGTGTCTCTCTCCCGAAAAAATAGGATCCAACTATATTATTGAAGCAAGGAAAAAAAATAAAACAAAGGAAAATAAAATAAAATAAAAGAAAAACAAACAGACGCTCCAAGTAACCTTCATGTGATGTGACCGAATAAAAATATAGTTTCACGAGAAGTGACCTGATAGATAGTTGATGAAGAAGGGGATGCCTTGGGCATCCCCAATATTAGATTATTGAGTCTTCTAAAAATATGCTTGGATGGACCACAGGGGCATCCCCAAGCTTTGACCTTGCACTCTTCTTTATCACATATATCACCTATTCTCTTGACCCTTGAAAACTTCCTTCACACCACACTCAAACAGTAATTCACATTAGAGAGTTAGTGCAACAATTAAAAATCCGTTGGTTTTGTATGGCACAAGTGATATTGATACTTTTAAACATTATCTACAGACACTGATGTTTCGTGAAGCAAAGAAATCCACTTGACATCACAAAAGAGCAAATGCAAGAAAAATGGCAGAATCTGTCAAAACCAGAACTGTCCGTAAAGACAATTTTTTTTGAGGCACTTATGTTGCTCAGGTCGAAACACTTAAATAATTAAAAAGTTGCAGAATTAGCTGGGGAATAAGCACAAAAAATTTCAGAGCATTCTGATCTTCCATGATTTTATACGATTTTTTACGATGGACATCAGAAATCTGTTTCCTGCGCAGAAATCCGAAAACTAACTCCAACTGTCGTCAGAAACCGTACTTGGCACTGCTAAAACGTGAAAAGAAAGATAAAAAAGGATTTGATAATAAGTATACAACCCCTTTACTCAAAGAAAACAGAGAAAACAAAGAAAAAATAAAACCATGGGTTATCTCCCATGAAGTGCTTTTCTTTAACGCCTTTTAGCTAGGCCCAGAAAAGTGCAATCATGTATTTTCAAGTGAAGAAGCATCCAAATTATAACTTGTTCGAATAACATAATCAAAAGGAAACTTCATTCTATTTCTAGGAAAGTGTTCCATACCTTTATTGAGTGGGAACTGAAATTTAATATTCCCTTCTTTCATATCAATAATAGAACCAACGGTTCTAACAAAAGGTCTTCCCAAAACAATTGGACAAGAAGCACTGCATTCAATATTCAAGACAAAAAAATTAACGGGGACAAGAGTATTATTAACCATGATAAGAACATCATCAACTCTCCCTAAATGTTTCTTTCTAACATTATCAATAAGACGAATATCCAAATAACAAGGTTCCAATGGTGGTAAATCAAGAATATCATAGAGTTTCTTGGGCATAACAGAGATACTAGCACCAAGATCACATAGATCATTGAAATAACAATCATTAACTTTCATTTTAATAATAGGTTCCCAACCATCATCTAGCTTCCTAGGGCTAAAGGCTTCACATCTTAATTCATCCTCTCTAATTTGCATGAGAGCATTTGTAATATGTTTTGTGAAAGCCATATTCATAGCACTAGAATTAGGAGAACTAGAAATCTTTTGTAAGAACTTAATAACTTCAGTTATGTTGCAATCATCAAAGTCAAGATCATTTTTATCAAAGATAATGGGACCATTGTCTCCCATGTTTCTAATAATTTTAACACTTTTATCAGGAACATTTTTAGAAGTTTCAGGCATTTTTGCATTTTTACTAGCAGAAGTGGGAGTGTTTCCAACACCAATTACATTACCATTGAGAGTAGAAGGTTTTCCAGCATTAGAAGCTTCAGTTTTACTAGTGGTGGTAATGGTGCAAACATTAGTTATATTATTCTTTCTAGCTATTTCATCTTCTCTTTCCCATCTAGCATGCAATTCAGCAAACATTCTAACATTATCATCGATTCGAATTTCAATAGCATTCAAAGTTTTACTTTCTTTAACATCATGAGGCATAACCTTCAGTTTCATAAAATCAACATCAAGAGCAAGACTATCAACTTTAGAAGCAAGAACATCAATTTTGTCAAATTTTTCCTCAACAGATTTATTAAAAACAGTTTGTGTACTAATAAAATTCTTAAGAATGTTCTCAAGATCTGAGGGTACACTTTTATTGTTGTTGTAGGAATTAACACAAGAATTACCATAAGCATTGCTATTATTGGGAGGATATGACCTATTATTGTTGCTACCAACATTATTCCTATAAGCATTGGTATTGAAATTATTATTTTTAATGAAGTTCACATCAACATGCTCTTCTTGAGCAACCAAAGAGGCTAAAGTAACATTATTTGGATCAATAGGAGCATGGCCATTCACAAGCATAGACATAATAGCATCAAGTCTCTCATTCAAAGAGGAGGTTTTTTCAACATAATTTGCCTTCTTACCAGTTGTAGCTCTCTCAGTGTGTCACTCAGAATAATTTACCATCATATCATCAAGAAGCTTTGTTGCTGCCCCCAAGGTCATGGACATAAAGGTTCCTCCAGCAGCTAAATCCAAATGGTTTCTTGAAGAAAAATTCAGACTTGCATAAAAAGTTTGGATGATCATCTGATGACCCACAAGTATAGGGGATCGCAACAAACTTCAAGGGAAGTAAAACCCAAATTTATTGATTTGACACAAGGGGAGCCAAATAATATTTGTGAGCCTTAACAAGTGAGTTGTCAATACACCTGCACCTGAAAGTACTTTTGTTCGTAGTGGTTTATCAGTAGTAACAGTTTTATAGTAGCAGCAGTAGTGAAATAATAGCAGCAGTGGAACGAAAACAGCAGCAGCAGTAGTGTTTGAAGTAAACGATGGAATTAAATACTGTAGGCACATAGGGATGGATGAACGTATGTTGCATGGATAAGATAGTTCATATAATGATCAAGTCATGGGCATTGCACATAAATATGATAAAGCATCCAGGCACTAAGTAACCATAGGCATGTGTTCCGTAAATAGTCGTACGTGCTCGTAATGAGAACTTGCACAACTTCTTTTGTCCTACCAGCCCGTTTTCAGCGGGGCCTCAAGGGAACTACTGGTAATTAAGGTGTTCGTTTTAATAGAACACCGGAGCAAAGCATTAACACTCTGTGAACACATGTGATCCTCACACCACAGCCATCCCCTCCGGTTGTCCCAATTTATTTCACTTCGGGGCCTCGGGTTCCGGACAACGATATGTGTAAACAACTTGAAGGTATGATCAAGAAACAATAATTATCATCGTGATTCAATAACATGTACAGATCTGAGATCATGGCACTCGGGCCCAAAGTGGCAAGCATTAAGCATAACAAGTTGCAACAATGTCAATAGCACTAATAGAGGATACTAGGAACTATGCCCTAACAATCACGTCATTATTACATGAACGATCTCATCCAATCCCTACCATCCCGTTCAGCCTACAGCGGGGAATTACAAACAGATGGATGGTCGATGGAGAGGCATTGGTGATGACGATGGCGATGATCTCCTCCACTTCCCTATTCCGGCAGGGTGCTAGAACAGGGACTTCTGATCCCCGAATCGAGGTTCGGGGTGGCGGCGGAGCTACGTTGTGTTTCTGTGGAATATGATGAACCCCCTCGGGTTTATGGTTGGAGGCTACTTGTAGTCGAAAGGGGAGTCCGAGGGGGGATCTGGGTGGCCCACACCCCATGCTAGCGCGGCCAGGGGGCGCCAGGGGGTGTGGCGCCCACCCTGTGGCTCTTCTCTTGGCCCCCTTTTGGATCCCGGGGTCTTCCGGTGTGAAAACACCAATGGAGTCTTTTCTGGGCAATTTCCCGAAAGTTGATTTTTCTGTACAAAAACAAGACACCAAGGTAATTCTGCTGAAAAAAAACGTTAGTCCGTGTTAATTGTCTTCAAAACACACAAGTTTAGAGGAAAAAAAATAAGAAAAGTGTTCAGAAAAGGAGATACCTTTTTGACGTATCAACTCCCCCAAGCTTAGCTTATTGCTCGTCCTCAAGCAATTCAGTGACAACTGAGTGCAATAAAAGACTTTTACGAACACTTTTGTTTCATATGATGTAAACATACTCCCTATATGATCAAATACTTAATTATGCTCATTATAAGATACATGCAAGATACTGTCACTTAATAGCTATGCAAACCATGAGAAGATAACAACATATTAATAATAAACAACATGAAGCATACCTATTTGCAAGATTGTAATATTCATAAAAGGATCTAATAAAGTGGTATCTCGCTTGCCCTTAAGTGTGGGGCAAAACATAAATGCCAGTGCACCTCTAAAGTTTAAGGGAAGACTAGAAGTAAAGATATCAAAGATACAAGTATCAAAGTTATACCACAATCAAACGTACTTTGGGACAAACACATCACACTAAGAATGACCATTGTGCTGTCAAGAAAGTGCTCAAAGAATATGGCGGAGACTCAACATAAAAGTAAAAGAAAGGCCCTTCGCAGAGGGAAGCAGGGATCAAATCATGTGCTAGAGCTTTTTATTTTATTAAACAGAGGTATTGAAAACATTTTGAGAAAGGTGTATGCTTATGTCAACGAATGGTAAACCGACAATACAGTACATCACAAGCCAACTGGATTCACAAGAGCGGCTCCCATGTGAAGGACACATCTGGGTAGAAGGTCATCCCTCTTTGTCTTTTGTTTACACAATTATGCTTTGACTGATAAATCAGGGCAAAAAGAGTGAAGAGAATTTGTGTGTATTAATTTGGGGCTGGGCACTCTACTGCCAACTCTTCTATCATTTGGATAAGCGGATGAAGCCACTATTCCAGGGTGTGAAATCCAATCAACAAGTGAGATAAAGATTCTCTATTTACGTCCTCATGAGCTAAAACAGTGGCACAAAACATGAATAGTTTTTAGCAGATTTTAAAGGTAGCACATGAGCTATTTACTTGGAGTGGCGGTTAAATACCACATATAGGTAGGTATAGTGGACACATTTGGCAAACTTTGGTTTTTGGGATTTGGATGCACGAGTAGAGCTCATACTAGACACCATTCCGATGTTGATCCGGACCTGCCTATATACACAAAAATAAGCCCAAACTTAAGTGTGTTTCCCCTATAGGTTCGATAGTGTTTGGACATGAAACTAGAAACTCATCCTTTTCAATAATAAATAGCGGGGCCGTGGACACCCATATTGACTCCCACATACTAAATGAATGAACTGCTGAACATGTTGGTTATTATAGAGATCTCCCATTACTCACGATACTGAACTTACTCGAAACTATTGATTCCGGTATTTCCCGTGAAACAATCTATGGTTCAGTAATACCTTTGTATCGTCTTGTTGTCTGACAAGTTTCCTATTTCTCGTTACTATATGATGATATCCCACGATGTTTCATGATCATGCATTGTTTGTAGAACTTTATGGATATCAAGAATAGCGAGTGGGCCCAGGTATGTATCTCTCTTTTTACGGAGGAGTAACTCCCATCTCAGAACATCAAGGTAATATACTCCTTTAGTATTACCCAGCAGCAACTGTTATGGTCATCTCCATAATATATTATCCCGATAACCTCATGATCAAAGGATATATTGTAATATAACCGTGCTGTGATATGATTCGAAGGACAAAGATGTATTAGTGGAATTTCTTAGCATATAAATCTACTTAGGTAATACCTAGTGATGTCCCACAAGTATAGGGGATCATAATAGTCTTTGAGGGAAGTAAATCAAAAATTTATTGATTCGACACAAGGGAAGCCAAAGAATATTTATAAGCCTTAACAACTGAGTTGTAAATTCAGCTACACCTGAAAGTAGACTTGCTCGTAACATTTTATCAGTGGTAACAGTTTTATAGCAGTAGTAATAGTAAAATAACAGCAGGAGTAAAATAGTAACAGCAGTAGACATTGTAGGAAACAACAGGATGAAAATACCGTAGGCATAGGGAATGGATGGACGGGCGTTGCATGGATAAGATAGTTCATATAATAATCAAAACATGGGCATTGCAGATAATAATAATAAAGCATCCAAGTTCTAGGAAATCATCATCATGTGTTCCAATATAGTCATACGTGCTCGCAATGAGAAATTTGCACAACATCTTTTGTCCAACTAGCCCTTTGCATCGGGGCCTCAAGGGAAACTACTGGTAATTAAGGTGCTCCTTTTAATAAAGCACCGGACAAAGAATTAACACTCCATGAACACACGTGATCCTCACATCACAGCCATCCCCTCTGGTTGTCCCAATTTCTGTCACTTTGGGGCCTCGGGTTCCGGACAACAATGTGTGTAAACAACTTGCAGATATGATCAAGAAACATAATTATACTCATGAAAGAATAACATGTTAAGATCTGAGATCATGGCACTCGGGCCCTAGTGACAAGCATTAAGCATAACAAGTTGCAAAAATGGTAGAAAACACTAACAAAGGATACTAGGCACTATGCCCTAACAATCTGGCATCATTACATGAACGATATCGTACAATCCCTTCCATCGATCTCAGCCTAGAGCGGGGATTACTCACACATGGATGGGGGAATCATGGATGGTTGACGGAGAAGTGATGGCGGTGACGATGGCGATGATCTACTTCGAATCCCCGTCCCGGCAGGGCGCCAGAACAGGAACTTTTGATCCTCGAATTGAGTTTCGAGGTGGCGGCGGTGCTCTGTGGTGTTTCTCTGGAATATGACAAACCCTCTGATGTTTTAGGGGATATGTAGTTGAAAGGGGAGCCCGATGGGGTTCCTGGGGCCCCCACACCACCTGGTGGCATGACCTAGGGATGGTGTGTCCCCCTCCTTGGCCCCCTCCGGGTTTCCTTTTGGCTCATAGGGCCTTTGGGAGAAATAAGGTCTGTGGGATCTTTTCTGTGCAATTTCCCGAAAGTTGATTTTTCTGTACAAAAACAAGACACCAAGGTAATTCTGCTGGGAAAAGGAGATACGTTTTAGACATATCAACTCCCCCAAGCTTACCTTATTGCTTGTCCTCAAGCAATTCAGTGACAACTGAGTGCGATAAAAGAACATTTACGAACACATTTGTTTCATATGATGTAAATATACTCACTATATGATCAAGTGCTTAGGCAATTCATAATAAGATCCATGCAAGATAAAATCATCTAGTAGTTATGCAAACCATGAAGAGATACCAACACACTAATAATAAACAACATGAAATATATCAATATGTAGGATTGCAATGCTCATAATAGGGTATGATAAAGTGTATTCGCTTGCCCTTAATAATGGAGAAAAACATAAATTCTAGGGCACCTCTGAAGTTCAAATGAAGACTAGAAGTAAATATATCAAAGATACAAACATGAAAGTTATACCATAATTAACCGTATTCTGGGACACGCACATTACACTAAGAATGACAGCCATGCTCTCAAGAAGGTGCATAAAGTGAGAAGGTGAATACTCAACATAAAATTGAAAGAAAGGCCCTTCGTAGAGGGAAGCAGGGATTAACTCATGTGCTAGAGCTTTTTATTTTATTAAACAGAGGTATTGAAAACATTTTTTTAGAGAGGTGTATGCTTATGTCAACGAATGGTAAACAGACAATATAGTACGTTACAAGCCAACTAGACCTTGCAAGAGCGACTCCCATTGAAGGACGCATCTCATGTAGAAGGTCATCCCTCTTCTCCTTTGTTTACACAATTATGCTTTGACTGATAATGAGGGGAAACAATAGTGAAGAGAGTTTATATAACCAATTTTGGGGCTGGGCACCCTACTGCCGGCTGTTCTATCATTTGGATAATAGGATGAAGCCACTAGTCCATGTGTGCAAATTCCAATCAACAAGTGAGGTAAAGATTCTCTATTTACGTCCTCATGAGCTAAAACATGGGCACAAAACATGAATAATTTTTTGAAGGTTTTACAGGTCGCACATGAGAAATTTACTTGGAGTGGCGGTTAGATACCACATATAGGTAGGTATGATGGGCACATTTAAAACTTTGGTTTTTGGGAGTTGGGTGCACGAGTAGAGCTCATACTCGGTACAGGTGAAGGCTAGCAATAGACAGGGAGTGACAATCAACAGAGCAACAACTTTCATAATCATGCTTGCGACAAAACAAAATTAACAGGGGCATAAAAGTGATACAAATACTCTGAGGCAAAATAAATCATCGAGGCTTAATTGACCTTTTGTTTTCAGTCATATGCATGCGTGAGCATGTGCCAAGTTGATTCAAGCGAAACAATCAGAGGGAGATACCACAATGTCATACCCTTCTATGAATAAAACAATGCAAGCAAACATTTATACGACATGCTTTCTAATATTATTAGGTTGGAACTAAACATGAGAGAGCGTGAACTACTAAGCATCGATTAAATAACATACACCTTACACAAACAAACTAAGCATGTCCACATGGATGAGTATATTTAAAAAAATAAAACAAATAGAGTTCATACCAGCCTCTCACCACAACTTGAATTGTTGTAAATCGTCATTATTGCTCTTCACTCGTGTGGATTGAATAGTATAGAATGATAACCAAAATCCAATGGAGACATGGAAGACCGATGAACTCTGCAACAAACTTTGTAAAACCAAAGAAGAACACCAAATATTTTTGGGTTTTCAAATTAAAACAAGAACAAAAAGAAACAAGCAAAATATTTTTGGATTTTTGAATATTAAACCGAAACAAGAAAGTAAAGCAAACCAACAAAAGAAACTAAAGAAGCAAATAAAGAGAAAAAACAGAAATATTTTTGGTCTTTTTGTGTGTTGGAAAGGAAGAACAAAACAATAACAACAAAAAGAAGCGAAAGAAACAAAAACATGGATATACAAGGAACCGATAGAAACATGATATATAGATGAGTGTGATGTCGGTAATACCTCCCCCCAAGCTTAGGATTTTGGCCTAAGTGGAGATCAATCACGGAACGGGAAGTATCCCAGCTATGGTGGGTCGTCCCTAGCATGGTCATACTCGGGCGCCCATGAGGAAGATGAAGCAGCAGGCGCATAATCATAACCGGTGTGTTGGTATGGAAACCCCGCAGTGTCGGAGGGCTGGATGAAATCACTATCGTCCCCCCTCTCATACATCCTCTACATGTTGGTGGTGCTTCTCAATGTATGCATCCAGCTCACTCTCTGGAAGTGACCCTCCTTGCCTTCCTTTAAGGTTAAACAAAAGAGGTGCAGACAAAAGTACTACTCTATCAGATTTAGTCACTCTCCACCTTGATTGTTTGGAGAAAGTTATTCCATAAGATAAATTGTTCAGGTTAGCATAGGTGGAGAGAAACTTATGTCGAATCATGGAAATAAGGTCCAGCCTCTCTACGGGTAACTGAAGGTCTAAAGGATGTGGCTCCACAACATGCAAATCGAGCAAATGAGCGGCAATAAGACCTCCACAAATTCCGCCCTTCTCACAGTTAACTGAGAGACGGAAAACAATTAAAGCACCAAAGTTATAAGACCTATCATGTCTTAAAGCAGATGAGATAAAATCTACATCAGAAACAGATAACTTGTTGGTAGTTTTTCTAGCTAGCACACATTTGGCAATAAAATAAGAAAAGTACCGAATGGATGGGAGTTGAATTTCTCGAATTTTACAACTCTCCCCTATGAAGCTTCTACCTTGGCAAATCTCCTCATATAAATACAGCAGTGGTTTCGGCTCCCTCTTATTTTCTCATATGATGCCCATTGTGGCACCTTGATAGGTGCAAAAAAATCATTGAAAGGCAAGTCTAGAACTTTATTATAAATTTTGTAATGGACCATAGGGTTAAGAAAAGACCAGCTAATGCAAAAATCCTGCACCACAGACATAGTTAGTTTAATATGTTGGGTAGGTTCATCCTCAATGAAGCGATATAATCCTGCATTTTGCGCAAGAGTGTAGAAATCATGCAGAATTTCCGTAGCATGCATGAATTCCTGGCATGGGTAGATTGATGGAAATACTCTTTCTTCATGGTGTATGTAACATCCCAAGTATGAAAATACCCCTAGAATGTTTGATCCCTTGTTTTATTTCAAGCAATGCATCATGTCATCATTTCATTGCATTGTTTTATTATTGTTTGCATTGTTAATATTTGTTTTGCATCTGTTTTATCTTGCTTCCATAATTCAAACTCAAACAAATTCAAATGGTTATTTTCATACTTGCTCTGTTACAACTTTTGGAATAAAAATAACAAGTGAAAACAACCAAATTGTTCCATTTTATTTCATATTGGATCACTTATTAAATTGTTGCTTAATTCAATCAATCACTTTAATGAATTAATTCCAAATCATTTCCAAATGCAAACCATTTCTCAAAAGCATTTATTCCTTGAATCCATGAAATTCACCACTATTTGGAATTCTTAAATCACTTTAAAAACCCTAGGGGAAAACCCTATGGAAAATGCTTTGTTTTACCAATATTAATTAATATTGCAATTTCATCTAAATTGGTTTGTTTTCCAAACAGCAAGCAAATGTTTAACTTTTTGAAAAAACAAAGCTACCAAGTGGTTGCATTTCAATTAAGAAAATTATCATAATTTTTTTTCCTAATTTTTATATGAACAAAACCTCATGATTTTCTTCCAAATTTGGTTTTCTACAAAAAAAAATAAAACAAACAGCAAAAGAGAGAAGGAGAAGGGCCCAACTTTCCCCCAAGCCCAACTCCCCTCCAGCCCAGTACCCCCTTCAACGTTGTCTTCTTCCTCGGTGACGTCAACTGTACGAACACCTTCAGAGCCCTCCGATCCCTCCTCCCCTCCTCGATGCTTCTCCGTACCATGCCTCTTCCCCTTTAAGTATCCCTCTGCAGCCCTAGCCATCCTCCAACCCTAGTCCCCTCTTCCATCCTCCATAGCCGCCATTCTCTTCTCCCTGCTTCCTTCTGTATTTTCTGCAACGTCTGAACCTGCACCCGAAAAACAAACAGCCCTTGCTGCCGGTGATCGCCGCCCTACGGCCACCTCTGGGCCTCCCTGCCATCGGGAATGGAGCCGGGGAAGGCTCCTCGTCGATTTGGCGCCGGCGTGGAGACGGGAGGCTTCCCGGAGCGCCGCCGCCGTGGCCTCCATCGCCGGCCACCTCCACTGCCTCGCCCTGCCTGCTCGTGTCCGCCCCCGAGGTGAGGTGCGCCTCCTCCTTCCCTCGCCCGATCGCCTCCTCTCCCTTCCCCCTTCTGCCCCGCACCCCACCCCGCGCACGGCCGCCGCGGTTGGTCCCCTCCGGCGAGCATCACATCCCTGCCGGCCGATCTTCCATCTCTCTGTCGAGGCACACAGTCGTGTGTTGCAGTCAGTTAGCGATTCAGAAAAACAAAAACCACACGCCACACCTTATCCCCCCGAGTGCCCCCCTCCTGTCACGAGTCGAACACCAGCTGCACTGGTTCTGTCCCTTGAGCGCAGCAGTGAGGTTGTGGGTTCGATCCCCCTCCAACACAATAAAACCCACCTTTTTATTTTACATGCTTTTGGTCACGAAACTTTCTGGTAATCACACCTAGGCCCTTGCAAGTTAATCTAGATCCCTGAAAAATATTTCCTAAGTCCCTAGATCCATAAAAATGGCAGATTTGCACCCAAAATTGTAAATTGCATAAGAAATTCATCCTAACTCCAATTCCAACATTTTTTATATGTTTTCAATACCAAATTAAATGTTCTATCCAAATATAAAATTTGTTTACTGTTTTGAATATTTTAAATTGGTGCAATATTTGAAAACTTGTCAAATTCACTTAAATTTGCAAAATTCATAACTTGTTCATAAAAATTCCAAATTTCACAAACCAAATATGTTTTCCAATCAATTTTTCATGTACTTTCCAAATATAAATTTTGTTTGCTGTTTTGAATAATTTAAATTGCTGAAAACAACTGTTTCATGTTTATTGCATTTAAAATTGCCAAAATAATAACTTGCTCATTTTAAATCCAATTTCCACAAATGAAATATGTTTTCCATGCAAAATTAAACCCTCTTTCCAAATATAAAATTTGTTTCTTGATTTGAATAATTAAACTTGGTTAAATAATTTAAATCTTATTTAATTCATTTAATATTGCTAAATTTATAACTTGATCAAAACAAATTCTTTTGGGACATATAAAATATGTTTTCAAACCATCAAAGCATAACCTTTTCAAATATGAACTTGGTTTAATGTTTTGATCAAATAAAATTCAATTAACATCCACACTTGAATTAATTCCAATTTAATTCTTGTTTAACTTGTTTAATTCCTAATTAATTTATTTGAAATCCTTTTTCAACAAGTGAAACATGCAATCCACCTAAAATTGTGTGTTCTTTTCAAATATAAACTTTGTTAATTGTTTTGCACACTTTAACTTGATGAAAACAACAAATGCTTGTGTGACACCTTTAAGTAACCAAAATTTCCTAACTTAATGAATGAATTTCCAAACTTGTTAAACCATATATCCATTTGGTTCTATTGTTGTTATTTTGTTGTTTTCCTCATGCATGCATCATGTTTAACTATTTACACTTGTTAATCAAATATAGATCATTGCTTCAACCTAAATCATTTGCATCCATATGCCATTCACTTTGCATATGGGTCCAATTAAATTGTGTTATCCTATCAATTAGTTTATTTTGATGCATCTATTAACATGACATGCATCATCCCATGTTTGTGCACCTATGCCATTATATTGATTGTTTATCTTTCTGCAATGTTTGTTTGCTTCTTCCCGGATATACGACGACGTTGAGACCGACGATACTTACGACACCCCTTCTAAGGATTTAGCTCAGTACCAGGCTACTGGGTTTTGCAGGCAAGTTATCACTCACATGAACCATTGTGTTCCTTTCAACATTGGTTACCGATACTTTCCGTTGTCTATTTCTGCTAGCCTTAGTAGTAGTTGTTCTGTTACGATCCTATCACATGAATCCCTTAACCCTGATATTGCCTCACCTCCATACCTATACCCATTGTTTGAGCCAGGGTCTTACTAGCATGCTTAGGTTGTTTTGCTCGAGTCTGTTACCGTTACTTTCAGTTACTATTTCATTATGTTCTGGGGGCTCGATGTTAATCAATCAATCATGCTAATGTTACTATTAATAATAAATTTGATGATAAGGCACCGGCAGGAGGCCCATGAGAGGTTTTGAGGCCTGCTAGTGTCGACCCTAATAGGAAAAGGGTCTTGTCTACTGATCCATGATGAGCGCACTACCCGCATTTGGGAAGCGAGTATGGGCGCCCCCCTCAACTTGACCTGATTCGCATCTCGTCCAAATCGCCTCATTTAGTTCGTGTTTTCCATTTGCCGCATCATGTTTTTGCGAGCCCAGGCCAGGGTGGAACTTTCGTAGTCGGCATATAGGGGGACACGTTCTTAGAGTGCTATGAGGGTCCATTTTCTTCTGGGCTCGATTAGCCGTGCGCCCAAGGTTCTTTGGGCTTGATGCGAAGAATGGTTGGTTGTGTTGAGTGCCCCGCTTGGTGGGAGGCATCCCATCTGGCGGGATATTCATGAGTGTACGGCCAAATTGGTGCAACCCTGCAGGGATAATCTTCTCGAGAAGCCGTGTTTTCCGCGGTTATGGATTACTTGGTGAAAGTACTGGCTAACAAGTACTCAGGACAACTTAAACATAATGATCAAACATGTTACACCCCATGATTAATAACTTGACTAGTAACAGGTTGATGACACAATAATTTGATTCATCTTTACTACAACGGTGTGAGTTATCCTCGGATCGCTTCTTTGGATAAGGGGCGAGATCCAGGATGGGTTTGTTTGAAGTTATCTTTCCGTTGGTTACAATCCTCGATCTTATCTCCTTTCTGTTAGCCGGAATTGGTAGAATCTCTGTAGTTGGTTAGCGCAGCCAGTTGCAGCATCTTTTATATCCCCTTCTTTCCGTTGAACCCAAAGCATCTGTGCTTGGTGTTGACGGGTTACACTTTGGTGAACTGTGAGTCTTGCTTGCCAGTACGTTGGTGTACTGACCCCTTTGGGGCTGTGGTTTACGCAGGCGACGTTTCCGAGGATCTACATGGTGGCTACTACGTGGAGTATGACGACGATACTGCTGACGAGTAGATAGCGGACCCGGGCAGGATCCGAGACTTCGTGGATGGGCTCCGTCTGTTTGTTTCCGGCCTCTTAGGCCTATTTGGTTCTTGTCTGTACTCAGACATGTTGAATGCTTCCGCTGTATTGTAATGATGTATTGTTGGGGCATGTGCCCTCTGAATGATTGTATTTGCTATCTCTGCTCTAATGAGAGCCATTTGCAACTTATTTCAATCTTTTGTGTCGTAGAGATCTGTTGTGATATCAGTTGTTCAACGCCGTTGACGTACCATGTGTGTATGGTTTGAAGTACGTCGACGGAAGTGCCTTTGATCTCTAGTGGATAGTTTACATCGACGATGGAATAGCAGGGCTTGTGTTGTCGCGCATAAGCGCAGGCCTACCAGGAAGCTGGGACGTGGGAGCAGTTATGCCCCATAATCCAAGCATCTGCTATCCAGTTCGTACGGTGAGTATCCCCTAGAAATCAGGGTGCGACAAATGGTATCAGAGCCTGTCTGCCTGTAGGATCCCTTTTTACTGGTCGCAGTTGAGTCTAGAAACTATTTTGTAGCTATATAGGAACAAAATGAAACGTGAGAGTAGGAATTCTGTTCTTTTTCTTCTTTTCCCCACCCACCCTCCCTTTTCTGGTAAGGAAGTGCAACGTTGATTTCTCCCTTCTCATCTAAACTTTCAAGTTAGGATTTCACGAATCCTGGTTTCTCTAGGATGGTTATATCTACTAGACCATAGGAATGGAGGTGGTTGTGACGTGATTTATCATGTTGCCTACTCACGATTGAGAACGGTGGCAAATAGGCCCCGGAAGCAGATCCTCTATTCCTTAAGCAGTAGATATTGAAAATACCCCTAGAATGTTTGATCCCTTGTTTTATTTCAAGCAATGCATCATGTCATCATTTCATTGCATTGTTTTATTATTGTTTGCATTGTTAATATTTGTTTTGCATCTGTTTTATCTTGCTTCCATAATTCAAACTCAAACAAATTCAAATGGTTATTTTCATACTTGCTCTGTTACAACTTTTGGAATAAAAATAACAAGTGAAAACAACCAAATTGTTCCATTTTATTTCATATTGGATCACTTATTAAATTGTTGCTTAATTCAATCAATCACTTTAATGAATTAATTCCAAATCATTTCCAAATGCAAACCATTTCTCAAAAGCATTTATTCCTTGAATCCATGAAATTCACCACTATTTGGAATTCTTAAATCACTTTAAAAACCCTAGGGGAAAACCCTATGGAAAATGCTTTGTTTTACCAATATTAATTAATATTGCAATTTCATCTAAATTGGTTTGTTTTCCAAACAGCAAGCAAATGTTTAACTTTTTGAAAAAACAAAGCTACCAAGTGGTTGCATTTCAATTAAGAAAATTATCATAATTTTTTTTCCTAATTTTTATATGAACAAAACCTCATGATTTTCTTCCAAATTTGGTTTTCTACAAAAAAAAATAAAACAAACAGCAAAAGAGAGAAGGAGAAGGGCCCAACTTTCCCCCAAGCCCAACTCCCCTCCAGCCCAGTACCCCCTTCAACGTTGTCTTCTTCCTCGGTGACGTCAACTGTACGAACACCTTCAGAGCCCTCCGATCCCTCCTCCCCTCCTCGATGCTTCTCCGTACCATGCCTCTTCCCCTTTAAGTATCCCTCTGCAGCCCTAGCCATCCTCCAACCCTAGTCCCCTCTTCCATCCTCCATAGCCGCCATTCTCTTCTCCCTGCTTCCTTCTGTATTTTCTGCAACGTCTGAACCTGCACCCGAAAAACAAACAGCCCTTGCCGCCGGTGATCGCCGCCCTACGGCCACCTCTGGGCCTCCCTGCCATCGGGAATGGAGCCGGGGAAGGCTCCTCGTCGATTTGGCGCCGGCGTGGAGACGGGAGGCTTCCCGGAGCGCCGCTGCCGTGGCCTCCATCGCCGGCCACCTCCACTGCCTCGCCCTGCCTGCTCGTGTCCGCCCCCGAGGTGAGGTGCGCCTCCTCCTTCCCTCGCCCGATCGCCTCCTCTCCCTTCCCCCTTCTGCCCCGCACCCCACCCCGCGCACGGCCGCCGCGGTTGGTCCCCTCCGGCGAGCATCACATCCCTGCCGGCCGATCTTCCATCTCTCTGTCGAGGCACACAGTCGTGTGTTGCAGTCAGTTAGCGATTCAGAAAAACAAAAACCACACGCCACACCTTATCCCCCCGAGTGCCCCCCTCCTGTCACGAGTCGAACACCAGCTGCACTGGTTCTGTCCCTTGAGCGCAGCAGTGAGGTTGTGGGTTCGATCCCCCTCCAACACAATAAAACCCACCTTTTTATTTTACATGCTTTTGGTCACGAAACTTTCTAGTAATCACACCTAGGCCCTTGCAAGTTAATCTAGATCCCTGAAAAATATTTCCTAAGTCCCTAGATCCATAAAAATGGCAGATTTGCACCCAAAATTGTAAATTGCATAAGAAATTCATCCTAACTCCAATTCCAACATTTTTTATATGTTTTGAATACCAAATTAAATGTTCTATCCAAATATAAAATTTGATTACTGTTTTGAATATTTTAAATTGGTGCAATATTTGAAAACTTGTCAAATTCACTTAAATTTGCAAAATTCATAACTTGTTCATAAAAATTCCAAATTTCACAAACCAAATATGTTTTCCAATCAATTTTTCATGTACTTTCCAAATATAAATTTTGTTTGCTGTTTTGAATAATTTAAATTGCTGAAAACAACTGTTTCATGTTTATTGCATTTAAAATTGCCAAAATAATAACTTGCTCATTTTAAATCCAATTTCCACAAATGAAATATGTTTTCCATGCAAAATTAAACCCTCTTTCCAAATATAAAATTTGTTTCTTGATTTGAATAATTAAACTTGGTTAAATAATTTAAATCTTATTTAATTCATTTAATATTGCTAAATTTATAACTTGATCAAAACAAATTCTTTTGGGACATATAAAATATGTTTTCAAACCATCAAAGCATAACCTTTTCAAATATGAACTTGGTTTAATGTTTTGATCAAATAAAATTCAATTAACATCCACACTTGAATTAATTCCAATTTAATTCTTGTTTAACTTGTTTAATTCCTAATTAATTTATTTGAAATCCTTTTTCAACAAGTGAAACATGCAATCCACCTAAAATTGTGTGTTCTTTTCAAATATAAACTTTGTTAATTGTTTTGCACACTTTAACTTGATGAAAACAACAAATGCTTGTGTGACACCTTTAAGTAACCAAAATTTCCTAACTTAATGAATGAATTTCCAAACTTGTTAAACCATATATCCATTTGGTTCTATTGTTGTTATTTTGTTGTTTTCCTCATGCATGCATCATGTTTAACTATTTACACTTGTTAATCAAATATAGATCATTGCTTCAACCTAAATCATTTGCATCCATATGCCATTCACTTTGCATATGGGTCCAATTAAATTGTGTTATCCTATCAATTAGTTTATTTTGATGCATCTATTAACATGACATGCATCATCCCATGTTTGTGCACCTATGCCATTATATTGATTGTTTATCTTTCTGCAATGTTTGTTTGCTTCTTCCCGGATATACGACGACGTTGAGACCGACGATACTTACGACACCCCTTCTAAGGATTTAGCTCAGTACCAGGCTACTGGGTTTTGCAGGCAAGTTATCACTCACATGAACCATTGTGTTCCTTTCAACATTGGTTACCGATACTTTCCGTTGTCTATTTCTGCTAGCCTTAGTAGTAGTTGTTCTGTTACGATCCTATCACATGAATCCCTTAACCCTGATATTGCCTCACCTCCATACCTATACCCATTGTTTGAGCCAGGGTCTTACTAGCATGCTTAGGTTGTTTTGCTCGAGTCTGTTACCGTTACTTTCAGTTACTATTTCATTATGTTCTGGGGGCTCGATGTTAATCAATCAATCATGCTAATGTTACTATTAATAATAAATTTGATGATAAGGCACCGGCAGGAGGCCCATGAGAGGTTTTGAGGCCTGCTAGTGTCGACCCTAATAGGAAAAGGGTCTTGTCTACTGATCCATGATGAGCGCACTACCCGCATTTGGGAAGCGAGTATGGGCGCCCCCCTCAACTTGACCTGATTCGCATCTCGTCCAAATCGCCTCATTTAGTTCGTGTTTTCCATTTGCCGCATCATGTTTTTGCGAGCCCAGGCCAGGGTGGAACTTTCGTAGTCGGCATATAGGGGGACACGTTCTTAGAGTGCTATGAGGGTCCATTTTCTTCTGGGCTCGATTAGCCGTGCGCCCAAGGTTCTTTGGGCTTGATGCGAAGAATGGTTGGTTGTGTTGAGTGCCCCGCTTGGTGGGAGGCATCCCATCTGGCGGGATATTCATGAGTGTACGGCCAAATTGGTGCAACCCTGCAGGGATAATCTTCTCGAGAAGCCGTGTTTTCCGCGGTTATGGATTACTTGGTGAAAGTACTGGCTAACAAGTACTCAGGACAACTTAAACATAATGATCAAACATGTTACACCCCATGATTAATAACTTGACTAGTAACAGGTTGATGACACAATAATTTGATTCATCTTTACTACAACGGTGTGAGTTATCCTCGGATCGCTTCTTTGGATAAGGGGCGAGATCCAGGATGGGTTTGTTTGAAGTTATCTTTCCGTTGGTTACAATCCTCGATCTTATCTCCTTTCTGTTAGCCGGAATTGGTAGAATCTCTGTAGTTGGTTAGCGCAGCCAGTTGCAGCATCTTTTATATCCCCTTCTTTCCGTTGAACCCAAAGCATCTGTGCTTGGTGTTGACGGGTTACACTTTGGTGAACTGTGAGTCTTGCTTGCCAGTACGTTGGTGTACTGACCCCTTTGGGGCTGTGGTTTACGCAGACGACGTTTCCGAGGATCTACATGGTGGCTACTACGTGGAGTATGACGACGATACTGCTGACGAGTAGATAGCGGACCCGGGCAGGATCCGAGACTTCGTGGATGGGCTCCGTCTGTTTGTTTCCGGCCTCTTAGGCCTATTTGGTTCTTGTCTGTACTCAGACATGTTGAATGCTTCCGCTGTATTGTAATGATGTATTGTTGGGGCATGTGCCCTCTGAATGATTGTATTTGCTATCTCTGCTCTAATGAGAGCCATTTGCAACTTATTTCAATCTTTTGTGTCGTAGAGATCTGTTGTGATATCAGTTGTTCAACGCCGTTGACGTACCATGTGTGTATGGTTTGAAGTACGTCGACGGAAGTGCCTTTGATCTCTAGTGGATAGTTTACATCGACGATGGAATAGCAGGGCTTGTGTTGTCGCGCATAAGCGCAGGCCTACCAGGAAGCTGGGACGTGGGAGCAGTTATGCCCCATAATCCAAGCATCTGCTATCCAGTTCGTACGGTGAGTATCCCCTAGAAATCAGGGTGCGACAGTGTACAATAGGCAAATAACTAGAGAAAACAAAGGTGGAAGTGGTGAAAAAACAATTATGGGTGGTGAAAACATGCATAACCACAGTAATCAAGATGAAAACATGACTATGGATGATGTAAAACATAATTGTACTAAGGTAGCAAGGTGAAAACATGGTGAAAACATAAAGGTGAAAGTGAAAACATTGTCCTCTTCATTTAAAATTATTTTTCTAACAAGGTTGATCAAGTCTTGTTACTAGAATAATTTTTATATGGAGCTAAACTTTGCTTATCACTAAATAATTATGTTACCTCAACCTTGATAGACATAGTCCCAATCATAATAATTTCATATTATTTTGGTGTCATTGGAATGGGACAATAGAATTCTCCAATCTTGATGGTCTCAATATTTTCAATGAAATTTAGACCATATCATCTATCAATCTTCTTGGGAAAATAAATTGTGTGCTCTATATCATTAACATTAAAAGTTACTTTTACTTGATTGCAATCAATAACAGCCCCTGCAGTGTTAAGAAAAGGTCTCCCAAGAATAATAGACATATTATCATCTTCGGGCATTTCCAACACAACAAAGTCAGTTAATATCAAACAATTAGTAGCCACTTGAACAGGAACATTCTCACATATACCAATAGGAATAACAGTAGATTTATCAACCATTTGCAAAGATATATCAGCGTGTATCAATTTTTCCAGAGAGAACCTCTTATAGAGAGAAAAAGGCATAACACTAACTCCTTCTCCCAAATCACATAAAGCAGTTCTAACATAATTATTTTTAATTGAACAAGGGATAGTAGGAATACCATGATCTCCAAGCTTCTTTGGAACCTTGCCATTGAAAGAGTAATTAGCAAGCATAGTGGAAATTTCCTCATTAGGAATCTTCTCTTTGTTAGAGACAATATCTTTCATATATTTATAATAAGGAGGCAGTTTAATAGCATCAGTCAAAGGACTTTGCAAAAACAAAAGTTTCATCCACTCACAGGATTTATTATAATGTTCTTCTTCCTTCAATTTATGTTTCTTATTAGGAAACGACATTGCTTTTTGTACCCAAGGTTCTCTTTCATTACCATGTTTATTAGCAATGAAATCCTCCTTAGTATACTTTGCAGTTTTAGTTAGCTTTTCAGGTTCAGCTACAGTTTCTTCTTTATGAGAAGCATCACTTTTATCATTACCACTTTCAGTTTCAGCATCAGAAATAGATATACTATTAGTATCTTTAGGAGGTTCAGGAGATTCTACAACAGTTTTATGTCTCTTCTTCTTTTTCATAGAAGGGGAACTATTGTTTTTAGGTTGCTGAGAATCTTGCTCAGTTCTTTTAAGATGTCCTTTAGGATACAAGGGGTCCTGAGTAGAAACACCACTTCTAGTAATTATTTCACAAACATGTTTTTCTCTAGAAGCATTAGCTAGCATATCTTTTTGCACTTTAGTGAGTTGATCAATTTGAGTTCGAACTATATGAAAATATTTAACAAGAATTTTAACATCATTAGATGTTCTCTCAATAATACCATGCATAAGATGATTTTGCACTCTCATATTAAAGTTGTCTTGCTTAACAACACAACTATCAAATTATCTAAGAATTGATCAGGTGGTTTAGAATAGGGAATATCTCTGTTATCAAAGTATTGGAGAGAGTGTACGTCAACTGTTGATGGATGAGGAATTGGCTTACATGATTCTTCTATAGGTCGTAGATTCTTCACATCTTCAGATTTAACACCCCTCTCTTTAAGAGATTTCTTGGTTTCGCTCATCACTTCATCATTTAATTCAATCATTCCTCTCTTCTTGGGTGTTGGTATTGGTGTTGGTTCTGGTGTAGGTGTAGGCTCAGGTAAAGTCCAATGATCATCATTTTTGGCTATTTTAGCCAATAATTCCTCAGCTTCTTCTGGAGTTCTTTTCCAAAAAATACAACCAACACAACTATCCAGGTATGTCCTAGATTCAACAGTTAGTCCATTATAAAATATATCTAGGAGCTCATTTTTAGGTAATGGATTTCCACGGCTAGCTCTTATTAAGGAACAAAACCTTGACCAAGATTCAGGCAGTTTCTCTCCTTCAATTTGCTTAAAGCTAAAGATATTCTGCAAGGCAGCATGTTGGGCACTAATAGGAAAATATTTTTGAAAGAAAGTATTAACCAAACCCATAGGACTATCAATAGATCCAGGTGACAAATTGTTAAACCAAGTATTAGAGTCATCTTTCAATGAGAAAAGGAAGATCTTGGTAAAAAAGTAAGTGTGTATCTTAATATCATCAGAAAATAAAAAATAAACTACTCAAAGATGAAATCTCATTCATATGTTCCATAGCACTTTTACTATCAATACCACAAAAAGGTTCTTTCTCAACAATAGATATATAAGATAAATCTAGAGAGAAATCATAATCCTTATCTTCAATGTGTATGGGAGATGTAGCAAACCTAGCATCTGGAGAAGATTTATATTTAACAGAATTTCTTGCAAGAAGACTTTTAAGAGCACTTGCACCAGTCGTAGCTTGAGCTTCCTTAATAAAGTCGTCATTAAGTTCAATGAAGGTTTCATCAAGATCATCAATAGACCCAGGTGAATTAACAGGTGTACCAACCTTTTCAACAGGAATTTGAGTGTTTTGAATTTGTTTAGATCTAGCAATTGTAGCATTTAGGAAAGGACCTAGTGAAAAAGTATCATCAAGCATAGTAGAAGCATCATTAAAAGTATCAGAACCATTTTCAGACTCAACAGAAGTAACAGTTTGTGTAGCATGTGGTGGTGTAAGAAGCTTACTCATAATAGATAGTGAATCAAGAGAAACATAGGTGTTCAGAGTTGTACCTCTCCTTGTAGTGGATGGTAATATAGGAACTTTTTCATCACGAGTCTTACCCATGATGAAAGGCTTGCAACAAACAATATCACGTTCAAGTGAGCAAATAAGTAAAGCTATGCTCCTGGCAACGGCGCCACAAAATAGTCTTGATGTCCCACAAGTATAGGGAACCGCAACAGTCTTCGAGGGAAGTAAAACCCAAATTTATTGATTCGACACAAGGGGAGCCAAAGAATATTTATAAGCCTTGACAACTGAGTTGTCAATTCAGCTGCACCTGAAAGTAGACTTGCTCGCAACAGTTTATCAGTGGTAACCGTTTTATAGCAGCAGTAGTACTAAAATAACAGTAGGAGTAAAATAGTAACAACTGTAGCAATTGTAGGAAACAACAGGATGAAAATACCGTAGGCATAGGGAATGAATGGACGAGCGTTGCATGGATAAGATAATTCATATAATAATCAAAACATGGGCATTGCATATAATAATAATAAAGCATCCAAGTTCTAGGCAACCGTAAGCATGTGTTCCAATATAGTCATACATGCTCGCAATGAGAAACTTGAACAACATATTTTGTCCTACCAGCCTGTTTGCAGCGGGCCTCAATGGAAACTACTACTCCCTCCATTCCACAATATAAGATGTTTTAGGCTTTTTCCACATTCACATATATACACATGTATCTAGACACATTTTAGTGTATATATACACTCGATTTAGTGTGAATCTAGACAACATGTGAAACATCTAAAACATCTTATATTATGGAACGGAGGGAGTAGTAATTTAGGTGCTCCTTTTAATAAAGCACCGGAGCAAAGCATTAACACTCCGTGAACACACGTGATCCTCACATCACTGGCATCCCCTCCGGTTGTCCCAATCTCTGTCACTTTGGGGCCTCGGGTTCCGGACAACATTGTGTGTAAACAACTTGCAGATATGATCAATAAACATAATTATACTCATGAAACAATAACATGTTCAGATATGAGATCATGGCACTCAGTCCCCAGTGACAAACATTAAGCATAACAAGTTGCAACAGCGGTAGAAAACACTAACAATGGATACTCGGCACTATGCCCTAACAATCCAACATTATTACATGAACGATATCATCCAATCCCATCAATCCCTCTCATCCTACAGCGGGGATTACTCACACATGGACGGGGGAATCATGGATGGTTGATGGAGAAGTGATGGCGGCGACGATGGCGATGATCTTCTTCGAATCCCCGTCCCGACAGGGCGCCAGAACAGGAACTTCTGATCCTCGAATTGAGTTTCGAGGTGGCGGCAGCGCTCTGCGGTGTTTCTCTAGAATATGATGAACCCCCTGATGTTTTAGGGTTACGGGGGATATGTAGTCGAAAGGGGTGCCCGAGGGGGTGCTTGGGCCCCTCATACCACCTGGTGGCGCGGCCTAGGGGAGCGCGCCCAAGGGTGGTGTGGCCCACTCCTTGTCCCCCTCCGGGTCTCCTTCTGGCTTCGGGGGTCTTCGGGTGAAATAAGGTCTCTGGGATCTTTTCTAGGCAATTTTCCGAAAGTTGATTTTTCTGCACAAAAACAAGACACCAAGGTAATTCTGCTGAAAACAGCGTTAGTCTGTGTTAGTTGTATCCAAAACTCACAAGTTCAGAGGCAAACAATAGCAAAAGTGTTCGGAAAAGGAGATACATTTTGTATGTATCACCTAGCCATATTGTTTCCTTCCAACAATATTATGTTCATTGATGTTGACATAAACCATTTCCATGACCAGGAAAACATAGTCATCAACCATCCAATGAATTAGTCGTAAAAGGAAAGACTAGGGTTTGTTTCTATGTGCATGTTACTACACGGCAGCGTGATTTTTCCTCTGAATATCATATTCAGGAACCACGTCAGTTATAGCATAGAAATATGAATCATAATTATGAAACCGATGTATAAATATTATTACCTTTTGGGCATACTTTCAACACTCGGTTCCATTACACTTTCTAGATCATACCCGGATGTCAACATTATGATTCCCAGTTACAGCTTGACGGTTGATAACATCCAAAGTATAAATTAGAATCATGAGGTCACTAGATATTGTCATAGTATAGGAATTATATTCAATGACAACTTGATATGTACTTTTCTAAATACATTACAAATAATTAGTCTCTTTTAGCAAGATCATATACTTGGCTAGGTTCAGTATTATTGTTACCCTAACAATAAACCCTTATGTTTTGCTAGACTTTGAACTTTTTCCATGATCACGAAAATGTGATCATCTCACAAAACATAAGATAATCTTAGAGACAAGGTTAGGAACTCTTGTTTGTTTATGTCTTCACACCCGCATAAATATTTTTCTTTGAAATATCACTTTTCAATTGCTATAGCGGTTGTAGCATGATGATATAAACTTAATTCTGAACTTGGAGATAGAATATAAAATAATATTATTGTCTCTAAGGAATATCTCCAACACCCCCACCCCTCCGTCGCGTCCCATCGTCTAACAAGGTGCAGCAACGCAGTGCACTATGACATCATAGATGACACAAGTATGGATAAATTTTCCTCGAGTCAAGCAATGCTCTACAATTTTCGGCTCATCTTCATCGAGTATTCCTCGAGTCAAGAGGCAAGGGAAAGCCCCACGAGTAGAAACATTCCTCAGTAGCCAGTACCTGAGACTCGAGTGAGAATGAGCAACCCATTCATGTTCCATGATTGCATCAGTTGCGTAACAAATCTGGATTCCACGTTCATACTATAAAGGTAAGACCCGCGGATCGAGTCCGCTGGCTCGTGAGTTGCACGACTACAGCACTACCTAGTTTTTTCCGTGCCTACGGCATGACGAAAAATCCTGACATACGCATTAGGTAAAACATACTGAAAACCGGAGTTCGATTTGGTAAGGCCTCCACGGCGCGAGTCGAGTTACCCCGGTTATTTCCAGGGTCGGGCCCAGGAACCCGAGTTTGAGGCTAGTGGCGTCTTCTGCCGAGTGAGATTAATTGGCCTTGAACTGTCGTGTGAGCCAAGCATGCTAAGTCATTTCCCTCGGCTTCGATGAAAATTGCTAACAGACAATAAAAGGCTAGCCCGATGAAATTCCGCGATGATGCATTCCTCTTTTCAGGCGTTTCAGATGGACTCAAATGATTATTCGAGTTAGAGTCCCTGGTCGAGTCTTCGACTCCACCAGGCACTCGGGGGCTACTGATGTGGGGATGCTTGATATGTCTCAAACGTATCTATAATTTCTGATGTTCCATGTTGTTTTGATGCCATTTGCTACATGTTTCCTATACACTTTACATCATTTTCATGGATTTCCTGGAACTAACCTATTAACAAGATGCCAAAGAGCCAGTGCCCGTTTTATGCTATTTTTGGTTTCAGAAAAGTTGTTCTGGAAATATTCTCGGAATTGGACGAAACAAAATCCCAGGGTCTTAGAAATCTGTCACGTACACGGCGTCCGGAGGGGGACCCTGGAGCCACCACTAGGGTGGCGCACCCCCCTTGGCCGCACCATGAGGTGGTGTGGGCCCCCTGGCCACTCACCAACATCGCCCTTTTGCCTATTTAAGCTCCTCCTTGGGTTAACCCTTAATACCCAAGCCTCATCCATGAAAAGTTCCATAGCCGCCGTAATCGTCAACCCTAGTTCGGAGGGTTCTCAAGCTCTCCCCGGCACCCTGCCGTGAGGGGAATCATCACCGGAGGGATCTACACCGCCATGCCTTCCTCCGGAGTGATGCGTGAGTAGTTCATCCTTGGACTACGGGTCCATAGCAGTAGCTAGATGGTTGTCTTCTGCTCTTTATGCCACCATGTTTAGATCTTGTGAGCTGCCTAACATGATCAAGATCATCTGTTTGTAATGCTACATGTTGTGTTTGCTGGGATCCGATGAATATTGAATGCTATGTCAAGTGATTATCAATCTATCATGTTTATGCTATTTATGATCTTGCATGCTCTCCGTTACTCGTAGATGCTCTGGCCAAGTTGATGCTTGTAACTCTAAGAGGGAGTATTTATGCTCGATAGTGGGTTCATGCCTCCCTTTCAACCTCGCCCGAGTGACAGAAACATAACGGATGGGGATGTGATGCTTCCATTAGGGAGAAAACAACAATGTTTTCATTGTTTACATTACACACTTTACTTAAGACAATGATCTGTTGCTTGCAACTTAATACCCGAGGTTTGATTGGATTACACTTTGAGCATGGATTATTAGTCATAGATGCAGTTGGATAACAGTCTATGAATTATGTTGTAATGCCCACATGAATCACATAGTAATCATCATGTCATGCATATGCACTACGGTGCAGTCTTTATATATGTCAATTTTCCAGCTGTAATTTGTTTACCCAACATGTTATCTATCTTTTAAGGAGAGACACCACTAGTGAACTGTGGACCCCGGTCGATTCTTTTACACTAATGATACAACCACTTCAGACATTGTTTTCTTTACTGCAATCATTGTTTTCGTTTCATCCACTGCCATAATTGCTCTCTTTTCATTTACTGCAACCAAGTACTGTTTTCCACAGTATACATCTAATCCTTTGTGTTAGCAAAACCGGTGAGATTAACAACCTCACTGTTTCATTGGGACAAAGTATCTTGGCTGTGTTGTGCAGATTCCACGTTGCTGCTGAGCCTGGTAGTGTGCCTGCCAACATCTGCTGTCATCAACCTTCAGAAGTGATTTCTTTCTCCTACTGGTCGATTAAACATTGGTTTCTTTCTGAGGGAAAAATTGTTGTTGTGCTCTTCATACCTTCCTCTTGGGGTCTCCAACGAGCGTACATCTACGTGCATCAGATGCCAATCGGGCACACACAATTGGTATTACCGGATACATCCGAGCTATGGGGCCTTCGAGTAGGCCCACAAGATATCCGGATCAAGGCCGATGAACAGGCGGAGATATGAGATCAACTGGAGAAGACGTGCCTTGCGCGCCAAGGCTAGATTAGAAACCGACTCAGATTGAGTCATATTCATGTACGAACTCCTAGACCCAGCCTACTATATAAAAGCTGGGAGGGGTCATAGCAAACCCTAGAACACACACCCCACAGTCTTGCGCCAGATTAGATCTATGCGCCGAAATTTCGGTAATCAAGCCAAACTCGCCGGAAAATAAACAGACACGGGGGACTAGGGGTTTTACCTTCCCTAAGGGCTCTGAACCTGGGTAAATATTGCCCCGGTGTCCTGTCAGGCCGACTAGTCCAACACATCTCATCTCTCACAAAACCATAGCCCAACAAGTATGAGATATGTCGTTGTACCCCCACGACACTATGCCAGTGGCTAGGAGGGAATATTTAATGGTTAGTTGATATCTCAGTGACATGTGGACCCCACATTTCTGCGGATATCCATGGTAAAAACATCTGCTCGTGCCCAAGCCATGAATTCACGGTTCTCTGCCCCGTGAAATCAATTGGTAGGATATACCTTCCATACCCTTGTCCAACAGGCCAGGTATCCACGGAAATCCGGGTTAAGGATAAAGGTCCCATCCATAATTTGAGTGAGTTATTATTGTTGTGATAAAGGTTTATGATATGATATTTTATCTATTCATGAATGAAATGTCTATTGTCAACATAATCCTTGTGCTGTGAAATATGTTTGTTGTGTTGCGAAATATGCAATTGATGTATAAAATAAATTGGTGGTCAAAATATGAAAGATACTCATTGGAAATGGTGAAAATCAAGACTGTGATGTCGATGCAATGATAAGAAAAAATAGTAGACAAACAAAGGTGTCTGCCTGCATTAGGAGCACCCAATGGGAATAGGTGAAAAAATCGTTGTTGATAAGGTTTTATGCAGTGAAGGGATCATTGCGATGGAACCCTCCTCTTTTTCCTAAGAGGATTTTGATCTATGTTCATAGGGTCCCTCTATATTAGTGGTGAACATCAAAATAAAGCAAAATTTCGTAGATTTAAGACTCGACAAATCTTTCTCTTGTGGTAAGTGTAAATTGGTCCCCATGAGAAAAACTCCTAAGGTTCATAATTTTTGCAATCATACAATATGTTTGTATTGCAAATTCCAAGGATTGCAATCCAAAATTTCTTTGTATTTCATTTAAGTCAAAGGGTCCTTTGACAATAATCTATCTATACATATCTAAGGTCGCATGTGAGACAGAAGTCCACATGCATGTAGTGGCACATGGTATATATTTTGCTAATAATGTGGTCTTTTTCGTTTTAATAAAAAATGCATGTTCTCAAATAGAAAAAATATGATGGCACTTGAGGAGTGTTTCCCTTAAAAAATACATATAGCGTAAGACAATTTTATTTAGTAATAGGAGATTGGAGAGATAAATTAAGGAAATATTTACCTAAAACACAAAGGGCCATGTTTTCCATAAAGTTGATATATCATTTGTGATGGTAGCATGGAACACATATTGTTATATACTCCCTCCGTTCCATATTAGTTGTCGCTAATCTATAATAACTAAATTAGCGACAACTAATATGAAATGGAGGAAGTATTAACCTAGCTAATATAATTATTTATTTTATCGTCAGAGTCCCTAAAAAAAATCCAAGCTGAAGTACTAAAATGATTCGGTACAACATGTGATTTTCAAGCTTTAAATTGCATCAAATAAATGCGTGACAGCTCTATGTTTAACTGGGTCAAATAAAAAAAATAGTATTAGTATACGATTTTAAACATAGATCTGTCATGCTAGTACAATTTTAATGTGACCAATATCGCTATTCTTCCACATGTTAAAATTTGGAACTTCAGCTTTTCCCACTCACTTTGATATATTATTAATTTTTTTATAACATAACTCTAAATTTCTGAAACTAAAATTTGGTTAACAGTTTTACTTGAGGCGTCTGATCTCAATAATAAATATTGATAGAAATTAACTAAACCACACCGAGCTGCGTATTATCAATATCAAATCAAACTTGAAACAAATAGATGACACCAACATATGAAATAATATATGGGGTAAAATTAATATAAAGAGTACTCTGTATAATTAACATAAAGAGTACTCTAATATAACAGCATCTATATATTACATCTATGTAGATCTTTCTTTTATAGGATGTACATTTCTTTCTTTATCCCTCCTGCACGATCCATTTAGGACATGATCAGTTCCAAACCCTAATTAACATCAGAAACAGCAACTAAATCTAAAAGATTAAGCAAACTGGATCGAACACCCAGCTCGATCTAAAATCACCCGGCCTTTAGTTGTTTCTGCTCAGCTACTCGATCGGCGATCACCTTTCTTAAATTTTTGTTCTTGTTCTAGTCGATTAATTCCCGGTTGGTACACGCGCGCCGTACTTAGAAGAACTCACTGGGGTCCCCTAGTGGCACCACGTCGTCCATGAGACCTGCCTCGCCGTGCCCCATGCCGTCGTCGAGCAGCCAGCTCTCCAGCATGGAGAACGCTGGCGGGGCGCCGGTGACAGCGCCGGCCAGCTTGCTCGTCTCGGTCGAGCCCTCGGGCGTCTGCACTGCGGCCGCACCAGCCGTGCCACCGCCGCTGTGGCTCGCCGATGCAGACGCCGCGCCCTCCCAGGAGCCCTGTGGCTGCTGGTGCGTCGTAGCCGTCGTGGACGACGTTGACCCCGACGCCTCCGGCCCCTTGCTGCTGCCCCCGGGGCGCATCCAGCCCTCCAGAAGCCGCGCGATGTTGTCCGCGCTCGACGCGTACGTCGTGACCAACCCCGGTGGCGTCAGCAATGCCGGCGGCGCTAGCGCCTTAGCGGAGGGCGGAGAGGGCTCGAGCGAGAGCGCGTCACGTAGCGCCTGCCGCGCCGTGTGGATGTCCGTCTGCAGCCGACGCTCCCACTGCCCCTTGGGGACGGGCGCCTTGGCGACACCGCCACCGGCGACGCCCTCCAAGGCGCCGCCGTCATCCCCGCCGCCACCGTCGGCCTGCATCTTCTTGAGCTTCTTCTTGAGATGCGTGTTCCAGTAGTTCTTGATATCGTTGTCCGTTCTCTCCGGCAAGTAGGACGCTATCGCCGCCCATCTATGCAGCGCATCAACCACAAGCCCACATCAGCAATTCTGTCCAGGAAACAACGAAAGAAACAAAAAACAAAGGGAAAGAAATTAAGAGAAGATGAGATGGAAGTAATAATCACCGGTTGCCGAGGAGCGCCTGGAGGTGGACGATGAGCTTCTCCTCCTGTTCAGTGAAGTTGCCGCGCTTGATCCCCGGCCGGAGGTAGTTGGTCCAGCGAAGCCGGCAGCTCTTGCTGCACCGCATCAGCCCTGCACAGCACCCACAAAGCCTGTTAATTGGATCCTCCAACTCCACTTCATATGCACACAGGAGGCATCACCGACAATCGATCGACTGAAGGATCGATGATCCCTATGCTGCAGTTCGTACCGGTGTTTGTCGGCACGGCGCGCCAGTTCCCGGGGCCGTGCTCCTGGATGTAGGAGACGAGCATGAGGTCCTCCTCCGGCGTCCATGGCCCCTTCTTCACGCCCACCTTGTCGCAGCACGGCGGCCTCCCCATGGCGCCCCTTTCTTGCGCGGTGGCCGGGTCGGAGATGAAAAAGTATCCTCTTGGCTGGCTGGGCACAAAGGCAGGGACCGGCCGGTGCAATTAAGCGGATGAGGTAAAAGGCGGGTGGGGGCTAGTGGTATATATAAGCCATGGCTACCTTGGCTTGGTCTCTTGGAGAGAAGAGGAAATGCTAGCTACCACACTGTCTACTGGGGTTTGACCTGAAGTAGAATGCTGAGCTAATACACTGCGACGTGACTTGACACATGTTACAGCAACATCTACACATGCACACGAAAACGAGAAGGGGGAGGAGGACAGCCACACATCAGCAGATCGCCAATATTATTGTAAGGGGCTGTGTGAATCGATCCAGTGATGGGTTTGGTTCGGTCCTTGCTGCTTCAGGATATCTCAATTTTGGTTTCCCACATAAATGACTACACTTAATTTCCAATTAAAAAAACAGTACACATGAATAGCCAGTATGTGCTGTAGTATCTTGCTGGAAATGGATTTTAAATGATCATTAGTTGTGGAGCGTACCCCATATTTTGTGAGGATTAAATGTAGATATTTACTTTGATTAGGTAATAACTGAGTGCATAATACAGAGGGTTAAATGTAGGGACTATGTATCTCCAGCTCACAAATACTTCCTCCGTCAATAAATCGGTGTACTTTTAGGTTTTGTCATATGTCAAAATATTTAAAATTTGACCAGCTCCATAGAAAAAGTTGTAACATGTACAACGCCCTCTGTTAGCAATTACATTGTATTCTAGGATTAGTCAAATGCAAATTTTGTGAAATTTGACCAAATATGTAGAAAAAATACCAAGCTTTGTGAAATTTGACCAAATATATAGGAAAAAAAATCCGAACTTTGTGAAATTTGACCAAATAGATTTAATATCATTATAATCACCAAAACATATTTTTATATTATATGATATTATCAATGTTCACATTTTTCGTCTATATTTAGTCAAACTATAAAAGGTTGACTTTGAAAAAACTCTGAACGCGAAGTAAACAAGAAACATAGGGAGTATCATAGAATGCATCTTGAAAATTCATGATCTACTAATTTAATGTAATACATATTGCTATTTTTGTAAAAGTTTGACTTCGAATAAAATCCATATGTACTCCCTCCGTCTCATATTAACTGTCTCAAAGTTGGACAAAAGTAGATATATCTCACACTAAAGTATGTCTAGATACGTCCATTTTTGTCGAACTTTGAGACAGTTAATATGAGATGGAGGGAGTACACTTATTTGTGGATAGAGTGAGTAAAAGACATTTTGGAAATCAGCAGTCCTTGTGAAGTAGACATTTTGCTATAATATAGAAATTGATCTTTTGGCTCCCGAGGTCACATTCTCCTGCTACAATAGAAAAAAATTAGAAAAATATTTTTAAAATTCTGGAATTTTTTGGTGATGAACATACATACGTGCCATATTTCTTAATGAAATGATATGTGTAATGCTTGGTGAAAAAATCAGTTCTCTAAAAAACCATTTTTTGAATCCCATTTTGGCCAGTGATTTGTCCTTTTTGCGCAGAGCACCACCAAATGTTATTGCACTGCGAAACTTGGCACATATGCAGAACATTTGTATAGTTTGCTGGTCTAGATCAAACACACACCCGTTGGGATTCCCCAAGAGGATGTAATGATGTAGCATAGTAGTAATTTCCCTCAGTTTAGAACCAAGATTATCAATCCAGTGGGACTTCAATGCTCTCACTAGGTTGCTTGTTGTCTATCGCCTCAACAAGCTTGGAGCTTCACACAAAACATAAACTCTCTCTTGCTCCCAACTTTTCATAAAGGTTGTCAATCTTACTGTCTTGCTATGAACTAGATAATTAATTATATCGAATGGTTGAAGATAATTAAAAGTAAACGTAGCAGTGAGAAAGTGATGATTAAAAGTAAGTGAATGAGGTTGTATTCAATGAGGAAAATAGGACCAGAGGCCATAGTTTCACTAGTGGTGTTTCTCCTAAGAACAATAAACATGTTGGGTAAACAAATTACAGCTAGGCAATTGACAAACTATGAACACATAATAATGCTATTATGTCGAGATATAGTTCTCGGATTCTAATCATGTAGGTATTACGTCAAGGTAAATAGACCACCATCCGACAACATCTATTACTAAAAGTCCACCTCAAGAAAGCTATCCAGCAAATCCATCTGATATAAGTTACACCAACTAAGTGATTGCTTTATGTGCAACAGACAAATACATTAAGATCAGTATGTATAATAAATAATTCTCATCCGTAAATAAGAACACCGTTGTTTTCTCCCTATTGGCAACATCAGATCCTCCTCCATGCATGTTTTTATCACTCAAGCACAGCAGCAAAGGAGACATGAACCCACTATCTATCATTTAAACCCTCTCTTGGAGATGCATACAATAACTTGACCAAAGAAAGCATACATACCAAAGAGCATTGCAAGACAACATTAAAAGTCTCTAAATATATAAGTGAACCATCTCATATATACATGAACAAAATAATCATAATCTCGTGGTTCATTGGATCCCAGCAAACACAACATGTAACAATTGCATAATAATGATCTTAATCATGTTACGCCGCTCACAAGATCTAAACATGGTGGCACAAAGTGGAGAGAATCTCGTCTAGCTACTACTATGGACTCGTAGTCCAAGGATGAACTACTCATGCATCACCGGGGAGGCAGACATGGTGATAATGAAGCCTCGGGTGATAATCCCCCTCCCCTCAGGCATGGTGCCGGAGCAGGACCCCAAAAGCCCTAGATTGGGCTTTTGATGTGACGGCGCCTGTATAACTGTTTCGTGCTAAAATTTTCCGCCCCCAAGTTTTTAGGGTAAAAGGCAACTTATAGGCGAAGAGACGGTGCCAGGGGAGGCCCAGGGCCACCAGGCGGCCATGAGGCGTGACCCCACCCCAGTCTGCGCCATGAGGTCACCTGGTGCCTATGGGGCCTGCCTCCATGTCTCCTCTAGACCCTGTCTTCATTCCGGGTAAAAGGTGATCCCCGCAGATTTTCAGACTTTTGGTGAATATTTCCTTAAGAGCGTTTCTCAAATACAAAAACACCAGAAAACAGTAACTAGCTTTGGGCATCTTTTAATAGTTTAATCCATGAAAATATCTGGAAAACATGTAGAAAACATAACACAATTGGTAGAAAAAAAACAGAAGCATCAAAATTATAGATATGTTTGAAACATATCAATGTTCATCACCAATTGTTTTCATAAAATTTTGAAATTTTTACTATGATTTTCAAAAAAAAAAATTAGGCAGGAGCATATGAGCTCGAGGGACAATTTTGAATTTCCGTATAATATGCGCCTACTCCTGATGTGACGTGATCACACGCTCATTGGGAGACCCTAAGCGGAAGGTATGATGCAGTCTTGAGTAAGTTTTCCCCTAGTAAAGAACTAGAGTTATCGAACTAGTAGGACTTCGTAGTCTTAAAGAAGGTTGCTATCAACGGCGCCAGAAAATACTTATGTTCACAGGAGCGTGGAACCTGGACACAAACACAAACTCTCTCTTGCTAGGTTCACTAGTGGCGTCTCTCCAAAGAAAACAAACATGCTGGGTGAACAAATAACAGTTGGGCAATTGACAAATCATGAACGTATAACAATACTATTATGACGAGATAAAGTTCACGGGTTCTAACATTGCAGGAATTATGTCAAGGTATATGGACCGCTATCCAGCATGCATCCATGTCTAAATATCCACCTCAATAAAGCTATCAAGAAAATCACTTGGTATTAAGTTGCAACAAAAAAGTGATTGCTATGTGTGCAACAGATAAATGCATTAAGTTCAATATGTAATGTATGCATTGGTTCCCATAAGTAGAAAAGAGAACCGTTGTTTTCTCCCAAGTGACAACAACACATCCCTCCCCCTCCCCCCGCACGTTTCTGTAACTCGAGCGCAGGCAACAAGGAGGCATGAACCCACTATGTAGCATATAAACCATCTCTTAGAGGTGAAAACAAGTATGTGGACAAGGTAATCATAAACACCAGAGAGCATTGCAAGACACGATTAAAACTCTCTACAAATATAAGTTAAGCATCTCAGATTCACATGAACAAAATAATCATAATCTCATGGTTCATCGGATCGTAGCAAACACAACATGCACAATTACATAACAGTGGTCTCGACATGTGAGGCAGCTCACGAGACTCTAAACATGGATGCATAGGGGAGAGAACAGACATCTAGCTACTGCTATGGACTCGTAGTCCCGAGATTAACTACTCACGCATTTGTCTGGAGGCGCTCATGGCGATGTAGAGGCCTCCGGTGACGACCCCCCTCTCCGGCAGCCCTAGATTGGAATTTGGAGGTGACAACGCCTCTCTGTATGTTTCGTGGAAAAACTCCGTCCCCGTGATTTTTAGGGTTAAAGGCTATTTATAGGCGAAGGGGGTACGAGAGGCGGTGGTCAGGTCCCCCAGGGGCCCACTGGGCGCGGCCACATAAGAACATAAGAGTGGTTATATTTTTCGGCAAAGTCATTGTGAGTGGCGCTCCCCCTAGAGGTCTCAACACCCACAATAGTGTTGGTCTCCTTCTCCTAGATCACCTCCCCTTCCTTCCCAAGGCGTGGCCATAAAGGAGGCTGCGCCTGGTGCCCTTCTGGTGGCCCTCTGGCTCCCCATTAGACTCTGTTTTCGTTCCGGGTAAAAATTGATCTCTCTGGAATGCTTCCACTAAGACCATTCTGTCTCTAAATTAGCAACTCCTGATTTTCCAGTTGACCAATCTCCCTAGGTATTGGCCCCACCAAAATGTTTGATGAGAGATCAAGTGTCAACTGGTTCACCAACGCTGTTATTCCCGAGAATATTGATCCAGTGAGGTTATTCTGGCTTGCATCAAGGTGCTAGAGTTTTTCGTTTTCTGCCTCCATCGGGTGGCCGCAGGGGAAACATAGCCCGGCCGCCTCTCGGGAAAGGGGGTTGGGGGATGGGGCCCATTTTTCTAGCAACCGCTTTGAAATTCTCACTCTTGTGCTTCGAGCTCTTTCCAAAAACAAAACCGCCCAACATCGATCTGATTGAACTTCTGACTCCTACTCTCCCCGTCCAGTCCTGGAGAAGAGAAAGGTTGCGGTCCTTCTTTTCTTTCAGATAGTGGGATGCGTTGATCTGCTGAATCAAGAAGATCAAGTTAGGCCTTGGCTGCGCGGCAAGTCCTTCTTAAGCATGTGATGGAGCTCAAAAACGGCATTAGGCCGTGAGGGCAACTGATGACCATTCGGTCTATTGATAGAACAGTCACTACCGAAACCCCTTTCTATGTCCTTACAAATATGGAATACGATCTTAAACTTAGACGAGTTGCTAACCGAAGGCAAAAACCAGGGATTTACGAAATAGTTTGATCCATGGACGGCCCGTTGTGGTAAAGGTCGTAATTCCAGAGGAATCATTACCGCAAGGCATAGAGGGAGAGGTCATAAGCGCCTCGAGTTGGCGGCGGAGGAAGACTCGGCATGAAGGCCAGCCGCCCGGTGGTGTGCGCCCGAATTAAAGGGCTTGCTTTGACCCTTAGGAGTAGAGTAGGTAACCCGTTTGCTATCCTTATTTCGATTTCTATTGATTCTATCTCATCGTATCACATTTTTCGATCGAGTTCAGCTGAACACTTATTTTCTCTTTCAAAAGTGGTGATGGTGTGGGTAAATTCAATGAATACCATGTGTCCCCTTTCCGAGGCGGGGAAAGTAAAGAAGAAGGAGATAGTCTACCTTGAGCCGAGCGTAGAATTTACTTAGCCACGGGGAATCTATCGAGCCTCCCATGCCCTTCAGGGTTAGTGGTTTGGACGAAGTGTGCCGGACTAGTTCATCACGATCCCCTAGTGGGTGTTCAGTCAGAAGGAAGTATGCGGAACAGCCCTCTAGCGGAAAATGGTGTGCCGGGCGGTCAGCTAAGTGAAGGAAAGAAAGACGTGGCTTTTCTGATTGTTCTTCCAACTGTAATTCCAAACTAAAAAAAATATAGCTCATGGCGCAGTAGGAAGGGTGGAACAATCCAATCCGTTAAGCACTTCATGAGTAAGACATTTTCTTTTTTTCGTCTGTTGAGTGAGGAGAAACTGTTCTGTTACCAGATCGATCCTATAGTATGTATGTGTGGATCCGTGGATTTTCAGCCCTTTCCGAGAATATTTCCTTAAAAACTTTTCTGAAATTGAAAAATAGCGGAAAACAACAACTGGCCTGGGGCATCCTGTTAATAGGTTAGTCTGTGAAAACATCCGGAAAACAAAAGAAAACAAAATAAAACATGTGGAAAACAAACGGTATAGGATAAAAACAAGCATGGATCATCAAAAATGATAGATACGGTTGGACCGTATCAACTCCCTCCGTCCAAAACTAAGTGTATGTTTAGATTTATCCGAAGTAGAAAAGAGCTGAAGTTTGACAAACTTTATAATTTTTTTTTGCAATATTTATGCCATTAAATTTGTATATTATGAAAATGCAAAGATGCATCTAGTGATATTATTTTGGTGTTATAAATAGTTTTATTATTTTCTATAATATTGTTCGAACTTGCTAAAATACTTAGCCAAAATCTAAAAGTACACTTATTTATAGACGGAGGGAGTATGTATTATAATAGAGGATTTTGCTAGCTTGATCAGTTAATGCCAAGGAGAAAATTGATGATGTGGTTTATTTTGAATGCAATATTGCAACCATATTACGTGTATTAAGATTTGTTTTTGAATTTATTTGCACACCGGAGATAATATTAGTGTGTTTTTAATGATTTTATAATATAATTATTCCCTTGTTAACGCTAAAACATTAACATGGTGAATAATAAATACGTCGATTCATAGTGTGTTGTATGGGTAGTAATAACATTAAGTGTTGCGTATATATAGTATCACCTTGTTAATATGCTTACTAGAAAGAAACAAATGAACTTTAAGCATTGGTGGTAGAAATTGAATACTTTTTTCGCGATAAATGCACATAAGTTTAATGGTGTAATATTTTGTGCAAAACTTGTTAATGATGTGATATATTGTGAAAATCTGGTTAATGATGTGATATATTGGGAAAATCATGGTTTGACAAATGTTGGTCGTGTGTTGTGTATAGTATTCAATAATAATAATATTTATTATAATAATATATCTTCGAAAATATTTTGTTAGGTTGCAATTCCACCTTCCTTTGGTCTTCTGTAACATACACCCCTAAAAAGCTCCTAAAGAGAGAGTGACAGCCATTTTAGTGGTCAAATCACAAGGCATATAGCTTAGCTTAGCACAAAATACCTCCCATGAGAAGTGTAGTCTACACGGGCTTAGAGCATCTCTACCGGCACTCATTAAAAAAAGTGTCCGGCACCCCCCCCCCCAATTGTGCCATCTATGGGGCGCCGGACATGTGTCTGCCATGATGGGTGTGATGCCCACATCGACGCCCTCAAAACAAAATAAATCAAAAAAAATTGAACACAAACATTATTAATTTTTGCAATTTTATTCAAATTTTGGAGATATATTAACAATTTGAAAGAAATTACAAATTTGAGCGCCGCAGCTAACCATAGCTACGCCTCCTCCTTGTTGGTGCCCTCGGCATCACTGCCCTAGTCCGTGTTTGACGCATTGTCCTGCTCCTCATCGTAGCTTTCCTAGCAGCATGACCTACGGAGCATGGTGTCGTCATACATATTGATGGACAGGAAGGTTTTGCATGCGTACTTGAAGGTGAGAAGTCATCCCTGCTCCACTTGATGCATAGAGGTAAACTTCGACCACCCATTCGTGAGGAACAAGTCTGCACCGTCCTTGAGCACGACCGCCTCAACGGGGTCGTTGGTGCAGTTCTCCATTTGCAGTAAAAAAGAGCATGGATTGCGAGCTCCTTCGATATTTTCTCTGGCAACCTCATCCCCCGACCCAATGGCTCGTAGAATTGCACGAAGAACTTGGGCACTCCTAGTCCCTCGTGGATACCTCGGTCGCCACGGCCACCAAATCTGCCGCGGCCACCATGACCCACACGTGCACCATGTACGCCACATGCACCATGGCCGCCGCGTACGCCGTTCCCACCATGTCTGGCATCTCTTGGAGCTCTCGTCACGCGGGTTTGGAAAAAGTGGTGGGGATGAGATGATCCCCTCTTTGGCAAGAGGGGATTTTATAGCACCTAGCCACGTGGGGAAGTGGGGGTAGTGGAGGAAGTGGAGGCCAAGGGATTATCCTCGGTCTCATGCACGCGTTGGATAGGCGCGCGTCGCCTCGCATAATGGCACATGTTGAGAAGGCACACATCTTCTCACCTTCTGCTGCTGCCTGGCTTACTGCCGCCTCGAGAGACATCGCTTCCCGTCGAGGTAAGAAAAACTGCGCTCGTGGAGCTCTTTTTAACCGCGCCCACCAAATAGTTTTTACTGTAACTTTTCCCCGCGCTACAACTCCCTAGTCGCCTTGTTGGTTCCGGAGGAGAGGGTCATGCCGCTAGGGCAGGAGGAGAAGATTGTCGTGCTGACGGAGCAGGAGGAGGCACTGCCGGAGGAAGATGACGTGCTGGCGGAGCAAGACGACACACCGCCAGGTACAAACCGTGGGAACCTAGGCCCTCATGGGAGAACACCTTGCGTGGTGCATCCTAAAATTTTGGGTGGGCTTTAGGCCCACTAGGAAATTTCCATTTAATCCCTAAGACCCATGCTGCCATCGCAAGTGGTACGAGTTTAGTCCCACATTGCTAGTTGGGAGAGTTTTGCACCAGTTTATAAGGTGAGCTCTCTCCCCACTAGTATGAGTTGGTATAAAGAGAGAGGAGTTGTGGAGGTGTTCCACACTCGCGCTCCTCCTCCGTCGCCCGCCTCGCCAGGCCTCGCCTCGCCTCGTCACGACGCGCCGCGGGTTGCGGGAATGAGCCGAGTCGATGCCTTTATTTTGGGAGTTGGAAACGAAGAGTCAACAGACACGCCAATAATATGAAACGTCATATTGATTGCCTTCTCTAATTGTGTCACAATTATTTTAGTAACAGTCGTGGTAAACACCACATTGATCTCGTGGTAACGACTATAGTAAACGCCAATTTATCGTGAGCTACCGTTCTCCTACCCGAGCGGGTATATATACTGCAGGGCTTAGGCAGACAAAAACACATCGCATACGCTCTGCCTCTTTGAGACCATTGTCATTCCAATCCCTTTTGCTTCCGCCGGTGATCCCATCCTGTCTACCGTGTACTTGGCTGACGGGAGAGAAGACCTCTGAAACTGTAACATCCCTGATTTTTGGAAAATGCAAAAATCACAAAAATTTGAAACTTTTTGTTTTCATATTGTGCAAGTCACCAAAAACCAAATGAGAAGCAAGAAACAAAAGAAAACAATACATATTTCAATGAAATTGAGTTCACCAATCCAATTATGCCTTGTTCCTTAAACCCTAAAACCTTATTCAAAAAATATTTTCTTTATATAAAGGGAATATCTTTTATTAACAAACCTTTACCTAAAATGTTTACAACTCCAATATTAATCTGAATTTATTTTATGGCATCAAAAATCAAAGAATTTTAAACCTTAATAAGTTCTAATCCCCAAAAAATATTTTGATGAGAATAAAATTATTAATAATAACTTTTAGTTGTTATTCCAAGTTTTTAAGCATAAAGGTGTGAAAATAAAATGCATTGCTTGAAAATAACATAAAAGGGGATATGAAAACAATATTATGACATGTGGTTTTATTCAAAAATTTATTGATCAACAATATTAATTAATTGATAAGAACTAATTAAATAACATTAAGTTACTATTAGTAAATCCTTCATATTAAAATGTGAAATAGTTTTAAAATGGCTTTCCAAAAATAATATATGACAAGTAAAATGTCTCTGAAATTTTATTTAGACAATAACATAAATTTATTATTTTCTAAATTTTAAAATGGCCTTAAAGTATTATTAGTGTTTTATTTATATTTCAAAATATAAAAACAAGATGAAATAACCTTCAAAATATTGTTTTCAACATTTAGAATGTCATTAAAATTTTAATTGACCCATAACCATGTTTTATGAATTTTTGGAATTAAAAATCACATTTAGTAATTATTAAGGAATTATTCAAATTTCCAAAATTCAAAAATAAAATATATTGATTTGGTTACAAAAATGGTATGGTTGGAAAGCATTTGAAATTTTAATAATTTAGAAATTTGTTTCATGTTAATTGGATTTATAAAACAGAAGATATAGTTAAATCAATTAAACAGAAATAAAAAGGAAAAGAAAAGGTGACGTCAGCGATGACATCATGTCATCTCCTTCCTCTCGCCACAAATCGCGCCCGTGACAGGTGATTTGAATCCCGCTGATTTCTCGCGAATGAATGCTCGAATCAATGCATTGGCCCCTGCCCTATAAATCCCTTCCTCCCCTCTCTATTTCTCCTCTGGATCCCGAGCCAATCGCTGCTTCTCTACGAAGTATTTGCTCGCCGGAGTAAGCTCTGCCGCCGCCGTCTCCTCATCGATTCCGGCAGCAACCGTAACCTCCGCCACCCCTTTTTTGCCCCTGTCGACTCCCCGTGTCTGTGCGCTCCCCCTTGACTCCTTCCCCAATCTTTTCCACCGCAGGATCGCCGCCGCCGTGTACATTTGTGACTGCCGGAGCCGCATCGTCCTCCGACCGCATCGCGCCACCTCTGCGGACGTCGTCAACCCTCCCCGAGATTGCCATCGAGCTCGCCGTGATCTTCCGCGCGTCGTCGACGTCTCCGTTGAGCTCCCGGACCCCTGGAACTCCAACTCCGTCGACCACCCGAGCCTAGCGCCGTCGCGTGCCATTTTCCGGCGACCTAGCCACCGCGGTGAGTCCCTCTCTCTCTCTGTGTCGTTAGATCTAGATCTAGTGGCCCAGATTAAATCACTAATCGAAGGGGTATGGACGAATAGCGTAGCGCCGCGTGGCGCCAAGTCAGCAGCGCGCCGATTTTCTATCCGTCGCTCAGCGCAGCGCTAAACTGGCCTGGGCCCAGCTCCTGTCCATCGCCCTGCGCGACAGATAAGAGTTTTTTGGCCCAGCCTGCCTCCGGAATTAATTTCCGAATAAATTAGAATTGTAATTTTGCAGAAACACCCCTACAACTTAGAAACATCATAACTTTTTAACCACTTAGCCAAATTTAGCAATCTTGGACTTTTTGAAAAGCCCTTGACATCTAGAAACTTTGGCACTGGCCAAATTCAAATTTGACAAACTTAAAATTGTTCATTTTTCAAATATGCTTGTTTGATGAATTTTGGCATAATTCAAATTCTACAAATCCAAAAATTGTAAATAAAATATATTTGGAAACCTTAGAATGTGTACTTTCATACCCCCTGTCCCAAAATAATTTTTGATCAAATTAAAATTGAATTTAGAATTAATTGGAATATTTGAGTAATTTTGACATAGAATTAATTCTGTAAATAATTTCAATATAGTTCCTTTTGCAAAATTGTTCCATTTGACAACCTTGGACCAGAAAACCTTGCCCAACCATTTTGGACACCCTTGGACCATGACCATGTATTTTTAGCAAAAAATCCATCATAGTAGTCCATCTAGTTATTATGTCTTAGATTTTGTTTCTATTTCTTTCTACCATTGTTTGTTGTGGCCATTTTGAATCCAAAACCAAGTCCCTAGTATATGCTAACCATATAAAAGACCAAGTAGTGAACCTCAAACACTGGTACCATAGTTTTCTATCTACTCTTCCATCCCCCTATTCTTGCTTCAAGAATCCATCAAGTTAGCAAATGGAAAACAAGACTCAAGAAATAGAAGGTTCTTCACTTTCAACTTAGTGGCAACATGAAGAGGAACAAGGAAGATCATTGAAGAAATGACTTAGGCTCCACAAAAATCTGAAGCATACCACATCAAGTTCAAGTATATGAAGAAATGAAGAAGAAGACTCACCTCTCCCATTCTATCCTCTTGTCCCATTTCTCCTCTATTTTGACTTAGTGATATTTTCGCATTTGTTAAATAAAACACTTAGTTGTGACCACACCACTTGGGAAACAACTAGTGAGAAAACCATGAAGACTATCAAGACCAAGAGAAGCACCACACCAAGGAAGGAAACAACTTAGATGGCATGATGATGATCTTCAAGAAGGCAATCACATGAGGTCTAGAAGCAATCCATACAAGTTGAAGAATAACAAGTTATTTTTGTCCAACCATTGACCCAAATGGAAAACCCAAGACTTAGTAATATTTTCCCTTTGATGATGAAGTTAGTAGACCTACCCTAACCACAATGGAAAATACTAACATAGTCACTTAAATATTTTTGAAGGTGAATATGACCAAGTGTTTGCATGTAATACTTTAGTTGAAGAAGTAATATGTTTATTCTAAGTGAACTCTTGGAACTTCCTCGACAAGTATGGTTATAATAAAGTTAGTTTTATACATAACTCAACCTAGTCCAATCCTAAGTAAAACCTTAGAAACTCCTTAGAATGTAATAAACCATTAGAGAATAAATATTTTCAAAATCAAACCTTGACCTTGTCCTAGCCAACTCAGTCCAACTCCTTTGTTATGACATTTGCTATGTTTGCTTTCTCCACCTATGTGTTTGATTGCTAGGATGCTTGTTTATTTTGTTATTGTGTTTTCAATGAATAGATTGTACGGAGAGCAACGATCTTTTGTGAAGAGAGTGTGATATCTTCACCAATTTCAACAAGGCAAGTAACACACCATCAACTACCCATTATTTTCTATATGCATTAGTTGATTTTGAGTAGTATGCATGATAGGAAATTTTACTAAGTTATACTATGCTATGCTATTATCCTAGTAGTGTGTAGCCATCTCTTTTACCCTTGTTATTTTGATAGCCTTAGAACTTGGTAGATGCTATGCAATGTTACAAATTGTTTTACTAGATGTTGAGGAAAAATTCTAAGTATAACTAATAAATAAACCACCTGGGTGGAAGTGGTAAGACTGGTTTATGTTGAGTGTTGCCTCAGGGCCCTTACCTAAGGGTTATTCGACTTGAGGTTGTCACTTGAGGATGGCCACCCAGGAACAAAGAGATTACTATGTCCTTCTAAGTTTAGTAGCTTCCCGTGCAGCCTTTAGTCATATGGGCTCTGTCTTGATCAACTAAGTTGAATGAACTCACTAGGCTTACAAGCAGATGTAGCATAATTATAGGTGGAACGGGTAAGCCAAACGGTGGTGGAATTTCTTCTGAAAGATCTCGTCTCAATCTTCTCCTTTCCTTAATGCACTCAGGGTGTATAGGATGTTTGGGCTGATTTGAGTCTGAAGGTGAAAGTGCACAAGCTCTGCAGAGTCAACAAACTAAGATCTTAGCCGTGTCCCCGGTTATGGACAACTATGAGCAGCTGGACAAGGATTGACGGAAGAATCTCATCACCAATTTCAATAAGTAAAATTTTGACCAAGTGAAGAGTATTGTGGTGCTTGGATCTTAATCCAATGTTGCCACCCCTTTGAAAAGAAAAGTTTGTTTTACAAAAGAGATAGGACAAAACTGGCTTTATGCAAACTTAGCCTAAACTCCACTCAGCCAAATAAGCATGTAGTATTAGTCTTGCCATTTATATCCACCATAGTGTTACTTGCCAATACATTAAATTGTATTGACTCCCTTGTGGCTGCATATTCCATATTGCAGATATTTCTGAAGACGAGTGAGGATTTCGTTTAGGATCTCGAGACTATCGCCAACATGTTTTGCCTGTGGCACATGAAGAAGATGGGCTCAATGTTGTACTATGTTTTCCGCTGTATTTCCTTTTTTTTTGCTAGTCTTCTAAGACTGTGCAAGTTGTAATCCTATTTTGTAAAGACTGGATCATGCGATGTAATAGAATTTGATGCATTTGCATGATATTTCATTTTGTACTGTGGTGCTAGCAATTGATCCAGGGACTAGCACAATAACACAGGTATTCCATTTTTATTAAAAGTTGGGATGCTACAGAAACCCTTCCTCTACAGATCCTGTACGTGAGAGGGGCGATTTGGGGAGCGTCTCCTAAGCGATTGCTCGCTTCCGTTTGTCTACTTCGACTACTACCGCATCGCCCTCGTCGTCAACATGTCCACCAAAGCGGAACGGCTTCTGCTGAGGCAACTGCTGCAAACGACGCCGCCACCGCTGCTCCAACCGCCGCCGCGGCTGCCGCCTCTGCTGTGGCTACTCCAACTGGCCGACTGGAGGGTATAATATGTTTATCCCTCTCCTGATTATTTCTATATCTGTAGTACTAGTAGTTTGTGTAGATGTGTCTACCATCAATCTAGTATGCAAGAATATGGTCAATTATCAGTATGTTTACATCATGCTCATGATTTATACTTGGATTAATTTAATCTGTAAATTGCCTAAATACTCAACAATCCAAAAACCTAATATGTGTAGGCAATTTGCGATCCATGTTTTTTGCTACTGCACTGAAACCAGACCTGTTTACGGGGACGTGCTTTAAGTGTTGGCAGACCAAAACAATCTTATGGCTCACGGCTATGAATGTGTTCTGGGTCGCCGGTGGCACTCCCACGGGAATGATTACTCCTGAGCAGGAGAAGGCGTTTAGGGATGCCACCGTCGTCTTTGTTGGATGCTTTCTAAGCATGATCGTACATAAGTTTGTTGACGCATATTGACATATGTGGGTTGCCAAGGACTTGTGGGAGGCGCTCGAATCCAAATTCGGTGCAACCGATGCTGGCAGCGACATGTACATTATAGAGGAGTTGCATGATTACAGAATGGTCGAAAAATGTTCTATATTGGAGCAGGCTTATGTGATACAGTGCATTGCTAAGGAGCTTAAAATTCTCAAGTGCGTGTTACTGGGCAAGTTTGTCGCGGGAATCATAATCTCCAATATGTCTAATTCCTGTAGGAACTTTTCCACCACTCTGAAACATCAGAGGCGTGAATTCTGAGTACAGGATGCCATCGGCCATCTGAGTGTTGAGCAGAATTCGAGGGCAAAGGACCCGCATGGAAAAGGGAACAAAGGGACTTCTACGACCAATATGGTACATAAGAACTACAACTCCCAAAAGAACAAGGCAGGGACTGGTGTCCAACAGAATACCGACTTCATGAAGACCTTCAGGAAGGATAAGAAGACAGATGGTTGCTTCACTTGTGGTTCACTGGAACACTGGGCTGTGAAGTGCCCAAACAAGTACAAGAAGCCAGGACAGGATTCCAAGGCTGTCAACATGATTGTGAGTAACAATAAGAATGGGGCATCTAGGTACGGTAATTTTTTTACTGTATTTTCAGTTTGTCAGTCTATAGATTGGAAAATTGACATAGGTGCAAATATTCATGTGTGTGCTGATATCTCATTGTTTTCTTCTTATCAGGTCACAGGGAACGGGTCCGTATTGATGGGGAATGGCGCAAGTGTTTCTGTACTTGGTGTTGGCACGGTCAATCTAAAGTTTACTTCGGGAAGGATCGTGCAGTTCAAGAACGTGCAGCATGTCCACGCCATAAAGAAAAATCTCGTTAGTAGCTCCCTTCTATATAGAGAAGGGTTTAAGTTGGTTTTCGAGTCTAATAAAGTAGTTGTTACGAAATATGGACTATTTGTTGGAAAAGGTTATGAGTGCGGAAGTCTGTTCCACTTTTCTCTCGCTGATTTTTACAACAAAGTCGTGAACCATATTTATTCGAGTGTTGATGAAATGGAAGTTTGGCATTCACGTCTTTGTTACATTGGTTTCAGTTGCATGACACGGTTAGCAAAATTAAATTGAATTCCAAGTTTCACTTTAGCCAAAGGTTCTAAGTGTCATTCGTGTGTGCAAATAAAGCAACCTCGTAAGCCCCACAAGGCTGCAGAGGAAAGACACTTGGCACCGTTAGAACTCGTACATTCTGATCTCTGTGAGATGAATGGTGTGTTGACTAAATGTGGAAAGAGATACTTCATGACGTTAATAGGCGATCCACTAGATTTTTCTATGTATACCTGTTAAACACTAAAGACGAGGCTCTAAAATACTTTAAAATCTATAAGGTAGAAGTTGAGAATCAACTTGAAACGAAAATTAAACGAATCCGGTCAGATCATGGTGGAGAGTATTTCTCTAGTGACTTTGATTATTTCTGTGCGGAACATGGTATTATTCATGAGAGAACGCCTCCCTATTCACCTCAGTCAAATGGGGTTGTCGAATGGAAAAACATACTCTAACAGATTTGGTTAATGACATGTTAGATACATCGGGTTTATCCAAGGCATGGTGGGGGAGGCTATATTGACATCATGTCATGTCCTGAATAAAGTTCTGACAACAGATAATGAGATCACTCCCTATGAGCAATGGGAGAAGAGAAAATCGACACTCTCATATTTACGTACTTGGGGCTGCTTGGCGAAAGTCAATGTGCCGATCCCCAAAAAGCGTAAACTTGGACCAAAGACCGTGGATTGTGTTAATTTGTGCTACGCTAAGAATAGCGTTGGCTATAGATTTCTAGTAGTGAAACCCGAGGTACCTGGCGTGAAGGTCGGTACGATTATGGAGTATAAAGATGCTACATTCTTTGAGGATATTTTTCCTATGAGAGATATGCAAAACACTTCTAGACATGAATCAGATGAGACTCCTGAGCCTATAATTCTTATAGAATATTATGAACAAACACATGATGAAAATGCTGAGAAGGATGACGAGGAAACCCTTGTTAGGGGCAAGAGACAGAGGAATGCAAAGTCTTTTGGTGATGACTTACTTGTGTACCTTGTGGATGATACTCCCACTTCTATTTCAGAAGCTTATGAATCTCCAGATGCTGACTACTGAAAAGAAGCGGTTCATAGCGAGATGGATTCCATCATGGCTAATGGGAGGTGGGAGATCATTGAACGTCGCTATGTTTGTAAACCATTAGGATGTAAGTGGGCGTTCAAAAAGAAGCTTAGGCCTGATTGTACAATTGAAAAGTACAAGGATAGACTTGTGGCCAAGGGTTATTCCCAGAAAGAAGATGAAGAATTCTTTGATACTTATTCACATGTGGCCAGACTGACCACCATTCGAGTATTACTCTCGTTGACGGCTTCACATTATCTTCTCGTCCATTAGATGGGTGTTAAGACGGCTTTCCTGGATGGAGAGCTAGAGGAGAAAATCTATATGCACCATCCAGATGGCTTTGTGATAGATGGTCAAGAAGGAAATATGTGCAAGTTACATAAATCTTTATATGGGCTTAAACAAGCACCTAAGCAATGCATGAGAAGTTCAATACAACTTTAACATTTGTTGTCTTTGTTGTGAATGAAGCTAACAAATGCGTATACTATTGCCATGGTGGGGGCAATGGAGTTATACTGTGTTTGTATGTTGATGCCATACTGATATTTGGGACCAACCTCAACGTAATCGATGAGGTTAAGTCATTTCTATCTTAGAACTTTGAGATGAAAAATCTTGATGTGGCTGATGTTATTTTGAATATCAAGCTGTTGAGAGACAATGAGGGTGGGATTACACTTCTACAATCCCATTATGTTGAGAAGGTTTTGAGTCGTTTTGGATATTTGGACTGCAAAATTTCTCCAACATCATATGATCCTAGTGTGCGAATTCGGAAGTTTGAAGGCACAACTAAGCATCAGCTGAGGTACTCTCAAATAATTGGTTCACTCATGTACCTAGCGAGCGCTACGAGGCCTGACATCATGTTTGTCGTGTGCAAGCTGAGCCGGTTTGTTTCTAATCCGGGCGATGTGCATTGGCATGCTGTAGAAAGAATTATGCGCTATATGAAACGTACCCGTGAACCATGGACTTCACCATAGTGGATACCCTTCGGTACCTGAAGGGTATTGTGATGCGAATTGGATCTCTGATGCTGATGAGATGAAAGCCACAACGGGGTTTGTGTTTACCCTTGGAGGTGGTGTTGTTTCCTACAAGTGTTGCAAGAAAACGATATTAACGAGATCGACAATGGAAGCAGAATTAACAGCATTAGACACGTCTAGTATCGAAGCAGGATGGCTTCAAGATCTTTTGATGGACTTGCTTGTGGTTGAAAATCCAGTACCGACAATCCTTATGAACTGTGACAATCAAACAATAATTATCAAGGTGAAGAGTTCAAAGGACAATGCGCAGTCCACAAAGGAGATAAAATGAGATTAAAAGTTGTCAAACATTTAAGAAACTCCGAAGTGATAGTGGTGGATTATATCCAGTTGGCTAAGAATCTGGCAGATCCCTTTACTAAAGGGCTATCACGTGTTGTGATAGAAATTGCATTGAGGGAGATGGGTATGAGACCCACATGAGTTGTCATAGAAGTAACCCAACCTATGTGATTGGAGATCCCGTGAAGTAGAACCTGGGAAAACAAGCTATAGGTTAACTGAGGAGAGTAATTCTACTAACCCACTCCGCTCGAGATGCAATACTCTCAGAAACTGTATGGCGGGTTGACTTTTGTCTTAATGTGTTCCAAGGATTGTATAAGAAAGATGCTATCCTACAGAGCAATCTTTGGAGAAACACAACTATATGAGCCTGACTGCTGGTCACAGCCTATGAGATTGGGTGATCTTTAGTAAGCTCATGAATAGGCTAGGAGTGTGACTAATATGCTCCACCCGAGGGGTCAGCCTTCGGTAGCCTAGTATTGTCAAGACATTTAGTGAAACTACTTTACGCCAAACTGGCAATTCAAGGCATAGTCCGTTGTTCAGTTGTGATGTAGTGTAGATATTTGCTCTAGGTGGATGTCCAACCTTAACGGGTCTCCACTGAAAATGTCAGTATATTAAAACATTGATTGGAACAAAGGACAACACCATGGGTCTTCGGCATCTGGTGGGGGATTGCTGAAATTTGGATTGGGCTCTAGGCCCACTAGGCAATTTCTATTTAATCCCTAAGGCACATGCTGCCATAGAAAGTGGTGGGGGTTTAGTCCCACATTGCTAGTTGGGAGAGTTTTGCACCAGTTTATAAGGTGAGATCTCTCGCCACTAGTATGAGTTGGTATGAAGAGAGAAGAGTTGTGAAGGTGTTCCACACGCGTGCTCCTCCTCCGCCACCAGCCTCGCCTCGTCACGACACGTCGCGACGCGCCGCGGGTTGCGGGAATAAGCCGAGCCGATGCCTTTATTTTGGCAGTTGGAAAAGGAGAGTCAACAGACACGCCAATAATATGAGACGTCTTATTGATTGCCTTGTGTAATTGTGTCATAATTATTTTGGTAACAGCCACAGTAAACGCCACGTTGATTTCGTGGTAACTGCTATAGTAAATGTCAATTTATCGTGAGCTGACCGTTCTCCTACCAGACCGCGTATATATACTGGAGGGCTTGGGAGGACAAAAACACATTTCATACGCTTGGCCTCTTTGCGCTCAATGTTGATCCACTCCCTGTTGCTACCGACAGAGATCCCATCCCGTCTACCGCGTACACGGCCGACGAGAGAGCATGCCTCCGAAACCCCGACTCTCCAGATTATGTACGGGAGAGGAGCGATTAGGTTTTTGGGGAGCGTCTCCTATGCGACTGCTCGCTTCCATTCGACTACTACCGTGTCGCCCTCGTCGTCAACATGTCCACCAAAGCCGAACACGCTTCTTCTGAGGCGACTGCTGCCAACGAGGTTGCCACCGCTGCTGCAACCGCCGCCGCAGCTGCCGCCTCTGATGCGGCTACTGCCAATTGGCCGACTGGAGGGTATAATACGTTTATCCCTTCTCCTTATTATTTCCATATCTGCAGTACTAGTAGTTTGTGTAGATGTGTCTACCATCAATCTAGTATTAAAAAATATGATCAATTATCAGTATGTTTACGTTTTGCTCATGATTTATACTCGGATTAATTTAATCTTTAAATTGCCTAAATACTCAATAGTGCAGACCCACGGTTTTTTGCACCGCCACGGGCACTTCAGGGCGCTCATGCGTTCCCGCCGCCTGGGTCTCCACCGGCTCTGTCAGAGCAGGACGAGCGTGCAACTCCGCCGTTGCCAGCAGACGAAACGACGACTAGTTCTTAGACAGGACAAAGAATAGGACGTCGTGTTTTGAATTTTAGTCTAAGAGTCTATATATATGTATGAATTTTCATGTCTCTATATGGATTGAACTTAAGTTTTATGTATGATCATGGTAACAAATGTATGTGTACATGACTGGCAGGCCCCACGTGTCCGGTGGGCTGCCCGAACTTTAGCGGGTCTTCTTGCGGTGCCGGACATTTTTTTCGCTCGGGCCGGACCATTGCGATTTTTTGCGTCAAAACTCCATTAGTCCATTAGGGGCCGTTTGGGTATGCGGGTGGAGATGCTCTTACAAAGGCAACAACACCTCTGGTAGGGAACTTCTAGAAAATTGTAAGCCTAGCTCTAATACCTTGGCGCTATTTGAATCTGACCAATTCATGGCGTGATTTCTTGCACTCAAACTGTTACGTGGCTAGTTGTTGAATGTATGATCAAGATGTGCATTAACATTGCAGTGCTATTTAATTAGTAAGTTAACTCATAACAACCAAGTTTACTTTCTTAATTAAAGCGATGGTGACCACCAAAAGGTTGTTTACCACATTTTGTATTTTGTATATATTAGAGTATCGATCAAATCGTTCTCTAGCAAATAGTAGAATTTTTTTATGCTTATGGAGATTTACATGTAACTGCAAATATAATAACTTTGCGGAGTTGCTTTCTTGGGATATATATTTCACACGTGCCAGTTCATTTCAGGAGTATGTATTTAGTAGTTTTGCTACTTTACTTTTACAATATTTGGACAAGGCATATACACGTGGCAATAATTTTTGGCAGTGTGATCAGTTCTCAAAAGAGGACAGCAAGGTGCATTGAATCTGATGGCGCTGGCAAAAGTCAGCTTGATTGGAGTGAACTGGGCCGCGTGCATTTATTTTCTGAGTCCATCTCCACCTCCCCACACTTTTCCACTTCTGAGCTGAAGGTACAAAAATAAAAAAGTTAGTTCGGGGTGATGTTTTGGCTCGTTGGTGTACATGCACCTGGATGAACAAAAAAGAAAAGAAAAAAACATTAGAGCACTAAAAAAATTGATTCAAGTTTTTTTTATGAACGTATACAAAGTTCTAAATACATTATAAATTTCGTGAGCAAATGACATGTACAGTGCTCTATGCAAAAAAAAAGAACAAAATTAGTGCTCTAAAAAATATATTCAAGATCCAGTTTACCCATTTTTTCATAGAGTACAAAAAAAATATTATTTCACCACGAAATTCAGCAAATATGTAGTTCACATGTATACTTTCATCATAAGAAAAATCAGATTTTTTAATCATATTACTATTTTTTTTATTCGGTCAGGAGAATATGAGTTCGGGTGCCTATTTGAATTTCCGCAATGGTTTGTCAGTCTTAAATCTTTGTTATGTTTTTGGGGTAACTTTTTTGTATGTATTTTCTTAAATTTTAGAAATATAGAGTGCTACCACCTTTTTTAAAGGAGGATATACCCCGGATTCTACATCGATTGGTGCACATAGTAATATATTACCAATATTCAGTCAAATCTAGAAAATAAAACTGGATAAAGTCGACCCGAAAGAGAAAAAAGTGATACTGATGTGCCTTGCGACAGTAACTTCACCATGCTACCACTAACCATATGGTAGAATACCGAAACAAACGAAAGGTACACAATTTCTGGGATAGGCCCTCAAGAATACATCGTCACATGGGCATCGATGTGATGACCCCAACCTTAGGTATATCTGGAAACAAACGAAAGGTACACATATCGTTGTCCGGAACCCAAGGCCCCATAGTGACAGCAATTGGGATAACCGGAGGGGATGGCTATGATGTGAGGATCACGTGTGTTCACAGAGTGTTAATGCTTTGCTCCGGTGCTTTATTAAAAGCAGCGCCTTAATTACCAGTAGTTTCCCTTGAGACCCCGCTGCAAATGGGCTAGTAGGACAGAAGATGTTGTGCAAGTTTCTCATTGCGAGCACGTACAACTAAATACGGAACACATGCTTATGGTTACTTAGTACTTGGATACTTTATCATTATTTACCTCTAATTACCCATGTTTTGATTATTATATGAATTATCTTATCCATGCAAGGCCAGTTCATCCGTCCTTATTTCTAAAGTATTTTAATCCTGCTATCTACTATAATTAATGTTGTTGTCTTTATTTCATTCTTGCTATTATTTCACTACTGCTATAAAATTGTTGCTATTGATAAACTGTTGCGAGCAAGTCTATTTTCAGGTGCAGCTGAACTGACAATTCATCTGTTAAGGCATATACATATTCTTTGGCTCCCCTTATGTCGAATCAATAAATTTGAGTTTTACTTCCCTCGAAGACTGTTGCGATCCCCTATACTTGTGGGTCATCAAGACTATTTTCTGTCACCGTTGCCGGGGAGCATAGCTTTATTTGTAAGCTCACTTGAATGTGATATTGTTCGCTGCAAGTTATTCATGATGGTTAAAACTCGTGATGAGAAATTCTCTATATTCCATCCACTACAAGGAGAGGTACAACTCTGAACACCTTTGTTGCTCTTGATTCACCATCTGTAATGAGTAAACTTCTTACACCACCAGATACACATACTACACATACTGATACTTCTACTGAATCTGAAAATACTTCTGATAATTTTTATGATACTTCTACTATGCTTGATGAGAGTGGTTCATTAGGTCCTTTCCTAGATACTACAATTGCTAGAGCTAAACAAATTAAAAACACTAAAATTCCTAATGAAAATACTGGTACACCTGTTAGTTCACCTGAGTCTAGAGATAGTCCTAGTGATGATCTTGAGGAAACTTACATTGAACTTAATGATGAATTTACTGAAGAATGTCATGCTACTAGTAGTGCAAGTGCTATTGAAAGTCTTCTTGCAAGATGTGTTGTTAGATATAAACTGTCTCTTGATGCTAAGCTTGCTACATCCCCCATAAAAATTAAAGATAAGGATTATGGTTTCTCTCTAGATTTATCGTAAATATCTATTGTGGAGGAAGAACCTTTTTGTGGTACTGAAAATGAAAGTGTTGTAGGACATATGAATGAGCTCTCATCTTTGAGTAGCTTTTTTCAGATGATATCAAGAAACGTAGTTACTTTGTCGCTAATTGTTTTCCTTTCTCATTGAAAATGATGCTAAAACTTGGTTTAATAATTTGTCACCTGTATCTATTGATAGTCCTATTGGTTTGGTTAATGCTTTCTTTCATAAATATTTTCCTGCTAGTGCTCAACATGCTGCTTTGCAGAGAATCTTTAACTTTAAGCAAATTGAAGGAGAGAAAATGCCTGAATCTTGGGCAAGATTTTGTTCTTTAATTAGGGATCGACTTGGAAATCAATTAGCTAAAAATGAACTCCTTGATATATTCCATAGTGGAATAATTGTTGAATTTAGGACATGCCTAGATAGTTGTGATGGTTGTGTTTTCAGGAAAAGAACTCCTGAAGAAGCTGAGGAATTATGTGGTGACCCAACACACCACTGCATGTGTAGTGCGCAAGTCGGTGATATAATACTCACATAAGGACTTATCCGTGAATATTACATCTCTCAGAGTGGTACAACAGAAACACAGCGGGTCCAAGAAAAGCTATAGGATACAAACTTCATTACAAAATCTGGAGCATATCCTTGATGAATCAAGAAGGTCTCCTGCAAATGAAACATCAGAAGTAGCAATTCGAAGCTCCAAGCCGGAGAAGAACTCTAGCTTAGAACTAACCCACTACGGCTGAGGTCAGCCCTAAAATATGGCTTGTAAATGCTAAGTCCAAGAATGGTCTCTACCTACATCTTGATAGCTTCTCCTCCACCAGCGTTGTTGATGACGATGTTTTATTGTCTAAGTAGTAGATTACTCCACTAAGCTCCCTTAGACAGCGATGGCTTCTCGATGACGACTTCAATAGGGCTTCAACTCTAAGCAGGGGTCAAACGGGATAGAATGAGTAACGAGCGTTACTCAGCAAGTTCATGATATATAGTGGGTGGTTGATGCACTAACTACAGCTTTAGACTCGAAAGAGTCATAAAGTAATGCAAGGTTTTTGTAAATCTTTCTTCAAGAGGTTGCTTTTAATTCTGAAAACTATGCCCGCCATTCTTCACAGGATTAGAACTTTCATGGAGTTGCCTTTCCTGCGGCGTTCGCAGCTCCTTCCCGGAACAAGGGGTAACATGCCACATCCTTTTACACTCTGCAGAGGTGCGTTACTTTACCCATGGACGACCAAGACCATGTTGCACAACCAGGCTCGAGATCCTGTCCACTCCCACTCAGGTGTGGGGCCCGGTAGTTGGTCCAAGCCAAACCGTGCTTCTCCGCACAACGCATGCCCACCCATTTCTGCCAGCAGGTTGAACGCCTGATTCCACCCCTCACGATGGAGATCTACGCGCCCCTGGCAGACACTCATAGACCCCAGAGCCCGTGGGACGTAAGGGCTCCCACCCATGTGCATGTAGTCCCGCAAGACCTACAGCGTACGTCTCTGGCAGTCCGTTGACATGCGAACGAGAAAAGTATCACGGCTGACTTACTCCCCCCATAGAAGATCCATGGTCAACGCGAATTTACGGCGCAAGAATCCTGACGGCATTTGTTGTTAATTCCTAGGTAATACTTTCCCATGCAGATGGAACCTTCCTTTGACCTATTCATCTTACCATGGTTCCATCCGCCCACCAAACAGAACACTACCACTCGGGTAGTCATTCAATTAGTCATATTATTATAAAAATAGGATCATGCACTCTTTTTGGAGTAGGTGGTAATACGATAGGGTTTTAAAAATAGTTGTTATGACATAATTCAATGGACATGAGCAAGAGATGAACTTGCCTGAGATTGAAATAACCATAATAATCCAGGTCTTCAGGGTGCAAGGGTCGCGTAGAGAAATCCAAACATCTGAAAGATAGCAAAGTAGTCCCGGTAAGGACTACAGAAAACACTGGCAGGATGATATATGCATAGTAATGAGATGCATCGTGAAATCCCCTGGAAAACACCCCAGCTTACAAGTGTAAGCCACGTTTGATACGATAACTTAATCACACAGGTTTTATGTGAATTGTTTCATTACTTGAGGTGATGTGGTTATTACTTCTTTTAGAGTTACATGTGTTTCACTTTTACTTAACAAACAACTGTTATTATGTTTGGGTTAGAAATGGTTGTCACATGATTAAACGAGAAAACTATATCATATGGAAAACAACAATTAAAAGATAATAAAGAGGTTTGATTTTATGTTCAAAAGTGTAGGGCTCAGGACATCAAGTTTATTTGAAAATGAAGTAATACAACTAAGTCTATCATAACAACACTTGCTTAATAACTTTTGATGATAGGTTTTAGTAGATGTGAAAACATGAGGTTTTATTAAGAAAATAATGTTTGTGATAGTTGTTTATGGTTATAATAGACTATTATCAAATTCCATTATACCTTGAGTAACAAGTTTATAAGTTCAACAAAATGTTTTATGTTTGACATATTTGAATTGGTAATGCTTTTCTCTTTGATTTGATATATCATTCAATGCCTTTTGAAAATATTTGAATAAATGATTAATTTATTAATTTTAAATGAATTAAATGACTAGGCAAATATTGCACTCATGAAATCTTGGTCAAATGGCTTTGCAAACATCATAGATGAGTTGCATTTGTCATTTTAAGCACTTTGGTATATAACTTGTATTTTTCTGATTTTATGAATTATTTATTATTTTTCTTTATTTTAAATGATTTAATTACTTAAGGAAAATGTTTAATTTTAAACTTTATCAAATTCATTTGAAAATGTCATAATCAAATAGATTTTATTTTTCTGATTAATATGATATATTATTTATATTTTTCTTATTTACAGAATTAAAGTTATTGAATTAATAGTTTTAATTAATTACTGCCTTATTTTAAATTGACAGGTGGGGTCCACCTGTCATATTTGGTTTAAATTAAATCAAAACGAAAAGAAATCCTGCCTGACGTCACCATGGCGTCAGGGCGGCGTCAGCAGCACACAGATCCTCACTGTGAGATCCCAATCCCGCGATTTAGTCTAAAATTGGGCCAATTCCTTGAGTCGGGGAGTTAGAGGAAGTCACAGAGAGCCATATGGTGGAGGCGGAATGACCCAATGGTCACCGGAGTACCGGCGACGAGCAGTGGCGCGGCGGCGCACGGCAGCGCATGGTGGCGGTGCGAATTTGTCGACCATATTCAAGATTAAAAGCACGGCAAGATGCCTGAGCTCACCAGGAATGTCGTGGTCAGGTCTAGGAAGTGCTTGGAGGTCGTGGTCGCCGGCGATGAGCATTTTCCGGCGATGGCCGTGGGGTAGAAATCGTCCCGATTCCGTCGATCTCGATCTTCCTAGCTCACGTGCGTGGTTGAGGACGAGTAGTAGACCATGGGGCATCCAAAGGTGGTCTCGGGGAGGGTTGCCGTGGACGGATACGACGGCAATGGCCGGCGGCCGTACGGACTAGGGTTAGGGTGTTCTTCGGGTTCAGTACAGGGAGAGAGATAGATTGCGTGCGAGTGAGGAGAAGAGAGAGTGAGCGATGCAGACGGCTCCTTGGGGTCCTTATCCCCTCGAATCAGCGGCAGCAGGAGGTGTCATCGACAAGGACACGGCGACGCTCTCCTCTGCCAGAAGGCAGAGGAAGAAGAAAAGAAATGAATTGCCAGTTTTCGATAACCCCCTAGAATTTCGGAATTTTACAACTAAGTCCTTCTGTTAAAGAAACTGATAAGAAATTAATGTTTTCAGGGGTTTTTTGCAAAGATAAAAATTATTAAAAAATCAGTTTTGAATTCCTTATCAAATTCTCCACCTCACCATGTTTTGTTTTGGTGTATTTGAAGAATATTTGTAATTTTTATTTAGGGTGCTATATTAAGGGATTTTTTTATTTCTTACCAATTGAATTTATTAAATGGCTATGGAATTATTTTAACTATGTTTAATATGATCACACACAACAACCATGTTGTTAACAAGGTGGTATCCCTTAATTGGATAGTTTTAGATACAATTATTTTTAGAAAATAATTTGGTAACACTACTCAGTAGTGTTTTTATATATGGTACTGAAATGCACCCAATTAGGGAATTTTATTCCATGACCTACCAAATGCTTTTGGGTAAGAAATAGATTTGTTTGCTTTTATGGGCTTTGTTATTTTCCTAATTGAAACTCTTGGAAAGTTTGGTTGATATTTTACTGTGGTATGTGTATTCTATGTTTGCTGTTTTCAGTATTTGATCAAATGGAAAACATGTGTGGTTGTGGAATCTTATTTACTTGTTTTACACATAGGTTCCAAATATGGATGTTATCTCATGTTGTTATAGATCATGTAATAATTTATATGGTTATAAGTAGATGGATTTTTGTTATCATCTGTTAGTCTTACACATGAAAAGATTTGGAAAACAAGGTTTTAAGCTTGTTTTCATCTTCCTCCACATACCAAGACATGTGGATGTAATGACTTGTTATTATTTCATACTTGATAATTGTTTTCATCTAAGACATTATTATGAGCTCTTCATCTCTGATGGGTTTGACAAAGGTTAATGGTTCCCTAATATATCCTAAGGATTCACTGGACAATTTCTTATACTCCCTTACTAAGGCAGTGTTGTTATTTTCTCTCCTGCCAATTGTTTCCATTAAAGTGATTGTTATTTGTTTCTCATCTATGATGAGTCTTAACAAGGCATTGGGTTATAGTTTCTCTAATATCACTGAACATTTCATTTGAGAATTTCTTATGCTGGGCTTCCTTGCTAAACTAGTGTTTCTCCTTGTTGACTCATGTTGCTTGATGTTCTTGTCACTGGTTGTCACTAGTCTTTTGTTATCACCTTTGTCCATTGCAGGTAGGTTCCTTTCTTGGTTTCCAACTTCAACTATCTCACCATTGTGGTGAAAACATCCAATTACTCCAAGCAAGGATTTTACTTAGATGATTGTAAAAGAATGTGAGTTAATTTTGTAACATCCAGTTGCCATATGCATACAAGAATAATTTGTTAACAAGTGGGCCAGACTTGCCTCCAAATTACTGCTCATATACAATTGGATGAGATGTACTAGGTTATATGATCTTATGTTTGTTTGTGTATGACACTCAATTTGTTTGAGTATACAAAAGTGATCTGTTAACAAGGTGTACAAGCTTGTTACCAAACTACTTCTATATAACACTAACATTGGAGTATCACCCTATTTCAAGAGAGTTAATAATATCATATCAAGGTATAAGAGTTTCCAAATACTCTTATGATAAATTGAAATAGCACTTCTAGAATCCTTCAAAGAATCCTTCTGAAGATCTTCTTGTGGTGGTTCCTCCTTTCTTGTGAGTTGCTTCTCTTGCAGAATGATTTAGAGAAGATTGGGAGCAAGATAGAATGATCTAGACAACATAACAAGATCTAGATTAAAAGTTACTTCATGCTTTTAGTATCCTTCCATATACTTCTTATTGTATTTCACACAAGGTATGTTCTTATATCATACATGATTGGTTTACTTAGTTTTCAATTTACTTCCTCCACTAGAGGTTATAATTTGTTGTTACTCCTTAATTGTATCCAGAGATACTTTAGTTGTTGAATGATGAGTTGGATAGAAATGTGGAGTGTTTGTGAAATGATGTCTTGATAGTAAATTGATCTAATGGTTCATTGATGTGTTAATGTTTCATATGCTCACTTATATAAGATGTTTAAAGCAATGAGCATGTGAAAGTTATTGAGGTTTAATGACTTATGTCATAGTTGTTATTTGTTCTCCCAGGTGTTATGATCTACTTTATATTCATCACTTTATTAACTATGTCATTCATAATGCAGATATAGAGATTTGGGAATATCAGGTGTGATGTTCAAGGTTTAGAAGTAGTTTAAGAATATTTATTACTTCTTTTAGATACTTCTTTTATGGTTGAGGAGATATGTACATATTCGATAAATATGTTATTACAATTATTAATTCTTTTCCCACTTTTGGGTTTTGGGTTAACACTTGTTTGTATCTTTTGTGTTCTTTTGCACCTCTATAATTTATTTGTGAAGGTTCACTTAGTAGGTACTAAATAATTTGGAAAGATGTTGTGTAAATGGTTGATAACTTAAAGAGTTATTGTTTTACAGCATCTAGAATATTTGTTGATGAGATTATTCCATCAAGAGTTTCTAACTTGGGGAAGTGTGATCATTAGTTATGAGATTTGGATACTCACCCCTCTTTGAGTTCTAGATACTTAGTGAATTATCCCAAGTCACTTATAGACTTGAGGTTTAGGTGGTTGAGAACTTGTGTTGGTCACAACCAATTATGGTTTGTGTAACCAGTTGATTTGGTTTCTTAGGATACTTGTTATAAAGATCATTCCAAATGTACTCTTAACTAGATGAACTAGACCTATTTCATCATGTCAAGTGAAACTTTGGTCACTTTGATTCGTTTAAACTTTCACGCCAAAATTTCCCGTACTTTTAGATGCATGCTTTGCAAATGCACATATTAAATTTAGATCCTTATGACTTCCCAAACACTGGGATGTTACAGTATCTCCCCCTTAACAAGAACTTCGTCCCGAAGTTCAACCTCTCTCACGTAAAGATCTGTAGAGAGAACTTTTGTAGACCGTTGAATCTTCACATATGTTTCTTGTGTAGACCATGACATGTGTATCCTCTTGTCTTGATTGTTCACCTTCCACTGTCCTGTATGATAATCTAATAGTATGCCAGTTGTTAGGACAACTATGTCTTGCTACTAGGCCTTCCTAATAGTCTCACGAAGAACACGTGGTATTTCCACCATATAGTGGATACCAAATTTCGTTCTCCGATGAATAGGTATGGCTTCCTATCCCTCACAACTTTCTGAAGAACAATTGGTACATCCACCAGGTGATGAAAAACCGATAATATTCTTCCGATACACTGGATATTGTCTATGTTTAGGACTCCATTTGGTTCAATCTAATGGTCTCAAGAGGAATACTGCTCAAAGAAACTTGTACGATGTAGTGTATATTGTCTTAGACTCAATAATTAGTGAAAATATCTTCGAGTTTCCTCGAGTTTTAAGTTTTTCCTACAAGTGACTATATCCTATTCACTGGTTAATACTATGGTCTTTCTACATATTTGAGTTTCGACTTCTATGGGACAACTCTATAAGTTTATTTATCAAACTCCTACATATTTCATTCTAAGATATATCTATTCATGTATTTCCCTTCCGATCACCTGTTGTATATCTCCATGTGCTCATGAGGTATGTCACCAACTCCAAGCAAAATGTGGAATATGGTCCATTCCCATCAGTGCTTTATTGATTTCTGCCTTCTTGATTTTCTAGTCTTCTAGAGCTTTGGTGGTTGCTTCAATCAGCTGAGATTTCAGACCGCTCTCATTCTAATCCTACACCCTCTAGACCAGTAACATCAAGAGAGAAATCAATGTTTGCACATGCATATGCACATCAAGTTCCAACTTCATGCACAGATCTAGTCAATCAAAGATCCAAATAAGATCCAATAAATCCCAAATGCAGTTATCACTCATGCACCAAAAGCCTGTGAAATAATAGTACTTTGAGTAAAACATCTCAAGTACCAAGGCTTTTAAATGCTACACACTACAAGTAGGTATATATTACCTTACAGTCCTATTCTACACAACCACTCTTTGCCCAGGTAATTACTCCAATTGCATGCCTTAGTGCAATGGAATAAACCAAGACAAAATGATCCTATTGTAGTTGTTTTTCTAACTTGGTTCCATATAGGACTAAGCATTATGTAATTGAATTACTTCATCTTGATTATGATAAGCTTCTCATGGTATCTGTTGATCCTTCATATTATTGATCACATCGTAGGAGTAGTAATGTAGCTTCCATCAATGCTGATGCCTTCTCCTAATTCTATCCTATGCTATAGTGATTCACCTCTGGACTTGATAACTAAGGATATGGTATGTACCCCATAGTTACCATGGTTTATTAACTCTTTATGACTATCAAACATCCCTTCTTGATGACTCCTATACTTATTCTATACCATGTTCTACTCCATTCTATACATTCATAGAATGGGGTAATCATCACTTTGACTTAACCATCTCTGACTATGTCAGAATTCTTTTTCTCAATAAACATGATAGATGATAGACTTCTAACTATTCATACCTAGGTATAAAGGAAGTAGGTAAGGGGATTTACTCAAGTTGAGTAAGAATAATTCTATACAAGTATGATCGTGTCATTCTCAAGTGGATGATCATCATAGTTGTAGGAAATGTGGTTTAGATAAGATGGCTTCCTATAGTCTTTACCAACCTACAGATCTCCTAAAAGGTTTTAAACCTAAGGTCGCTTCGCTCTGAGACCATCTGTGGTGACCCAACACACCACTGCATGTATAGTGCACAAGTCGGTGATATAATACTCACATAAGGACTTATCCGTGAATATTACATCTCTCAGAGTGGTACAACAGAAACACAGCGGGTCCAAGCAAAGCTATAGGATACAAACTTCATTACAAAATCTGGAGCATATCCTTGATGAATCAAGAAGGTCTCCTGCAAATGAAACATCAGAAGTAGCAATTCGAAGCTCCAAGCCGGAGAAGAACTCTAGCTCAGAACTAACCCACTACGGCTGAGGTCAGCCCTAAAATATGGCTTGTAAATTCTAAGTCCAAGAATGGTCTCTACCTACATCTTGATAGATTCTCCTCCACCAGCGTTGTTGATGACGATGTTTTATTGTCTAAGTAGTAGATTACTCCACTAAGCTCCCTTAGACAGCGATGGCTTCTCGATGACGACTTCAATAGGGCTTCAACTCTAAGCAGGGGTCAAACGGGATAGAATGAGTAACGAGCGTTACTCAGCAAGTTCATGATATATATAGTGGGTGGTTGATGCACCAACTACAGCTTTAGACTCGAAAGAGTCATAAAGTAATGCAAGGTTTTTGTAAATCTTTCTTCAAGAGGTTGCTTTTAATTCTGAAAACTATGCCCGCCATTCTTCACATGATTAGAACTTTCATGGAGTTGCCTTTCCTGCGGCGTTCGCAGCTCCTTCCCGGAACAAGGGGTAACATGCCACATCCTTTTACACTCTGCAGAGGTGCGTTACTTTACCCATGGACGACCAAGACCATGTTGCACAACCAGGCTCGAGATCCTGTCCACTCCCACTCAGGTGTGGGGCCCGGTAGTTGGTCCAAGCCAAACCGTGCTTCTCCGCACAACGCATGCCCACCCATTTCTGCCAGCAAGTTGAACGCCTGATTCCACCCCTCACGATGGAGATCTACGCGCCCCTGGCAGACACTCATAGACCCCAGAGCCCGTGGGACGTAAGGGATCCCACCCATGTGCATGTAGTCCCGCAAGACCTACAGCGTACGTCTCTGGTAGTCCGTTGACATGCGAACGAGAGAAGTATCACGGCTGACTTACTCCCCCCACAAAAGATCCATGGTCAACGCGAATTTACGGCGCAAGAATCCTGACGGCAGTTGTTGTTAATTCCTAGGTAATACTTTCCCATGCAGATGGAACCTTCCTTTGACCTATTCATCTTACCATGGTTCCATCCGCCCACCAAACAGAACACTACCACTCGGGTAGTCATTCAATTAGTCATATTATTATAAAAATAGGATCATGCACTCTTTTGGGAGTAGGTGATAATACGATAGGGTTTTAAAATAGTTGTTATGACAGTACTGCAAAGGATATGAGCAAGTGATGAACTTGCCTGAGATTGAAATAACCATAATAATAATCCAGGTCTTCGGGGTTCGAGGGTCGTGTAGAGAAATCCAAACATCTGAAAGATAGCAAAGTAGTCCCGGTAAGGACTACAGAAAACACTGGCAGGATGATATATGCATAGTAATGAGATGCATCGTGAAATCCCCTGGAAAACACCCCAGCTTACAAGTGTAAGCCACGTTTGATACGATAACTTAATCACACATGTTTTAGGTGAATTGTTTCATTACTTGAGGTGATGTGGTTATTACTTCTTTTAGAGTTACATGTGTTTCACTTTTACTTAACAAACAACTGTTATTATGTTTGGGTTAGAAATGGTTGTCACATGATTAAACGAGAAAACTATATCATATGGAAAACAACAATTAAAAGATAATAAAGAGGTTTGATTTTATGTTCAAAAGTGTAGGGCTCAGGACATCAAGTTTATTTGAAAATGAAGTAATACAACTAACTCTATCATAACAACACTTGCTTAATAACTTTTGATGATAGGTTTTAGTAGATGTGAAAACATGAGGTTTTATTAAGAAAATAATGTTTGTGATAGTTGTTTATGGTTATCATAGACTATTATCAAATTCCATTATACCTTGAGTAACAAGTTTATAAGTTCAACAAAATGTTTTATGTTTGACATATTTGAATTGGTAATGCTTTTCTCTTTGATTTGATATATCATTCAATGCCTTTTGAAAATATTTGAATAAATGATTAATTTATTAATTTTGAATGAATTAAATGACTAGGCAAATATTGCACTCATGAAATCTTGGTCAAATGGCTTTGCAAACATCATAGATGAGTTGCATTTGTCATTTTAAGCACTTTGGTATATAACTTGTATTTTTCTGATTTTATGAATTATTTATTATTTTTCTTTATTTTAAATGATTTAATTAATTAAGGAAAATGTTTAATTTTAAACTTTATCAAATTCATTTGAAAATGTCATAATCAAATAGATTTTATTTTTCTGATTAATATGATATATTATTTATATTTTTCTTATTTACAGAATTAAAGTTATTGAATTAATAGTTTTAATTAATTACTGCCTTATTTTAAATTGACAGGTGGGGTCCACCTGTCATATTTGGTTTAAAATAAATCAAAACGAAAAGAAATCCTGCCTGACGTCACCATGGCGTCAGGGCGGCGTCAGCAGCACACAGATCCTCACTGTGAGATCCCAATCCCGCGATTTAGTCTAAAATTGGGCCAATTCCTTGAGTCGGGGAGTTAGAGGAAGTCACAGAGAGCCATATGGTGGAGGCGGAATGACCAAATGGTCACCGGAGTACCGGCGACGAGCAGTGGCGCGGCGGCGCACGGCAGCGCATGGTGGCGGTGCGAATTTGTCGACCATATTCAAGATTAAAAGCACGGCAAGATGCCTGAGCTCACCAGGAATGTCATGGTCAGGTCTAGGAAGTGCTTGGAGGTCGTGGTCGCCAGCGATGAGCATTTTCCGGCGATGGCTGTGGGGTAGAAATCGTCCCGATTCCGTCGATCTCGATCTTCCTAGCTCACGTGCGTGGTTGAGGACGAGTAGTAGACCATGGCGCATCCAAAGGTGGTCTCGGGGAGGGTTGCCGTGGACGGAGACGACGGCAATGGCCGGCGGCCGTACGGACTAGGGTTAGGGTGTTCTTCGGGTTCAGTACAGGGAGAGAGATAGATTGCGTGCGAGTGAGGAGAAGAAAGAGTGAGCGATGTAGACGGCTCCTTGGGGTCCTTATCCCCTCGAATCAGTGGCAAGAGGAGGTGTCATCGACAAGGACACGGCGACGCTCTCCTCTGCCAGAAGGCAGAGGAAGAAGGAAGGAAATGAATTGCCAGTTTTCGATAACCCCCTAGAATTTTGGAATTTTACAACTAAGTCCTTCTGTTAAAGAAACTGATAAGAAATTAATGTTTTCAGGGGTTTTTTGCAAAGATAAAAATTATTAAAAATCAGTTTTGAATTCCTTATCAAATTCTCCACCTCACCATGTTTTGTTTTGGTGTATTTGAAGAATATTTGTAATTTTTATTTAGGGTGCTATATTAAGGGATTTTTTTTATTTCTTACCAATTGAATTTATTAAATGGCTATGGAATTATTTTAACTATGTTTAATATGATCACACACAACAACCATGTTGTTAACAAGGTGGTATCCCTTAATTGGATAGTTTTAGATACAATTATTTTTAGAAAATAATTTGGTAACACTACTCAGTAGTGTTTTTATATATGGTACTGAAATGCACCCAATTAGGGAATTTTATTCCATGACCTACCAAATGCTTTTGGGTAAGAAATAGATTTGTTTGCTTTTATGGGCTTTGTTATTTTCCTAATTGAAACTCTTGGCAAGTTTGGTTGATATTTTACTGTGGTATGTGTATTCTATGTTTGCTGTTTTCAGTATTTGATCAAATGGAAAACATGTGTGGTTGTGGAATCTTATTTACTTGTTTTACACATAGGTTCCAAATATGGATGTTATCTCATGTTGTTATAGATCATGTAATAATTTATATGGTTATAAGTAGATGGATTTTTGTTATCATCTGTTAGTCTTACACATGAAAAGGATTTGGAAAACAAGGTTTTAAGCTTGTTTTCATCTTCCTCCACATACCAAGACATGTGGATGTAATGACTTGTTATTATTTCATACTTGATAATTGTTTTCATCTAAGACATTATTATGAGCTCTTCATCTCTGATGGGTTTGACAAAGGTTAATGGTTCCCTAATATATCCTAAGGATTCACTGGACAATTTCTTATACTCTCTTACTAAGGCAGTGTTGTTATTTTCTCTCCTGCCAATTGTTTCCATTAAAGTGGTTGTTATTTGTTTCTCATCTATGATGAGTCTTAACAAGGCATTGGTTATAGTTTCTCTAATATCACTGAACATTTCATTTGAGAATTTCTTATGCTGGGCTTCCTTGCTAAACTAGTGTTTCTCCTTGTTGACTCATGTTGCTTGATGTTCTTGTCACTGGTTGTCACTAGTCTTCTGTTATCACCTTTGTACATTGCAGGTAGGTTCCTTTCTTGGTTTCCAACTTCAACTATCTCACCATTGTGGTGAAAACATCCAATTACTCCAAGCAAGGATTTTACTTAGATGATTGTAAAAGAATGTGAGTTAATTTTGTAACATCCAGTTGCCATATGCATACAAGAATAATTTGTTAACAAGTGGGCCAGACTTGCCTCCAAATTACTGCTCATATACAATTGGATGAGATGTACTAGGTTATATGATCTTATGTTTGTTTGTGTATGACACTCAATTGTTTGAGTATACAAAAGTGATATGTTAACAAGGTGTACAAGCTTGTTACCAAACTACTTCTATATAACACTAACATTGGAGTATCACCCTATTTCAAGAGAGTTAATAATATCATATCAAGGTATAATAGTTTCCAAATACTCTTATGATAAATTGAAATAGCACTTCTAGAATCCTTCAAAGAATCCTTCTGAAGATCTTCTTGTGGTGGTTCCTCCTTTCTTGTGAGTTGCTTCTCTTGCAGAATGATTTAGAGAAGATTGGGAGCAAGATAGAATGATCTAGACAACATAACAAGATCTAGATTAAAAGTTACTTCATGCTTTTAGTATCCTTCCATATACTTCTTATTGTATTTCACACAAGGTATGTTCTTATATCATACATGATTGGTTTACTTAGTTTTCAATTTACTTCCTCCACTAGAGGTTATAATTTGTTGTTACTCCTTAATTGTATCCAGAGATACTTTAGTTGTTGAATGATGAGTTGGATAGAAATGTGGAGTGTTTGTGAAATGATGTCTTGATAGTAAATTGATCTAATGGTTCATTGATGTGTTAATGTTTCATATACTCACTTATATAAGATGTTTAAAGCAATGAGCATGTGAAAGTTATTGAGGTTTAATGACTTATATCATAGTTGTTATTTGTTCTCCCAAGTGTTATGATCTACTTTATATTCATCACTTTATTAACTATGTCATTCATAATGCAGATATAGAGATTTGGGAATATCAGGTGTGATGTTCAAGGTTTAGAAGTAGTTTAAGAATATTTATTACTTCTTTTAGATACTTCTTTTATGGTTGAGGAGATATGTACATATTCGATAAATATGTTATTACAATTATTAATTCTTTTCCCACTTTTGGGTTTTGGGTTAACACTTGTTTGTATCTTTTGTGTTCTTTTGCACCTCTATAATTTATTTGTGAAGGTTCACTTAGTAGGTACTAAATAATTTGGAAAGATGTTGTGTAAATGGTTGATAACTTAAAGAGTTATTGTTTTACAGCATCTAGAATATTTGTTGATGAGATTATTCCATCAAGAGTTTCTAACTTGGGGAAGTGTGATCATTAGTTATGAGATTTGGATACTCACCCCTCTTTGAGTTCTAGATACTTAGTGAATTATCCCAAGTCGCTTATAGACTTGAGGTTTAGGTGGTTGAGAACTTGTGTTGGTCACAACCAATTATGGTTTGTGTAACCAGGTGATTTGGTTTCTTAGGATACTTGTGATAAAGATCATTCCAAGTGTACTCTTAACTAGATGAACTAGACCTATTTCATCATGTCAAGTGAAACTTTGGTCACTTTGATTCGTTTAAACTTTCGCGCCAAAATTTCCCGTACTTTTAGATGCATGCTTTGCAAATGCACATATTAAATTTAGATCCTTATGACTTCCCAAACACTGGGATGTTACAAATTACTGGCTAAAATAAGCCAAAAACATGATGATTGGACTATACATGAACCGACCCCAACACCAACACCAAAGAACAGGGGAATGATTACATTAAATGATGAAGTGATGAGGGAAGCCAAGAAATCTCTTAAAGAGAAGGGTATTAAATCTGGAGATGTGAATAATCTACCACCTATGGAAGAATTATGTAAGCCAATATCTCACCCATCCACAATTGAGGTACACTCTCTCCAATATTTTTATAATAGTGATATTCCCTAGTCTAATCCTTCTGATCAATGTTTTGATGAATTTTATAACTATATTGTTAAGAAAGATAACTTTAATATGAGAGTGCAGAATCATCTAATGGAAAATTGTAGAGCTATTAATAATTTGCATGGTACTATGGAAAGAACCTCTAATGATGTTAAAAGTCTTATTAAACATTTCCATATGGTTCAAACTCAAATTGATCAACTCACTAAGGTGCAAAAAGATTTGCTAGTTAATTCTTCTAGAGAAAAACATGTTTATGAAATAAGCACTAGCAGTGGTGTTTCTACTCAGGATCCTTTGTATCCTGAGGGACATCCTAAAAGAATTGAACAAAATTCTCAACGAGCTAAAGACAATAGTACTCATTCTAAGAAAAAGAAGAAGAAACATAAAACTGTTGTAGAATCTCCTGAACCCACTAAAGATCCTAATAGTATATCTATCTCTAATGTTGAAAATCAAAGTGGTAATGATAAGAATGATGCTTATGATAAAGAAGAAACTGAAGAGGAACCTGAAAAGCAAACTAACAAAATACAAAGTACACGAAGGAGGATTTTATTTCTAATAAACATGGTAATGGGAGAGAACCTTGGGTACAAAAATCAATTCCTTTTCCTCATAAGAAACACAAATCAAAGGAATAAGAACATTATAACAAGTTCTGTGATTGGATGAAACGTTTGTTTTTGCAAATTCCTTTAACTGATGCTATTAGATTGCCTCCTTATTCGAAATATATTAAAAATATTTTCTCTAACAAAAGGAAGATTTCTAATGAGGAAATCTCCAGTATGCTTGCTAATTACTCTTTTAATGGCAAGGTTCCAAAGAAGCTTGGAGATCCTGGTATATCCACTATTCCATGCTCCATTAAAAATAATTATGTTAGAACTTGTTTATGTGATTTGGGAGCAGGAGTTAGTGTTATGCCTTTCTCTCTTTATAAGAGACTTCTTATGGGAAAATCGATACCAACTGATATATCCTTGCAAATGGCTGACAAATCTACTGATATTCCTGTTGGTATGTGTGAGAATGTTCCTGTTCAAGTGGCTAATAACTCTTTAATATTAACTTACTTTGTTGTGTTGGAGATGCCTGAAGATGATAATATGTCTATTATTCTTGGGAGACCTTTTCTTAACACTACAGGGGCTGTTATTGATTGCAACCAAGGAAAAGTAACTTTTAATGTTAATGACAAAGAGCACATAGTTTATTTTCCCAACAAGATTGATAAGAAATATGGTCTAAATTCAATTGAAAATATTGAGACCATCAATATTGGAGAATTCTATTGTGCTATTCCAATGCCACAGAAAGAATATGAAATTTTCATGATTGGGACTATGTCTATCAAAGTTGAGGTAATATAATAATTTATTGAAATGCAAAGTTTCGCTTCATGTAAAAAAAAATTGGTAACAAGAATTGGTCAACCTTGTTAACAAAGTGATTTTAAATGAAGGAAACAATGTTTTCACTATGTTTTCACCATGTTTACTTTTGTTTACTCATGTTTTCACCATGCCAATTATGTTTTCACTACATTTTCCTATGGTTTCGCTGGTTATTTGCCTATTAGAATGTCTTAGAACTTTTGTATATTTGGTTTTGAATTTTTTTTTCCATCGTCCCATAATCGTTTTCCTAGATTATAATCATTTATCAAATTCTGGAAATTCCTTGAAAATAAAGTTTCTCGAAAAATTCCAGAAAATTTATATTAAATATTTACGCTAAAAATGGGGCAGAGAGGCACCTGGTGCAACCGAGGGGGACCCCCATGACACCACACCATGTGGTGGCGCGGGCACCCCCTAGGCCGCGCCAGGGCATGGTGTGGGTCCCCCTGGCCCTCTATTTGCTCCTCCACCTACCACTTCACTCTCTCTCCCGACCAAACACACCACCCCTGCTCAAACTCGTGTTCTTGTCTTTCCTGCTCGCGATTTTCAATCTCCTTGCTCAGCACATCTTTGCTGCTGAGATTTGGGGCATTTGTTCTCTGGTATGTGACTCCTCCGATTATCCAAGTAGAATTTTGTTTAGTGGAGTATTTCTTGAGTATTTTGGTACTATATGTGACAAGTTATGTGATCTTGCATGTTTGTTCTATGTGTAGATAAATTAGTTTTGATGCATGTATAGTCCTCTTACAAGTCTCTATAGTAGTTTCATTCATATAGTTAGTTCAAAATCATTTTTTATGATGCTTGTCAAATATTTCATAAAAGGAGGATGCATAATCACACTTATGGAGATTTTTTTGAGGGAGATGCACCAAGGGTGGCAAGGCCTTCAAGATCAACTACTCGATTAAGGCCATCCTATAATGAAGATCTTATTGCACCAAGTATTGGTGATGAGGGGGGTGATGGAGATGCACATCCATCTACCTTCCCTTGTGCTAACTTTTTGAGTGATGCAGGGATCCTTGATGATTTCTTGCTTCTTGTTAGGAGGGTTGGTTTGACTGAGTATACGAATGATGAAAGTAACAAATATGCTATACTCACTAAAACTTTTGTTGCGAGCTCTACTTTTAATAACTCCTCCTACAATCCATCTATTGCTTTTAGAATTTATGATAGGCCTTTTACCATGACCTTGGAAAGATTTTGCAGTACCATAGGTATTGCTCCGTCTGGGAAAACAAAGATGATTTGTCACGACCCCGGACCCAAAGGTATACATATTGTTATGCGCTCCTAGTCATGGACCCACAAGGGTTACCAGCCCCGACCGTAACAAACAACAGCAGGCAGACCGGATTCATCGGCACGCAGGCCGGATCACCACGGTTCTACTACTCCTTGTGTCCATGCTAGTCATAGCCAACTATGCATATCAAAGCGTCCACGAATCGTATGAAACTGAAGGAACGGGATCAAAGCTATACAGAGATGCTATGTGTCCAGAAAGTGCAACAACAATCGAGGGTTACTGGGGTTACCTAGCCCCAGGCCGAATCACATCGGCAGGCGGGCTCGGACATGGATCATCGGCTCCACAACCCCTCGACTGCGACAACTATGAAGGCATATCCAAAAATTTATAACAATGAGCTCGAAACCAACAACCGATCAAAGCAGCACTCTAGACATGGAAGCTGATTAAACAGGTGTTACTAGAGTAGCTGTACAAACAGAGGTCACACGACCCAACATTACATCAGACAATGGAAGGAAAATTATGTTGCTAAACAACAAGAACCAAAAAGGCCTAAGAGGCCGCAACATAAGGCGACGTCCCAGCCCATAGATTCCAGGCTGCTATGTGGGAACCCCAAACTACTCGTCGATGTCCATGTTGAAACACCACTAAAGTGAGTTCTTCACCTGAACCAAAATTAAGCAAACCTGAGTACGGGAGGTACTCAACAAGACTTAGTTAACCTATTATATATCTTTTATTTCATAAAAGGGTTTTATGAAGGCTATTTTGCGTAAAGCAATCTTTGTTTTCCAAGTCAAGGAAGAATAGCACGTCTCAAGGAATATTTTGAAAACAGATGAGAAAGCTACTCAACTACTGATATCAACATCTTCTTGTATTCCACCAAGTCCTTTTCATTCCCACACTACCTCATGCTACAAGGTAACCCCTCTCGGCATCTCCGAGGAGGCATCCTTCAATCATGGTTAACAAGTTTTAGCCATTCTGTTCAAGTTATCTATGATCACAGAATCCGTTGCCAAGTCGTCCGTAACCGTGGACACGACTTCTCGAGGAGATTTATCCCTGCAAGGGGTACACTTTACCCACACGTACCATCCGACTCTTAACGCCACATGTACGCTCGTCCATGGAGCACGGTAGAGGGTGGCTGGCTCCGACCTTTACTTTGCGTAACCCTATCCATGAGTCAACCCAAACAGCGCCACCCCGTCAATAGGGAGTTGGCCACCTCCTGACGGCACCTGTTCTGTGAGTCGGGATCAAGATCCGTGTACGTCCATCACTTTTCCCGGTCACGCACTAAGTTTTCTCCAAATCTTTTTCTGACTCACACGCAGATGGAAAGATCAAACTACGTGACTCATGGATGTGGCCAAACAAGTTAGTTGGTCGGGCGAGGTTCATTGGCTCGCGCTTGTGGTTGCACGCTCAGTCTTGGCTTCAAAGGCGAGAACTCGCTCCTAGGGGCATGAACATGACAAAACGCCACAACCCATTGTGGCCTCACATCCATGTCGTTATTTAGTCAAGTTATCAAAGATAATACAATTCACAAAAACCTGACATAAAAGATTCACGTACTGACCAGATTCATAAACCGGATGGATCAGATCACAACTAGGCATGGCTAAGCAAGACTCATAGGCTTTAACGAGGCGCGCACAAACAAATCTATAGCTGGTAGGAGCAGTGGATCAGGATATTTTAGGCGATGCAATAAGTATAGGAAAACTCTATCTAAGACCATAAGTACTTTGAACCGCATGATACGAGATTCCAAAACACTTCGAAAACCATATATGCGCAGATAAGAGGTTATGCTTGCCTTGGTTCAAGAAAACCAGATGAAGATGTCTTCTGGAATAAGTGCTTGACTTGTCGGTTAGGATCAAGTATTCGCCATTGGAACTGCTGGCCTTCTCTTCGCAGTCACGTTCTACCGAGGGGGGGAACAACATCAAAAAGAAGAATAACAATCAAACATGACATCGATGCAATGCGCAATATGTATTCATGAGCAAGTTAATGCACTAAAATAAATCCCTAAACAGGTTCGATGGGTTGCTAGGTTTCGTATGGCAAATATTCATTTTTACTGAAATTATCCCAAAATGGACCCCGGAGGGCAGTTCGGGTGATTCTGAAAGTGAGTACAATTTTAAATGCTCAAATGGGTTTGAAAACATCATAACTAGGTTGCATTTGTCATTTTGAGCAATTTGGTATATAACTTTTAATTTTCTAATTTTAGTGAATAAAAACTTATTTTTCCATTTTTAAAAGATTTAAACAACATTAAATAATGCTCATTTTTCAACTTTATCAAACATGTATGAAAATGATATATTTGGGTAGATTACATTTTTCTGATCATTTTGAATATTTTTCCATATTTTTCTGAGTTACAGAAATAAAGTTATTAATTATACAAATTTCATTCATTTTCTGTGATTAAATAAAGGTGGGGCCCACGTGTCATTTTAATTTCTTTTTCTAAAATAGAGGAAAACGTTTTATGACGTCATCCTGACGTAAGGATGACATCATCGTGCTTTGATCTCCACAGAGGAACCCGCAATCGGCCGATTCGCTGCAAATTGGCCGAAGCCATGTTGTGCGTTGCGGAGAGGACTCGGCGACGAGTCAAATGGTGGCGGCGCCGCCCACTTTGGGTCGCCGGAGCGACGGCGACGACCATCTGCAACGGTGGGCGACGGCGGTTAACGACGATGAAGAAGAACGAGCAAGCGGGGGAGCCAAAGGAGGACATGCGAAGGAGGAGGAGCTCAGACTGATGCTCTAGGAGGTCTCGGGGAGTCGAGTGGAGCTCGGAATAGCCGGCAATGGCGCGGAGGCAGCTCTCCGGTGACGGGGAAGATGACCCCGATTCCGGCGTGTGGGAGCTCCCCGTCAAGCGTGGCTCGTCCAGGAGGTGTAGGAGGCCATGGCGGAGCTCCTGGGACCAACGGCGGGCCTCGAGGTGGTCTGCATCGGCGGCAATCGCCGGAATCCGGCGGCGGCCGAACGGAGCTAGGGTTTGGTTCCTCGGGGCAGAGACACAGAGAATGAGAGGGAAGGCGTGGGTGGGGAGGACGGGAGAGAGAGATGGGGACGGCTTCCTCATTATCTTCACCCGGGGGGAGAGGATGAGTGTGCGTGCGGCGGCGTCGGGATTCTTCCGGCCTACTGTCAAGAGGAGGAAGACGACAGGGAGGTTTTTCCTCCATAACTCCCTGAGAAACATTGGAAATTACACAGAGGCCCTTCTCCATTTAAAACAGAACAAAAAACCAAGTTTTGAGGGCCTTTTTGTAAACATAAAATTTGGCAAAAATCATTTTTGGAAAGCTCACAAAATTTCCAACCTAACCATGTTTTTGTTTGGTAAAAATGAGATATTTTTCAGTACAAAATTTTGGAACCCATTTTAAGTACTATTTGTGGGATTTTTCTCAAACCGTTTAAATTCGCAATTTGAATTGTTTCAAACATGGTTTAATTTTTTTATTCCTGCATGTATGAGATGAACACAACACCACAACCCTTTTGTTACAAAAGTGGGATGTTACATGATTCAAGGTCGACCCGCTGATTTTATGGAATTTTACCTAGGGGTAACAAATCATGATGACCGTGCAGCCCAGTGTGGCAAGATAAGGAACATTCAGGTCCCAGCCATTAGTCACTTTGCTTATTATCTTGCCACTACTGTTCTTGGTAGGGAAAACACAAGTAATATTTCTAATTATCATTTAGCTTTTCTGGCTGCTACACTTTACAATAATACTACTTACAACCTATGTTCTCTTATTGCTCATCGTTTAGCTGCTAGAGGACCCATTTATGGAGGAATTATTGCTCCACATATTATAGCTGCTCTAGGCCTTTCTGTTGCTCCCAATGATGAGGTGTTAGCCCCACAAAGACTTGATATTGTTTCTATCAAAGCCCATCATTTTGTCATTGCTAACTCTTGTGCAGGAAATCTAGTTTATATAGTTTTGTTTACTGATGGAGGTGAAAGGGAAGTTCCATTGCCGCAAATTGGTTTGTTCAGTATGCGCAGGAGGCCGTGGTCGTCCTCCAAGGAGGAGTTGGACGAGCAGCTAAGCTTGCTTGGCTTCCATGTGTAGCACGCCCATGAGTATCAAGCGGGTCATGAGGCACCCTCTGAAGACTATGCCATGCATTACACCGGGGCGTCCTTGAGTTCATATGAGGATGATGGCCCTTCCTCTTCATATTATGGGGGTGCCACTTCTTGTCCCTCTTGAGATCGGTCTCCACTTAGGAAAAAAGCCTAAGCTTGGGGGAAGGTATACCGTCATCACACTCATTTACATATCATAATTCTGTCGGTACTTTGTATATCCATGTTGCTGCTTCTTTCTTTTCCATTGTTGTTCTTGTTTAGTTTCTGCTTTCCAAAACACAAAAAGACCAAAAATATTTCTGTTATTTCTCTTTATTTGTTTCTTTAGTTTATATTATTAGTTTGCTCTATTTTATAGTTTTAGTTTGTTATTCAAAAATCGAAAAGGATTTTGCTTTGTTTTCTTATTTGCTTATGTTCTTGTTTTAATTTTGAAAACCTAAAAATATTTGTTGTTCTTCTTCGGTTTTGTAAAGTTTTCTAGAGATTTCAACAGTCTTTCGTGACTCCATTGGAGCTTTCTTATCATTTCATATCATTAAAGACACACAAGTGAAAAGCAATAATAACGATTTATGACAATTCAAGTTGTTGTGAGAGGCTGGTATGAACTCAATTTTTTTCATTTTTGTACCTATACCCATCCATGTGGACATGCTTAATGTGTTCGTGTAAGGTCTATGCTATTTAATGGATACTTAGTAGTTCGTTCTCTCTTATGATCAGTTCCAACTTACTAATAGTAGATAGCATGTCGTATAAATGTTTGCTTGCATTGTTCTATTCATAAAAGGG